>JAOPSE010000596.1:0-420229 GCA_029449295.1 Zea luxurians | reverse complement strand
AATGATCTTCAGACGAAGGTTATGAAGGACATACCTTCATCATCTCAATATGTAAGAATAAAAACAAGAGCATGGAGAGAACATGAATAATCATATCAAATCATTAGATTATCTATATTCTTATTATATGATCATGAACAAACATTAATGATATTGAATTACATTTATACCTTTGACTTGATAGAAGGTAAAAATCCAAGAGTGACGTGCGAATGATTACAAGTCAGCGTGAATAGTACGGTGTTACTGTTCATCTATTTATAGGCACAGGACGCAGCCTGGGTAAAATTACATTCATGTCCCTGACATTTACTATTAGCTAAAAAGTAAACTGTCGAGGGCTAAGCTGTCTTTTCCTTTTAAGTCGGTTTTGTCCTTCATCATCATCCTTGTGCTAAGCCGAAGCTTCTCCATCCACAGCTTCGGAACTGGTTTATCCTTCTTCCAGATTGCACCTTTCATACCATATACACCTTCATCTCAAAGCCGAAGCTTCCTGTGACAGTATGTAATACTAGAAAGCATGTTAGTCATGTTTTTGAGGACCTTCAGAAGACGAAGGCCCCCAATAGTATTCCCTCGCAGTATTAATTTGTTCCTGTATTTAATAAATTTAGACTGCGACGTGAACGAAGGCCTTTAGCCGAAGGTCCGAAAAAACACCTTCCCTTCGCTAGAATAGCGAAAGTCAATGACAAATGGGGCCCGCTGGGTTGTAATGCACTAGACATATAAATAGAAACCCACAGCGGCAGCATTTGTTGCGCCATTTCAATTGCTTGTGCTATTTTCTCAAGTTTTAAATTTCTTGCTGTCAGATTTCACTTGTTTTGTGTACTTCGGCATTTGCACAAGTTTCGCTATATGTCTAAAGAGAAGATGTCTGAGGAGAAGAAGATTGTGGACCCTGCTCTTGCTGGATTTTACGAAGCTATGGAAAAAACAAACACAGAGAAGATCACAAACGAAATAATGGCAGATTTGTCTGAAGATTCTGGCGACAGTGATGACTATGATGTAGAAAGTGGGGATGAAGATTCTGAAGATCGGCCCTAACGGCCAAGCCATACCATCTTCGGAAAGTCGTCCATTAAATAGAGTCATATTGATGCTATGAAGGGAAGATACTTTCGTGCATGTCTACTGTGAGAGTTGGAGGGGATAGCACCACTCCTGCACCTGAAGAAAATGAAGTTGATGTCTATAGAAGCTTTATGAAGGCGGGTCTTCGATTCCCATTGAGAAAATTATTGGTTGAAGTGTTGAAGATATTTCAGATCTTCATCAAATTACTCCCGAAGCTATAATCAGAATGGGGATGTTTGTTTGGGCTGTGAGAAGCCAAGGGCTGGAACCGAGCGCAAAGTGTTTTTGCAATATGCATGAACTATTGTACGAAACGAAGGCCACTAGCAAAGAGCAGTATCACAACAACTTCGGTTGTTATGGATTCATTGCTTGTCCTAATGCAAGCTACCCGGTTCTAACATTTTGGAAAAGGTGGCCCGGGGCCTGGATGGAGGAATGATTTTATGTTAAGAATAATCTGATTGAAAGGGAGGATATAAAGGGGATTATCCAGCGCCCCATCTGGTCTCGCTTCGGCCTTCGAAGGCCGATTGTAGCGATTGAAAATGATGTCGAAGCATGTCAAAAGGCTTTCAGCAATGTCTGTGCTTTCATTGGTACAAGAGACCTGATCCAAGAGCACATAGCCTACAGGGTATGGCCACTTGTGGATAACTAGGAGATACCGAAGGAGACTGCTGCCGGGTCCAGTCAAGGTGGATTAGTTCGCTTGAAATACACCTTCAGATACAGAGACTGGTTTGACGAACCAAACAATGAGTGGCTAAAATGTATTGAGGCTACTAGCGACGAGTTACTTGGGGCATATACCAGAGCCGAAGATGATGCTTTGTCCTCATCCTTCGGGGGTCAGGGCAAGAAAAGGTTGAACAGAGTTTTTGATGTGATTGGTTTCATATACCCTGATTATTATTACCCCTCGTGAAAGCAGGGAAAAAAGAGGAAAACTGCCGCTTCGGCCATTTTTGCTGTGCCGAAGGGCAAGAAAATCAAGTTTTTGACCCACCGGCCAAGATATATTGAAACAGCCATAGTGTCGAAATTTGGTGAAGAGACATCTTCCACTACTGAAGCAAAACAAGCTGCTCCCACCACTCAGGGCGCTGAAGAATCGACTGTAGTGCCAAAGGTGCCTATAGTCGAGCGAGGCAAAGCCAAAGATGGGGTGGCCAAAAAGCCAGAGATAGAAAAAACAATAGTGCTGCTAGAAATTCTGAGCCCACCGGTAGAAGCAGAATTGCTGAAGATTGCAAAAGCTCCCGCCACAACTCCTAAGAGGAGAAGAATGGCTAGCGTATTAGACGCCATCATGGAGACCACAAAGGCATCAACTCCTGACCCTACCAAGAAAGTTGTCGAAGCTGCCATAAGTCACACTGAAACCGAAGCTGGGCCCTCGGTGCCTACTGAGATGAAGCCCGCCGCAGCTGAGGATAAAGCTGAGCAAAAATCTCCAAATGCTGAGCAAGAGTCTCCAAATGCTGGCATGGCTGTGGAACAGGATGTGGCCTCTTCGCCATGTCGAAGGATGACCTCGCGGACAGCCTCGCATACAATAGTCTGAAGGTACAGAAATGATGAACTTAAAGTCTATGAACTTGGAAATAAAGTCTTTTGTTTTCATGCTAATCCTTTATCCTTTGTTCTTTTTTGCAGGGCTTAATCCTTAGCAACGCCCTAAGGGCACAAAAGAAAGCTGAAGATGAAGGTTGCACGATAGCTCTCGGCACCCTTCGATCAGAAGTCATTAAATTGAGAAACGAAGCCTTGGAGAAGGACAAAATTCTACTTTCATTGGTGGATAAAGTGAAAGAAGATGAAGCAAAGTTTAACACTCAATCTGAAGCCTATAAAGCCAAAATTGAAGACCTTCGAAAAAAACTTGCCGAAGCTAATGAGAACTTTGCAGTTGCAAAAGTTAGTCAAGAAATTAGTGAGTGGTGGAAAACTAAGCTAGAGAAAAGTGTTGAGGAGCTTCGTGAGTCCAAGGAAAGGTGCTTCGAGAAATCCTTGGATTGCGTGAAAAAATTGAAAACCAGTTTTGCCAAAGTAGGTGCTTATTCTTCCGAAGAGAACTTCATACGAGGCGACCCGAGGACGTTATTGATTGGATAAGTGGGGAAGCCGAAGCTTTTGAAGAAATCCTAACCCATCGTGGGGATATTTGTGCTTCCACTGGCGCTCGAGGAATTGTGGCAATTCAGGAGAAGGCTGGTTGCGACCATGTTAAAGCTGCGGCCCAGACTGAAGCTGCCTTCTCCACAGAAGACACAAGAGACCCTTCGACTGAAGCTACTCTGGTGGGCAGAAAATTTTATTCCAATGTCTGGGTGAACGGTGGGCGAGAATTGGCCAACGAAATCATAAAGAAAAATGAAAAAGAAACCCATGACGCCCGAGAAGAAGCTAGGTGAGCTAAAGAGGCTGCTGAGCACACAAGGCGCATAGGTATTGCTCTTGAATTTTTAGCTTCGTTGTTTATTTTATGGCTTCGTTCTAACAGTTTGCCTATTACAGCCGAACTCTCGCCGCTGCCCGAGCCATACAACCCTCTAGCCGATCCCGTAATGAAAGAAGCTTTGGATGTAATGAGTGTCGCTAATTCCATTATCGATGAAGTTGTCGATAAACTGCTAAATGAAGCTGCAGAGAAAATACTTAAAGAAGACTAAGCTTTTATTGTGATGATACAATGTAATATTTTACGTATGCAACAATTGTGACGCAATGTAATATTTGTGAATAAAACAATTGTGGAACAATGTAACATTTGTGTGTGTGTTGATGTAATATATTTCTTTGCGATGCATGAAATTTACACACATACCGTTTTTTGAGCCTTCAGTGAAAAAACACCTTTCCTTCTTTTCATGCTTCGTAAAGAAAGGAATCTCTCTTTTTTTATGGCGAGTCTGTTGTGTGACTTAACAGATTTTCCTAATAGAATCAAATTGGTCGAAGATTTGATTCGTGCCTCAGCACATTTTCGTTCAAATTATTGCCGAAGGTCTGCTTCGTGCTCAAAATTTTTGCTGTTGATGCAATATGATGTATGATGTAATGCTATGTGGAATGATGCGATGAGATGATGCAACATGATGTTTATGCCGAAGTCACACACCCGCTTTGAATCACCCAAGACTCTACATCCCCTTGGGGACGACTTTGGAGACTTTAAGCTCTGCATCCCCTTAGGAACGACTTTGGAGCTTCTTTGCCTTATATTTTGGCGGTATCTAAGCTCTACATCCCCTTATGAACGACTTTGGAGCTTCTTCACCTTATATTCCGGTGGCATCTAAGCTCTGCATCCCCTTAGGAACGACTTTGGAGCTTCTTTGCCTTATATTTCGACGGTATTTTGTCTCTGCATTCCCTTAGGAACGACTTTTGAGCTTCGAAACTTACTCTGTGCTCCCTTAGGAATGACTTTTGTAGCTTTGGAACTTACTCTGCGCTCCCTTAGGAACGACTTTTGTAGCTTCGGAACTTACTCTACGCTCCCTTAGGAACGACTTTTGTAGCTTCGGAACTTACTCTGCGCTCCCTTAGGAATGACTTTTGTAGCTTCGGAACCTTGTTAAAAAGAAGCATTTCACTTAATGGTATGAGTACTGTTATTACAATATTAGAATTCAGTCTTTCATGTAGTGTTTTCCATACAAGAAAAAATAAGATTGCGGAAAGGATAAGGTACAACAGATGTAGGATATTCTTCAGTTAATATGCTTGGATTCAGGCACAGTGCTATTGACTGTGTGAGCTTTGGACTCTTCCCAAAAGTCGTGTTGTTGTTGGTGCCCTTCTAGCTGCTGGTTTCGGAGTAGAGCAGGTGGTAGCGGTGGTGGTGGTGGGAGCTGGGCCCAGGAAGCTTGAGAGTGACTTGCCGAAGCGACAGAAGCCGTAGGTTGTTGATTACCTACGTACTCTGGGACATAGGGAGAGTAGCATGAAGCAGTATGTAGGACCTGCTTCAGCTGATTTTGTCGCGCCTCAGCTTCAGCAATTTCCTTTTGCTTCTGACTTGTGACTTGACATGTTCTTGTAGTGTGGCCCTTGTCTTCACCACAGAATAAGCAATATAGCATTCTGGGCTGATCTCTGTATCTTCCTCCGAAGCCTCTACCGCCTCTGCCCCTTAGGGCTGGTGGCCTGAAGGAACTTTGTTGTGACCCTGAAGACTGGGAGCTGTGTTGTTGCCTTTGAGGTTGACTTCCTTTATCATCACTTGGGTTGGAGTTATGAATCGATCTGACATGCCTGGGGTGAATTCTTCCTCCGAAGCCCCTGGTCATCTCGGAGAACATGTATGCTTCTTCCCTTCTTTAGCAGAAATCATTATCAGCCCAGATGTACTCATCCATCTTCTGAAGAAGCTTCTCCAGGGTTTGTGGGGGTTTCCTAGCAAAATACTGAGCCGTAGGTCCTAGCCGAAGCCCTTTGATCATGGCCTCAATGACAATTTCATTGGGCACTATAGGCGCTTGTGCTCTCAGACGCAGGAACCTTCGGACATACACCTGAAGGTACTCCTCATGGTCTTGTGTGCACTGGAACAATGCCTGAGCAGTGACTAGCTTTGTCTGAAATCCTTGGAAGCTAGTAATTAGCATATCTTTAAGCTTCTTCCATGATGTGATTGTCCCTGGTCGGAGAGAAGAGTACCAAGTTTGTGCGACACTTTTGACTGCCATGACGAAGGATTTCGCCATGACTGCAGTGTTGCCCCCATAGGAAGATATGGTTGCCTCATAACTCATTAGAAATTGCTTCAGGTCTAAGTCCCCATCATACATAGGGAGCTGGGGTGGCTTGTAAGATGGGGGCCATGGGGTAGCCTACAATTCTGCTGCTAGAGGAGAAGCATCATCAAAAGCAAAATTGCCATGATGGAAATCATCATACCATTGATCATCATTGTAGGAATTGTCTTGACGAAGCTCTCTGTATTGAGGCCTTCGGTCTTGGTCATCTTGGGTAAGATGACGCATTTCCTCAGCAGCCTCATCAATCTTCCGCTGAAGGTCGGCAAGACGAAGCATCTTTTCTTTCTTCTTCTAGACCTGTTAATGGATGGCTTCAAGGTCCCTGATTTCCTGATCCAACTCCTCCTCATGAGGTGTTGGACTAATAGCTTTCCTTTTCTAGCTTCTAGCTTCGCGTAATGTTTCTTGGTTGACATCCAGTGGCTGCAGTGCAGCCCCTAGCCCTGAAGACTTCTTCGGCGGCATGACGAAGGTCACAACTTGCTGAAGGTGGTCAAATGAGTTCACCAGAGGTGGGCGCCAATGTTGGTCACTTGTTCTCAAATGCTACGAGTTAAGAACAAGACAACACAAATGTTAATGGTTAAAGACCTTCGTCCTTCGAAACATTATTTCCCTTAGGATATAATGATCTTCAGACGAAGGTTATGAAGGACATACCTTCATCATCTCAATATGTAAGAATAAAAACAAGAGCGTGGAGAGAACATGAATAATCATATCAAATCATTAGATTATCTATATTCTTATTATATGATCATGAACAAACATTAATGATATTGAATTACATTTATACCTTCGGCTTGACAGAAGGTAAAAACCCAAGAGTGACATGCGAATGATTACAAGTCAGCGTGAACAGTACGGTGTTACTATTCATCTATTTATAGGCACAGGACGTAGCCTAGGTAAAATTACATTCATGTCCCTGACATTTACTTTAGCTAAAAAGTAAACTGTCGAGGGCTACGCTGTCTTTTCCTTTTAAGTCGGTTTCTTCCTTCATCATCATCCTTGTGCTAAGTCGAAGCTTCTCCATCCACAGCTTCGGAACTAGTTTATCCTTCTTCCAGATTGCGCCTTTCATACCATATACACCGTCATCTCAAAGCCGAAGCTTCCTATGACAGTATGTTATACTGGAAAGCATGTTAGTCGTGTTTTTGAAGACCTTTGGAAGATGAAGGCCCCCAACAAGCAACTTGAGAGCAAGTGGTTACTTCCTTTTAAATGTCACCAAGGATGGAGTTGACAGGGTGATCTCGTTGAATTGCTTGGTGGACTCTTCGGTGAGGTGGTCTTTGATCTTGAATCTCTTGTTCATCGTCCTTTTCTTGATCAACTTCATCTCCCCCTTGATCAATGCCCTCTTCTTGAGGTGGCTCATTGTTTTCAACTTGATCTTCTTCTTCTTGAGCCGGTTCCTCATCTTAAGTTGGTGGAGATGCTTCTGTGGAAGATGATGGTTGATCTTGTGCTTGTGGAGGCTCTTCGGGTTCTTATGGACACACATCTCCAATGGACATGTTCCATAGCGCGATGTGTGGAGCCTCTTCATCATCTAACTCATCAATATCAACTTGCTCCACTTGAGAGCCATTAGTCTCATCAAACACAATGTCACAAGAAACTTCAACTAATCTAGTGGACTTGTTGAAGAATATATGTGGTGGAACCTCCCAAGTTATTGGGCCCACATGCACCTGCCCATGTGTCAAAGACCTCAGACGGCTATGCATGTGCACCAAATAACTTAACAGGATCCGTCCGAGTGCCCCAAGGACCCTGGATAAACCACTAACAAGCAGGACCGCAGGAATAAGTAAACACAAATCACACACCAACAATTTTGCAGCAGAAATCTTATTACCAAATTTTACAAGTTACAACAAGTTTACATTGTATTTATCGGAGTGGTTATAAAAGAATTTCACTTTTAAATATCGCAAAACTTTTTGTAAGTTTGAAATATATGCTAGCTCAAGTGACCATCCTCAATAAGAAGTATAGAAGAGTTACTTAGACTTACAAGAAGGCCGAGCCCACCGACACTTAACACCATCAACAGTAGCACAAAACTATAACCTGAAAAACAATAGGGAATAAAACCCTGAGTACGGAATTACTCAGCAAGACTTACCTGACTAAAGAAAAGACTCTCAAGGATATGCTGGCTGATTAGGAATCAAGGTAAGGCTTACCAAATTTCAAAGACTCATTTTGCAGAAGAGCTTACTAGTAGTGAATCCTGATGCCAAAATTTTACTTCATAAGTTAAGTACTTTTCCTGAATCTAGATTTGCCTAATCTAGAGCATCCACTTGTCCTGGTCTAGCTTTCTTTTAGCCAATTCATATTTCACTTGTCAACTACAATGAGTGGTCGGAGGGTAGAGTTGTGGGGGACAGATATCCCCTGGGTCCACTGAAAAGATGAAAGACCTCACAAAAGGCCCGTGGGCCCAATAATTCGCAAGGTCATCCCTTCATGGGCCTGAGGAAGAACGTCTAGAGAAGCAGTTTGACAAAAAGTCGGATCTGCGCGGGCCCAGACGGTTCGACGAGTTTGAATTGCGATCACAACAGAGACCCGACCTTCCCGCGCAGGGGCCTCATACATCGGAACAAGGCAGGGGAAGATCGGCTGGATTATAGGAAGATAAACTCAGTCGGTTTACTATTGTTTAGGCTCGCATTGTTATCATATCCACATGTAACGCCCCACGGTCAAGTATATAAGACCTAGGAGGCACCCCCTCAAAGACATCTCATTACTTAGCCCTCCACCCGTTTCTCTGCGTCCATAACACCAGAGAGCTCCCTTGTAATCATCCATATAAAGTACTCACGCCAGGACGTAGGGTGTTACGCATTTCAAAGAGGCCCAAACTTGTACAAAATTGTCCACTGCCTCTCGTGCATCCCACATGAACCATCGAGCTACAGTCGGTAACACCGTCCTACTCCAAAAAGCACCTCGAGGGGCAACCCCGGGTGAGCGGTTGGACCTAAAACACCGACAGCTAGCGCGCTAGGTAGGGGGGTGTGTCACTGATCCAAGCTAGCTCAATGGCTGTCACTTTCCAGCATAAGATTGTCCTCCGCCCCGGGACCGTGTTCTGCTTTGGAACCATTTCGTCCGTAGCAGATGAAGAAGGAACTCTGCATCGCATCGCGGATCCGCCGGAAAGAAAATTTTCCTCAAAAATCTCCGGGAAAGTCGGAACGAAATAGGAAAAAGCGCAACCTCCAGCGCTCCGAGCAAAGACCACCTTCAGCAAGCTCAGAGCCGAGGGCCCGTCAACCCAAAGAACTCCATTGTCCACCTCTCCGATGAAAGCATGGACACGAGTCACGAGGAAAAACGGAGTGAATAAGGTAAAGGATTGTCGAACCGCTCTCTCAATACCTCCGTCCTCAAAGGAGAACAGAAAGAGGCTCGTCACAACGTCAGTTCCATTCTACCCCGACGTCCTCTTCATCGGGAGAGTGGAGTCGCCCCCCGTCTCCAACGATGAACCAACTGCGCTCGGGGAAGAACCTCCTCAGCGAGAATCCCACCGACGAAAGAACCGACGCCAGATTCGGCGACATCACGAGGCCAGAGAACGGGACCCAACGCAGCCCGTGTCACGAGACGAGGTCTCGGAGATAGGAGAAACTCTAGAAGAACGGGTCTTCAGGGAAAGGAGGAGTTCTCGACGACGTGACCGTCGGCAAGCTCAAGAGCAGGCTGAGCAGGAAGCAAAGCAACGTCGAGAAAATCCGCTTTTCGGACGCAACCTGAACCCCGACTTCGCCCGAGCCATGAACACACCGAGCGAAGTTTGTGGGGTATTGGCTCGGATAGCCGATGGCCTCCTCCAGACTCCAGACGCCGAGGGCTATCGGCGGCTGTTCACTCGGGCGACTAACCACCTTCTACCTCTCGCTCATCCGTCGAGCGACCTACGACACGCCATCAACATTCGGCGAGACGTGCGGAGCTCCATCAACGCCTCACGCAAACGACGACATGAGAACGAGATCTGGTGCCGGGATGATCGAGATCACGGCGTTCCTACGTGGAGTCAGGCCACCAGAGCTGAATCGGCAACGGCTTCGACTGGTGGCATAGCTCGGGGACGGTCGAGGCGCCACGACAACAACTCCCCTCCCCGGGATAGACATGCTCTTCGACGACAGGAGGACACGTGTGGAGTATCGACACTCACTCCACACCTTAGGGCCATTCAATGGCCCCCAAACTTCAAAGTCTCCAACGTCGACAAGTACGAGCCTAAGCAGGATCTGGGAGGCTGGCTAGCCGTCTACACCACCGCCGCTCGAGCTGCTCGGGCAACCGAAGACGTGATGACCGCGTACTTGCCTATCGTTCTCGGGCAGGATGCTCTGCAATGGCTGCAACACCTACCTCGACACTGCATCAACGACTGGGGCGATTTCAGTCGGCGTTTCACCGCCAACTTCCAATGTCTCTCCGACAAATCGGCGCAACCATGGGACCTCAAATCCATCAAGCGCCGAGGGGATGAGACCCTCCGATCATATCTCAAAAGATTTTAGACCATGAGGAATCGTATCCCTGAGGTTGCAGAAGCAGCAGTGATCGAAGACTTCTACCGGGGATCTAATGACTTGGCTTTCGTCCGCGCCATACTGCAGAAAGCGCCGACTACCTCCGAGCAGCTGTTCCGAGAAGCCGACCTCTACATCTCCGCCGATGAACAAGCTCAGGACCTCATCGGAGGAATAAAGCCTATGCCGGCGGCACTGCGACGCGACACGAACCAACAACCCGACAAACGTTGGAAAAAGAGGCCTCGTGAAGAAGTTCACGCCGCCGGACCACCCGCTTCTCGCGCCCGAGGAGGACCTCGTAGAGGCGAACGCACGCTGGACGACATCCTCGATGCCCAGTGCCCGTACCATAAGGACATGCGCCACACCCTCCGGAACTGCAGACACTTCAAGCATTCCGTGGGGAATGGCCGACCCTTCCAACCTCTGCCTCCTCCCCCGCCACGAGGAGGACCTGGAGAACCTCGATAGCCCCAACAGCAGCAGGAGGTGGGAGGCGGAGCCTTCCCTCGGGTCGATAGAGAGGTCAACGTCATCTTCGGCGGACATGGATCACAAGAAAGCAAAAGGCAGCAAAAGCTCAACGACTAGTCCTCCCGCCCCATATCGATGGTCCGAACACCCGATCACCTTCACCCGGGCAGATCAGTGGCTCAACTTCGACCACCCGGGCAAGTACCCGCTCCTCGTCGATCCAGTGATCCGGGAGGGTAGGGTAAAGAAGGTATTAGTGGACGGGGGAAGCAGCATCAACGTCACCTTTCCCCGAACACTTCAAGGCTTAGAAGTTCCCCTCAAAGAGCTCCATGAGTCGGACACTCCTTTCTTCGGCATCGTGCCGACTGAAGGAGAATATCCACTGGGACACATCTACATGCCGGTCACCTTTGGAACTCCAAACAACTACAGAACCGAGTTCCTAAGGTTCGAGGTGGCAAACTTCGACTGTGGGTACAATGCCATCATCGGCAGGCCGGGATTGGCGAAGTTCATGGCCATTCCACACTATACATACATGATATTGAAGATGCCAGGACCACAAGGAATCGTAACTGTGCGCGCTGACTTCCAAGGCACCACGGAATGTTTCCGAGTGGCCATTCAGGCAGCCCTCACCACCAAATCATCGGCGACTTCTTCTGCGCAGGCAATCTCAAAGCCTGAGGAAGACCTCGCGGTACCCGCAAATGAAGCTCAAGCCGTGACCTCTATGCGGCCAACCGAAGAAACCAAGAGAATCAACCTCGGGTTCGCCGACGAGCGCAAGACAGCCATCATCAGTTCCAGCCTGGATGACAAATAGGAAAGCGCGCTCGCCCGGTTCCTGCAAGATAATCGAGACATATTCGCATGGCAACCTACGGATATGCCGGGAGTCCCAAGAGAACTGGCCGAGCACAAATTGAAGGTTTACCCCCAAGCGAGGCCGATCTGACAAAAATTACGGCGCTTCACGCCTGACAAAAGAGAAACCATCCGAGCTGAGCTGGCTCGCTTGGTCACGACCGGATTCATTAGAGAAGTGTTACACCCCAAGTGGTTAGCAAATCCTGTTCTTGTACTAAAAAAGAATAAAGTGGATTGGCACATGTGCATCGACTATACGGATCTCAACAAGCACTGTCCGAAGGACCCCTTCGGACTCCCTAGAATAGACCAGGTGATAGACTCGACCGCTGGGTGCTCTATGCTGTCTTTCTTGGATTGCTACTTCGGGTATCATCAGATCAGCCTGGCAAAAGAAGACGAAGCAAAAACAGCATTCATCACCCCATTCGGAGCCTTCTGCTATACCTCCATGCCGTTCGGCCTCAAAAACGCTGGAGCAACTTACCAGAGGGCTATTCAGACATGCTTAGCCGACCACTAGGGCAAGCATGTGGAAGCTTACGTGGATGATGTGGCGATCAAGACAGAAAACTTAGAAAATTTCATTAAAGATTTACAGCTGGTCTTCAACAGCCTACGGCGATATTGATGGAAACTTAATCCAGAAAATGCGTCTTCGGAGTACCAGCAGGAAAATTGCTCAGGTTTATTGTTAGCCACCGAGGAATTGAGGCCAATCCAGAAAAGATCGAGGCTATCATGAGAATGGAAGCACCACGATCACAGAAGAAAGTACAAAGACTTACCGGATGCATGGCAGCTCTAAGGAGATTCATATCAAGGCTAGGAGAAAAAGGCCTACCGTTCTATAAGTTGCTCAAGAAGGTAGACAAATTCTAGTGGACTTCAGAGGCTCAGGAAGCTCTAGACGCACTAAAGAAATTCCTGACAACACCACCAGTGCTAAAACCGCCACGCCGAGCCACGCCAAATCAACCGGCTGAAGATTTGTTGTTATACATCTCTTGCACGACTCACGTGGTGAGCACCGCGTTAGTAGTCGAGCGAGTGGAAGAGGGACACGCGTACCCAGTTCACCAACCTGTCTATTTCATCAGTGAAGTCCTGGGTCCCTCTAAGAAGAAATACCCTCAAGTTCAAAAACTATTGTACGCAGTACTTCTAACTGCACGCAAGCTCTGTCACTACTTCAACGATCACAAAGTCATAGTAGTCACTGGATTTCCAATAGGGGATATTCTCCACAATAAAGAAGCCCTCGGAAGAATAGCCAAGTGGGCCTATGAACTAGGAGCTCATGACATTGAGTTTCGACCTCGCACTGCAATCAAGACTCAAGCACTAGTTGACTTCGTATCAGAGTGGACCGAGCAACAAGTGCCTGATAACCCAGAAACCACAGAAGTATGGCGAGTGTATTTCGATGGCTCGTTGAAGCTATAGGGGGCAGGTGCAGGGATCCTTTTCATTGCACCTGGAAGTGAACAACTCAAGTATGCTCTTCAATTGCTATTCCCAGCATCCAACAACGCAGTCGAACATGAAGCTTTGATTCATGGGCTGAACATTGCCATATCACTGGGCATCAAGAGACTGATGGTATATGGGGATTCTCTGGTGGTCATAAGTCAGATAAACAAAGAATGGGACTACTCGAACAATTCCATGGGAAAATACTGCATGGCCGTCCAAAAGCTTGAAGACAAGTTTGAAGGTTTGGAATTTCATCATATGGAGAGAGACCGCAACATGGCATCTGACGCATTGTCCAAACTAGGATCCAGTCGGACTCAGGTCCCACCTGGAGTTTTTGTCCAAGAAGTACTGCACCCGAGCATTTCACTAGATCAGGTAGAAGAATACAATATTCTAAGCCAATCAGAGTGAGATCCTAATGACTGGAGGGAGCCGATCATCAGGTACATAAAGAATGAGGAAGAGCCGAATGACAAAATGCAGCAGAGCGCATTGCTAGGCAGTCAACTCACTATACTCTCATTGGGGAAACACTATACAGAAGAGGCGCATCAGGAGTCCTCATGAAATGCATTCTTTCGGTCGCATGGAAGCAACTGCTAGAAGAAGTCCATGCCGGGCAATGCGGAATACACGCAGCATCAAGGACTCTGGTTGGGAAGGTCTTTAGGTCTGGTTTTTAATGGCCAACGACAAAGAGTGATGCAACCGAGTTAGTCCAGAGGTGTGAAGCCTGTCAGTACATGTCAAAACAGCAACATCTACCAGCACAGCAACTGCAAACCATACCTGTAACCTGGCCGTTCACGTGCTGGGGGCTGGATATGATTGGACCTTTCAAGAAAGCTCAAGGAGGATACACTCATGTACTGGTTGCTATCGATAAATTCACTAAGTGGATAGAATTCAAGCCCATTGCTTCTCTAATATCGGCTAAGGCAGTGGAATTCATACAAGACATAATATTCAGGTTTGGGATACCGAATAGTATCATAACCGACTTGGGGTCCAATTTCACAAGTTCAGAGTTTTTCGATTTCTGCGAACAAAAAAGCATTCAGATCAAATATGCCTCGGTGGTGCACCCAAGAGCCAATGGGCAAGTAGAAAGAGCCAACAGGATGATATTGGAAGCACTCAGAAAGGAAATCTTCGACAAGAATGAAAAATTCACAGGAAAATGGATCAGGGAGTTGCTGTATGTGGTCTGGAGCCTAAGAACTCAACCCAGCCGAGCTTTGCATGGAAACACTCCCTTCTTCATGGTATATGGTTTGGAGGCAGTGCTACCCGCTGATCTCAAGTTTGGGGCTCCAAGATTGATCTTCGAAAACATAGCTGAAGCTGAAGCTACTAGGCTGGAGGATGTTGATATACTAGAAGAGGAACGGTTGAATACGGTGATTCAGTCAGCTCGGTACCAGCAAACTCTGAGACGCTATCACGATAAGGCCATACAACATCGATCCTTCGCAGTGGGAGAACTCGTCCTCCGCCAAATTCTAACGGGGGAGGGATGACACAAGTTATCGCCACTATGGGAACGGACGTTCATAGTAACATAAGTCACTCGGCCTAGGTCATATCGTCTTACACAAATGGACGACACGGAAATTGGGAACCCATGGAACATAGAACATCTCAGGAAGTTTTACCCCTAGCTATATCTCAAAAGCTATGGGGACGGCCTTGTATTCTATAAACTGGGAAGTATATCATCAATAAAAAGACTTCGTTCTCAAAAGCACTCCAATTGTTTACTACCAACCTGCATGCTTACTTAACTCAGGGTGACCACTATACCCTACTAACGGAGCAATCGACTTAAGTCGGCAATGACTTAAGGCGGTGTGACATGCTCACGCTTACTTAACTCGTGGTGACCACTATACCCTACTAACGGAGCAATTGACTTAAGTCGGCAACGACTTAAAGCAGTGTGACATGCTCACGCTTACTTAACTCGGGGTGACCACTATACCCTACTAACGGAGCAATCGACTTAAGTCGGCAATGACTTAAGGCGGTGTGACATACTCACGCTTACTTAACTCGGGGTGACCACTATACCCTACTAACGGAGCAATCGACTTAAGTCGGCAATGACTTAAGGCGGTGTGACATGCTCACGCTTACTTAACTTAGGGTGGCCACTATACCCTACTAACCGAGCAGTCGGTTTAAGTCGGTAGCGACTTAAATTGTCACGGCGTGCTCACGACTACTTGATCCAACACAAGCACGTTTATGATTACCCATCTTAGGGCGATCTCTATGTCTCGTAAAATAAGAAGAGATTTCAAAATCATCATACCGCATTTACTTTTGCAACTGTAACTACTGCTGAATTCTAACAACAGGAAAATAATAAGGGCGTCCAGTACTGAAAACGCTTTCTGACAAAACATTCGAGCACACTAACTTCGAACACAAGACATTCAGTGTTTCTACTTGGTAATGTTATTCTCAGGAGCGACCGATGAAGAGGGGCGACTTGAAGAATCAGGAGCAGCATTCACGTCTGCAACTATGTCGTCAGAAACAATCACACTGGGTCTCCTCATCAAGATTCGCCCTGCGCGAATGGCTTTGTCCATAGCCTTGTCGCGCTGGGCCCTCAAAATAGCGGAAGCATCTTCAGCAGCCTTAACAGCCAGCCGAGCAGCTTCTAGCTCCTGGACGACTGACCTCTTGGAAGTGCGCAGATCCTTGATGATAGAATCTTTGCTCGATACCAACTGTCTAAGACGAATCATATCATCCAGAGACTCTTGCAACCTGTAACGATGATTATCCAAGTCCTCCATGGTGAAACAATGGCTCCTTTCCAAGATAGTCAAAGAGTTGCTGGCATCGCGATACAACCTGTCAAGGTTGTCACGAGAAGTTGCAAGGGCACGTTTTTCCTCCTACGAACAGGAATCAATTCTCCAACGTCAAGCAAGCATTAAGAACACAGCTGAGAAAGTCAAGTAAAGCTTAATTCAGTAGCCACCTTTTCAGAGCCAAGCTGAGCATTTCGAGTGGAATTCAGCATGTTGGCATCATTCAAAGAAGCAGAAACCTGGGTCAAGTCTGCCTGACCTTAAGAATATTTCTCTTCAAGATCAGAGTACCGCCGGGCCATATCTAGCAGGAAACGGTCAAACAAGGATGTATAGCCAAAAAGTAGATCAATCAAGCAGCCAACGAGGAAACAAAGGGCACTGACCACCATTCGCCACCTCCAACTCAGATACTCGCTGATGAAGCAGCACTGGATTCCAAAGTGTTAGAGACAGAGCTCTTTCTGGGACAGAGGCACCCCGCGATCTCAGCTGACCAGCCATCTCGTCAACCAACGCTTGACATTGAATTAAACGAGTATAAGAATATTATTTTACCCGAAGTATAGTCAGGATAGGAAAAACCAAATTACCTGGAGATTGGAGAAAAACGAAGGAACCCCCAAATCATGGGAATTCAGTTGATGACTTGATGAAGGATTACCAACCAAAGCAATCTGTAGAGCATCAACAGGGACCAATTCAGCGTCACCAGCAGAAATCAAAACTTTGTCATCAGGTGCGCCGGCCTCTAAGGTGACCTCCTGACCCGAAGCTAGTGCTGTTGCCATGCAACCAGAATGTGGAGGAGAAGACCTGACATGAACATCCATGGAAGTGTGAGAAGGAGAACCCGCTCGGACACCCTCGGGGCTGGGTCATAGCTCGCGCTACCCACCCGAGCCGGATCATCACCGGCAACACCCTCGGGGGCTGGGTAAACGCAAGCGCCATCCTTAGGGACCGAGTTATCTGTATCAGCCACCTCTAAGGCTGAAGGATTTTCAACCACTTCCATGGGAACAGAGCAGTCTAGATCAGCCGCTTGGCTCTCAAAACCGTGCTCCAAGGTCGATGAGACACGAGAGTCTGTTTGGGATAACTCTAACCCAACAGCAGGCACATCAGCACAAACTTCCATCGGTCCATCATCTGCCGGCTCCGACAACAGATCTTCAGGGACCATATCTTCGAGAGTCTGATCAAAATTTGCCAGAGACAATTCTTGCAGACCAACGAGAGCAGACAAAGCTGGAGAACGAATACCACTACTCTCCCCACTGGCTATATAGTGCCGACTGTTCTTCCGAATTAAGGGGATTTCCTCCTCCTCCTCGTCTTCATCAATATTACAAGCAGTACACCCATTGGGTTCAGCATCATCAAGGTTACACCCATTGGGGTCAGCATCATCAAGGTTACACCCATTGGGGTCAGCATCATCATGGTTACACCCATTGGGGTCAGCATTAGTCGGGTCACACCCATTGGGGTCAGCTTCGGTAAAAGTCAGTGCTGTCACTTCCCCGGCAGCAGGAGCAAAAGGGCCGGCACCCTGATTCAAGCATGACACTCGCCGAAGCCGTCTCTTTTTCTTTTCCTTCCCCTCAGCAAGAGAAGTTGGATGATTATTTTGGCGAGGACACTTCAGGTGAATACTATCGGATCTTTGAATGTCCAAAGCTTTTCCAGACTCTGGGATGGATGCTACAGCTGGTGTTTCAGCAGGGACCGAATCAGAGGAATCCTCAGCCAACATGTCCAACATGGCACTTATTTCTGCGTCGCTCGGATTTAAAGGCATTTCAAAATGAACTTGCCTCTCATCATCGGGGATTTCACCTAGCGAAGCAACCAAAGCCTCAACCTCTTCGGGAGAGGGTCGCACTCTAAGGCCCAAACCACTGTCACCGGCAGGAGGATTTGATACAAAACTGATGAAAGCCTTGGAAGGAGGCAGATTGCATGCTGAATATGCAACTGGAGCACCGATATTCGACACCTTGCCTCTAAGAATCATTTCAAGCCGACTTACCAGATCCACAGCAGGAATCCTTCTGTTGGTAACCCGGGTCGAATCAATGATGCCACGATACAAATAAGCTGGATACGCCCTATCTTTCAGTGGCTAAATATTCTTAAAAACAAAATCGGCAACCACAGCCTCGGCAGTCAGACCTTTCTCCTTCAACAATCCAACCTCGGCAAGCAGAACCTTGGCCTCAGCTATCTCCAAGTCTGTGGGGGATTCAGTCCAACTTGGAGCACGAACATCCGGCTGTCTCCCTGACCGAGGAGGGAAGGAATTCCCATGATTCTCCATGATAAACCATTCCAGGCGCCATCCTTTGATGCTGTCCTTGAGCGGGATGTCGAGGTATTCAGTTTTCCTCCCATGGCGCATCTCCAAACTTGCACCCCCACGAGCTGGTGCTGTCCCCCGGCCATCCCAGGCCGACAGTGATACAAGTATTTCCACAAGCCAAAATTTGGCAGAATACCAAGGTATGCTTCACACAAATGAACAAAAACGAAGACTTGCAGAATAGAATTGGGATTCAGATGGGTCAGATTCAAATGATAAAAATCAAGGAGACCGCGGAAGAAAGGAGAAATAGGAAGAGCAAGGTCGCTGATGAGAAAAGGAATATAGATAACAGACTCGTGGGTGTCCTCTGTCGGATTAGTGACCCCGCGGCAGATCCGCCAAGAACACAGTTCCTTTGGAGGAAGAACCCCGATGGAGACATGGTGAAGAAGGTTAGATTCAGAAACAACAGACATGTGGTTACCTGCGAAAGGCAACTGGCTGTTGGGATCGATGGGAGGAATGGTTGCGGCAGATGAACTCTGAATCTTTGGCTTGGGCGCCATCTCAATCTTGCTGGCAAGCGGGACAGAAACGATATCACAAGAAAGCAGATGCAGAAAAGCCATACCATCTTCGGAAAGTCGTCCATTAAATAGAGTCATATTGATGCCATGAAGGGAAGATACTTTCGTGCATGTCTACTGTGAGAGTTGGAGGGGATAGCACCACTCCTACACCTGAAGAAAATGAAGTTGATGTCTATAGAAGCTCTATGAAGGCGGGTCTTCGATTCCCATTGAGCAAATTTTTGGTTGAAGTGTTGAAGATATTTTAGATCTTCATCAAATTACTCCCGAAGCTATAATCAGAATGGGGATGTTTGTTTGGGCTGTGAGAAGCCAAGGGCTGGAACCGAGCGCAAAGTGTTTTTGCAATATGCATGAACTATTGTACGAAACGAAGGCCACTAGCAAAGAGCAGTATCACAACAACTTCGGTTGTTATGGATTCATTGCTTGTCCTAATGCAAGCTACCCAGTTCTAACATTTTGGAAAAGGTGGCCCGGGGCCTGGATGGAGGAATGATTTTATGTTAAGAATAATCTGATTGAAAGGGAGGATATAAAGGGGATTATCCAGCGCCCCATCTGGTCTCGCTTCGGCCTTCGAAGGCCGATTGTAGCGATTGAAAATGATGTCGAAGCATGTCAAAAGGCTTTCAGCAATGTCTGTGCTTTCATTGGTACAAGAGACCTGATCCAAGAGCACATAGCCTACAGGGTATGGCCACTTGTGGATAACTAGGAGATACCGAAGGAGACTGCTGCCGGGTCCAGTCAAGGTGGATTAGTTCGCTTGAAATACACCTTCAGATACAGAGACTGGTTTGACGAACCAAACAATGAGTGGCTAAAATGTATTGAGGCTACTAGCGACGAGTTACTTGGGGCATATACCAGAGCCAAAGATGATGCTTTGTCCTCATCCTTCGGGGGTCAGGGCAAGAAAAGGTTGAACAGAGTTTTTGATGTGATTGGTTTCATATACCCTGATTATTATTACCCCTCGTGAAAGCAGGGAAAAAAGAGGAAAACTGCCGCTTCGGCCATTTCTGCTGTGCCGAAGGGCAAGAAAATCAAGTTTTTGACCCACCGGCCAAGATATATTGAAACGGCCATAGTGCCGAAATTTGGTGAAGAGACATCTTCCACTGCTGAAGCAAAACAAGCTGCTCCCACCACTCAGGGCGCTGAAGAATCGACTGTAGTGCCAAAGGTGCCTATAGTCGAGCGAGGCAAAGCCAAAGATGGGGTGGCCAAAAAGCGAGAGATAGAAAAAACAATAGTGCTGCTAGAAATTCTGAGCCCACCGGTAGAAGTAGAATTGCCGAAGATTGCAAAAGCTCCCGCCACAACTCCTAAGAGGAGAAGAATGGCTAGCGTATTAGACGCCGTCATGGAGACCACAAAGGCATCAACTCCTGACCCTACCAAGAAAGTTGTCGAAGCTGCCATAAGTCACACTAAAACCGAAGCTGGGCCCTCGGTGCCTACTGAGATGAAGCCCGCCGCAGCTGAGGATAAAGCTGAGCAAAAATCTCCAAATGCTGAGCAAGAATCTCCAAATGCTGGCATGGCTGTGGAACAGGATGTGGCCTCTTCGCCATGTCGAAGGATGACCTCGCAGACAGCCTCGCATACAACAGTCTGAAGGTACAGAAATTATGAACTTAAAGTCTATGAACTTGGAAATAAAGTCTTTTGTTTTCATGCTAATCCTTTATCCTTTGTTCTTTTTTGCAGGGCTTAATCCTTAGCAACGCCCTAAGGGCACAAAAGAAAGCTAAAGATGAAGGTTGCACGATAGCTCTCGGCACCCTTCGATCAGAAGTCATTAAATTGAGAAACGAAGCCTTGGAGAAGGACAAAATTCTACTTTCATTGGTGGATAAAGTGAAAGAAGATGAAGCAAAGTTTAACACTCAATCTGAAGCCTATAAAGCCAAAATTGAAGACCTTCGAAAAAACTTGCCGAAGCCAATGAGAACTTTGCAGTTGCAAAAGTTAGTCAAGAAATTAGTGAGTGGTGGAAAACTAAGCTAGAGAAAAGTGTTGAGGAGCTTCGTGAGTCCAAGGAAAGGTGCTTCGAGAAATCCTTGGATTGCGTGAAAAAATTGAAAACCAGTTTTGCCAAAGTAGGTGCTTATTCTTCCGAAGAGAACTTCATACGAGGCGACCCGAGGACGTTATTGATTGGATAAGTGGGGAAGCCGAAGCTTTTGAAGAAATCCTAACCCATCGTGGGGATATTTGTGCTTCCACTGGCGCTCGAGGAATTGTGGCAATTCTGGAGAAGGCTGGTTGCGACCATGTTAAAGCTACGGCCCAGACTGAAGCTGCCTTCTCCACAGAAGACACGAGAGACCTTTCGACTGAAGCTACTCTGGTGGGCAGAAAATTTTATTCCAATGTCTGGGTGAACGGTGGGCGAGAATTGGCCAACGAAATCATAAAGAAAAATGAAAAAGAAACCCATGACGCCCGAGAAGAAGCTAGGTGAGCTAAAGAGGCTGCCGAGTGCACAAGGCGCATAGGTATTGCTCTTGAATTTTTAGCTTCGTTGTTTATTTTATGGCTTCATTCTAACAGTTTGCCTATTACAGCCGAACTCTCGCCGCTGCCCGAGCCATACAACCCTCTAGCCGATCCCGTAATGAAAGAAGCTTTGGATGTAATGAGTGTCGCTAATTCCATTATCGACGAAGTTGTCGATAAACTGCTAAATGAAGCTGCAGAGAAAATACTTAAAGAAGACTAAGCTTTTATTGTGATGATACAATGTAATATTTTACGTATGCAACAATTGTGACGCAATGTAATATTTGTGAATAAAACAATTGTGGAACAATGTAACATTTGTGTGTGTGTTGATGTAATATATTTCTTTGCGATGCATGAAATTTACACACATACCGTTTTTGAGCCTTCAGTGAAAAAACACCTTTCCTTCTTTTCATGCTTCGTAAAGAAAGGAATCTCTCTTTTTTATGGCGAGTCTGTTGTGTGACTTAACAGATTTTCCTAATAGAATCAAATTGGTCGAAGATTTGATTCGTGCCTCAGCACATTTTCGTTCAAATTATTGCCGAAGGTCTGCTTCGTGCTCAAAATTTTTGCTGTTGATGCAATATGATGTATGATGTAATGCTATGTGGAATGATGCGATGAGATGATGCAACATGATGTTTATGCCGAAGTCACACACCCGCTTTGAAACACCCAAGACTCTACATCCCCTTGGGGACGACTTTGGAGACTTTAAGCTCTGCATCCCCTTAGGAACGACTTTGGAGCTTCTTCGCCTTATATTTTGGCGGTATCTAAGCTCTGCATCCCCTTATGAACGACTTTGGAGCTTCTTCACCTTATATTCCGGTGGCATCTAAGCTCTGCATCCCCTTAGGAACGACTTTGGAGCATCTTTGCCTTATATTTCGACGGTATTTTGTCTCTGCATTCCCTTAGGAACGACTTTTGAGCTTCGAAACTTACTCTGTGCTCCCTTAGCAATGACTTTTGTAGCTTTGGAACTTACTCTGTGCTCCCTTAGGAACGACTTTTGTAGCTTCGGAACTTACTCTACGCTCCCTTAGGAACGACTTTTGTAGCTTCGAAACTTACTCTGCGCTCCCTTAGGAATGACTTTTGTAGCTTCGGAACCTTGTTAAAAAGAAGCATTTCACTTAATGGTATGAGTACTGTTATTACAATATTAGAATTCAGTCTTTCATGTAGTGTTTTCCATACAAGAAAAAATAAGATTGCGGAAAGGATAAGGTACAACAGATGTAGGATATTCTTCAGTAAATATGCTTGGATTCAGGCACAGTGCTATTGACTGTGTGAGCTTTGGACTCTTCCCAAAAGTCGTGTTGTTGTTGGTGCCCTTCTGGCTGCTGGTTTCGGGGTAGAGCAGGTGGTAGCGGTGGTGGTGGTGGGAGCTGGGCCCAGGAAGCTTGAGAGTGACTTGCCGAAGCGACAGAAGCCGTAGGTTGTTGATTACCTACGTACTCTGGGACATAGGGAGAGTAGCATGAAGCAGTATGTAGGACCTGCTTCAGCTGATTTTGTCGCGCCTCAGCTTCAGCAATTTCCTTTTGCTTCTGACTTGTGACTTGACATGTTCTTGTAGTGTGGCCCTTGTCTTCACCACAGAATAAGCAATATAGCATTCTGGGCTGATCTCTGTATCTTCCTCCGAAGCCTCTACCGCCTCTGCCCCTTAGGGCTGGTGGCCTGAAGGAACTTTGTTGTGACCCTGAAGACTAGGAGCTGTGTTGTTGCCTTTGAGGTTGACTTCCTTTATCATCACTTGGGTTGGAGTTATGAATCGATCTGACATGCCTGGGGTGAATTCTTCCTCCGAAGCCCCTGGTCATCTCGGAGAACATGTATGCTTCTTCCCTTCTTTAGCAGAAATCATTATCAGCCCAGATGTACTCATCCATCTTCTGAAGAAGCTTCTCCAGGGTTTGTGGGGGTTTCCTAGCAAAATACTGAGCCGTAGGTCCTAGCCGAAGCCCTTTGATCATGGCCTCAATGACAATTTCATTGGGCACTATAGGCGCTTGTGCTCTCAGACGCAGGAACCTTCGGACATACACCTGAAGGTACTCCTCATGGTCTTGTGTGCACTGGAACAATGCCTGAGCAGTGACTAGCTTTGTCTGAAATCCTTGGAAGCTAGTAATTAGCATATCTTTAAGCTTCTGCCATGATGTGATTGTCCCTGGTCGGAGAGAAGAGTACCAAGTTTGTGCGACACTTTTGACTGCCATGACGAAGGATTTCGCCATGACTGCAGTGTTGCCCCCATAGGAAGATATGGTTGCCTCATAACTCATTAGAAACTGCTTCAGGTCTAAGTGCCCATCATACATAGGGAGCTGGGGTGGCTTGTAAGATGGGGGCCATGGGGTAGCCTACAATTCTGCTGCTAGAGGAGAAGCATCATCAAAAGCAAAATTGCCATGATGGAAATCATCATACCATTGATCATCATTGTAGGAATTGTCTTGACGAAGCTCTCTGTATTGAGGCCTTCGGTCTTGGTCATCTTAGGTAAGATGACGCATTTCCTCAGCAGCCTCATCAATCTTCCACTGAAGGTCGGCAAGACGAAGCATCTTTTCTTTCTTCTTCTAGACCTGTTAATGGATGGCTTCAAGGTCCCTGATTTCCTGATCCAACTCCTCCTCATGAGGTGTTGGACTAATAGCTTTCCTTTTCTAGCTTCTAGCTTCGCGTAATGTTTCTTGGTTGACATCCAGTGGCTGCAGTGCAGCCCCTAGCCCTGAAGACTTCTTCGGCGGCATGACGAAGGTCACAACTTGCTGAAGGTGGTCAAATGAGTTCACCAAAGGTGGCGCCAATGTTGGTCACTTGTTCTCAAATGCTACGAGTTAAGAACAAGACAACACAAATGTTAATGGTTAAAGACCTTCGTCCTTCGAAACATTATTTCCCTTAGGATATAATGATCTTCAGACGAAGGTTATGAAGGACATACCTTCATCATCTCAATATGTAAGAACAAAAACAAGAGCGTGGAGAGAACATGAATAATCATATCAAATCATTAGATTATCTATATTCTTATTATATGATCATGAACAAACATTAATGATATTGAATTACATTTATACCTTCGGCTTGACAGAAGGTAAAAACCCAAGAGTGACATGCGAATGATTACAAGTCAGCGTGAACAGTACGGTGTTACTGTTCATCTATTTATAGGCACAGGACGTAGCCTAGGTAAAATTACATTCATGTCCCTGACATTTACTTTAGCTAAAAAGTAAACTGTCAAGGGCTAAGCTGTCTTTTCCTTTTAAGTCGGTTTCTTCCTTCATCATCATCCTTGTGCTAAGCCGAAGCTTCTCCATCCACAGCTTTGGAACTAGTTTATCCTTCTTCCAGATTGCGCCTTTCATACCATATACACCGTCATCTCAAAGCCGAAGCTTCCTGTGACAGTATGTTATACTGGAAAGCATGTTAGTCGTGTTTTTGAAGACCTTTGGAAGACGAAGGCCCCCAACAAGCAACTTGAGAGCAAGTGGTTACTTCCTTTTAAATGTCACCAAGGATGGAGTTGACAGGGTGATCTCGTTGAATTGCTTGGTGGACTCTTCGGTGAGGTGGTCTTTGATCTTGAATCTCTTGTTCATCGTCCTTTTCTTGATCAACTTCATCTCCCCCTTGATCAATGCCCTCTTCTTGAGGTGGCTCATTGTTTTCAACTTGATCTTCTTCTTCTTGATCCGGTTCCTCATCTTAAGTTGGTGGAGATGCTTCTGTGGAAGATGATGGTTGATCTTGTGCTTGTGGAGGCTCTTCGGGTTCTTATGGACACACATCTCCAATGGACATGTTCCATAGCGCGATGTGCGGAGCCTCTTCATCATCTAACTCATCAATATCAACTTGCTCCACTTGAGAGCCATTAGTCTCATCAAACACAATGTCACAAGAAACTTCAACTAATCCAGTGGACTTGTTGAAGACTATATGTGGTGGAACCTCCCAAGTTATTGGGCCCACATGCACCTGCCCATGTGTCAAAGACCTCAGACGGCTATGCATGTGCACCAAATAACTTAACAGGATCCGTCCGAGTGCCCTAAGGACCCTGGATAAACCACTAACAACCAGGACCGCAGGAATAAGTAAACACAAATCACACACCAACAATTTTGCAGCAGAAATCTTATTACCAAATTTTACAAGTTACAACAAGTTTACATTGTATTTATCGGAGTGGTTATAAAAGAATTTCACTTTTAAATATCGCAAAACTTTTTGTAAGTTTGAAATATATGCTAGCTCAAGTGACCATCCTCAATAAGAAGTATAGAAGAGTTACTTAGACTTATAAGAAGGCCGAGCCCACCGACACTTAACACCATCAACAGTAGCACAAAACTATAACCTGAAAAACAATAGGGAATAAAACTCTGAGTACGGAATTACTCAGCAAGACTTACCTAACTAAAGAAAAGACTCTCAAGGATATGCTGGCTGATTAGGAATCAAGGTAAGGCTTACCAAATTTCAAACACTCATTTTGCAGAAGAGCTTACTAGTAGTGAATCCTGATGCCAAAATTTTACTTCATAAGTCAAGTACTTTTCCTGAATCTAGATTTGCCTAATCTAGAGCATCCACTTGTCCTGGTCTAGCTTTCTTTTAGCCAATTCATATTTCACTTGTCAACTACAATGAGTGGTCGGAGGGTAGAGTTGTGGGGGACGGATATCCCCTGGGTCCACTGAAAAGATGAAAGACCTCACAAAAGGCCCGTGGGCCCAATAATTCGCAAGGTCATCCCTTCATGGGCCTGAGGAAGAACGTCTAGAGAAGCAGTTTGACAAAAAGTCAGATCTGCGCGGGCCCAGACGGTCCGACGAGTTTGAATTGCGATCACAATAGAGACCCGACCTTCCCGCGCAGGGGCCTCATACATCGGAACAAGGCAGGGGAAGATCGGCTGGATTATAGGAAGATAAACTCAGTCGGTTTACTATTGTTTAGGCTCGCATTGTTATCATATCCACATGTAACGCCCCACGGTCAAGTATATAAGACCTAGGAGGCACCCCCTCAAAGACATCTCATTACTTAGCCCTCCACCCGTTTCTCTGCGTCCATAACACTAGAGAGCTCCCTTGTAATCATCCATATAAAGTACTCACGCCAGGACGTAGGGTGTTACGCATCTCAAAGCGGCCTGAACTTGTACAAAATTGTCCACTGCCTCTCGTGCATCCAGCATGAACCATCGAGCTACAGTCGGTAACACCGTCCTACTCCAAAAAGCACCTCGAGGGGCAACCCCGGGTGCGCGGTCGGACCTAAAACACCGACAGCTAGCGCGCTAGGTAGGGGGGTGTGTCACTGATCCAAGCTAGCTGAATGGCCGTCACTTTCCAGCATAAGATTGTCCTCCACCCCGGGCCCGTGTTCTTCTTTGGAACCATTTCGTCCGTAGCAGATGAAGAAGGAACTCTGCATCGCATCGCGGATCCGCTGGAAAGAAAATTTTCCTCAAAAATCTCCGGGAAAGTCAGAACGAAATAGGAAAAAGCGCAACCTCCAGCGCTCCGAGCAAAGACCACCTTCAGCAAGCTCAGAGCCGAGGGCCCATCAACCCAAAGAACTCCATTGTCCACCTCTCCGACGAAAGCATGGACACAAGTCACGAGGAAAAAACGGAGTGAATAAGGTAAAGGATTGTCGAACCGCTCTCTCAGTACCTCCGTCCTCAAAGGAGAACAGAAAGAGGCTCGTCACAACGTCAGTTCCATTCTACCCCGACGTCCTCTTCATCGGGAGAGTGGAGTCGCCCCCCCGTCTCCAATGATGAACAAACTGCGCTCGGGGAAGAACCTCCTCAGCGAGAATCCCGCCGAAGAAAGAACCAACGCCGGATTCGGCGACATCACGAGGCCAGAGAACGGGACCCAACGCAGCCCGTGTCACGAGACGAGGTCTCGGAGATAGGAGAAACTCTAGAAGAACGGGTCTTCAAGGAAAGGAGGAGTTCTCGACAACGTGACTGTCGGCAAGCTCAAGAGCAGGCTGAGCAGGAAGCAAAGCAACGTCGAGAAAATCCGCTTTTCGGACGCAACCTGAACCCCGACTTCGCCCGAGCCATGAACACACCGAGCGAAGTTTGTGGGGTATTGGCTCGGATAGCCGATGGCCTCCTCCAGACTCCAGACGCCGAGGGCTATCAGCGGCTGTTCACTCGGGCGACTAACCACCTTCTACCTCTCGCTCATCCGCCGAGCGACCTACGACACGCCATCAACAGTCGGCGAGACGTGCGGAGCTCCATCAACGCCTCGCGCAAACGACGACATGAGAACGAGATCTGGTGCCGGGATGATCGAGATCATGGCGTTCCTGCGCGGAGTTAGGCCACCAGAGCCGAATCGGCAACGGCTTTGACTGGTGGCATAGCTCGGGGACGGTCGAGGCGCCACGACAACAACTCCCCTCCCCGGGATAGACATGCTCATCGACGACAGGAGGACACGTGTGGAGTATCGACACTCACTCCGCGCCTTAGGGCCATTCAATGGCCCCCAAACTTCAAAGTCTCCAACGTCGACAAGTACGAGCCTAAGCAGGATCCGGGAGGCTGGCTAGCCGTCTACACCACCGCCGCTCGAGCTGCTGGGGCAACCGAAGACGTGATGACCGCGTACTTGCCTATTGTTCTCGGGCAGGATGCTCTGCAATGGCTGCAACACCTACCTCGACACTGCATTAACGACTGGGGCGATTTCAGTCGGCGTTTCACCGCCAACTTCCAATGTCTCTCCGACAAATCGGCGCAACCATGGGACCTCAAATCCATCAAGCGCCGAGGGGATGAGACCCTCCGATCATATCTCAAAAGATTTTAGACCATGAGGAATCGTATCCCCGAGGTTGCAGAAGCAGCAGTGATCGAAGACTTCTACCGGGGATCTAATGACTTAGCTTTCGTCCGCGCCATACTGCAGAAAGCGCCGACTACCTTCGAGCAGCTGTTCCGAGAAGCCGACCTATACATCTCCGCCGACGAACAAGCTCAGGACCTCATCGGAGGAACAAAGCCTACGCCGGTGGCACCGCGACATGACACGAACCAACAACCCGACAAACGTTGGAAAAAGAGGCCTCGTGAAGAAGTTCACGCCGCCGGACCACCCGCTTCTCGCGCCCGAGGAGGACCTCGTAGAGGCGAACGCACGCTGGACGACATCCTCGATGCCCAGTGCCCGTACCATAAGGACATGCGCCACACCCTCCGGAACTGCAGACACTTCAAGCATTCCGTGGGGAATGGCCGACCCTTCCAACCTCTGCCTCCTCCCCCGCCACGAGGAGGACCTGGAGAACCTCGACAGCCCCAACAGCAGCAGGAGGTGGGAGGCGGAGCCTTCCCTCGTGTCGATAGAGAGGTCAACGTCATCTTCGGCGGACATGGATCACAAGAAAGCAAAAGGCAGCAAAAGCTCAACGACTAGTCCTCCCGCCCCATATCGATGGTCCGAACACCCGATCACCTTCACCCGGGCAGATCAGTGGCTCAACTTCGACCACCCGGGCAAGTACCCGCTCCTCGTCGATCCAGTGATCCGGGAGGGTAGGGTAAAGAAGGTATTAGTGGACGGGGGAAGCAGCATCAATGTCACCTTTCCCCGAACACTTCAAGGCTTGGAAGTTCCCCTCAAAGAGCTCCATGAGTCGGACACTCCTTTCTTCGGCATCGTGCCGACTGAAGGAGAATATCCACTGGGACACATCTACATGCTGGTCACCTTTGGAACTCCAAACAACTACAGAACCGAGTTCCTAAGGTTCGAGGTGGCAAACTTCGACTGTGGGTACAACGCCATCATCGGCAGGCCGGGATTGGCGAAGTTCATGGCCATTCCACACTATACATACATGATATTGAAGATGCCAGGACCACAAGGAATCATAACTGTGCGCGCTGACTTCCAAGGCACCACGGAATGTTTCCGAGTGGCCATTCAGGCAGCCCTCACCACCAAACCATCGGCGACTTCTTCTGCGCAGGCAATCTCAAAGCCTGAGGAAGACCTCGCGGTACCCGCAAATGAAGCTCAAGCCGTGACCTCTATGCGGCCGACCGAAGAAACCAAGAGAATCAACCTTGGGTTCGCCGACGAGCGCAAGACAGCCATCATCAGTTCCAGCCTGGATGATAAATAGGAAAGCGCGCTCGCCCGGTTCCTGCAAGATAATCGAGACATATTCGCATGGCAACCTGCGGATATGCCGGGAGTCCCAAGAGAACTGGCCGAGCACAAATTGAAGGTTTACCCCCAAGCGAGGCCGATCTGACAAAAATTACGGCGCTTCACGCCTGACAAAAGAGAAGCCATCCGAGCTGAGCTGGCTCGCTTGGTCATGACCAAATTCATTAGAGAAGTGTTACACCCCAAGTGGTTAGCAAATCGTGTTCTTGTACTAAAAAAGAATAAAGTGGATTGGCGCATGTGCATCGACTATACGGATCTCAACAAGCACTGTCCGAAGGACCCCTTCGGACTCCCTAGAATAGACCAGGTGGTAGACTCGACCACTGGGTGCTCTATGCTGTCTTTCTTGGATTGCTACTCCGGGTATCATCAGATCAGTCTGGCAAAAGAAGACGAAGCAAAAACAACATTCATCACCCCATTCGGAGCCTTCTGCTATACCTCCATGCCGTTCGGCCTCAAAAACGCTGGAGCAACTTACCAGAGGGCTATTCAGACATGCTTAGCCGACCACTGGGGCAAGCGTGTGGAAGCTTACGTGGATGATGTGGCGATCAAGATAGAAAACTTAGAAAATTTCATTAAAGATTTACAGCTGGTCTTCAACAGCCTACGACGATATTGATGGAAACTTAATCCAGAAAATGCGTCTTCTGAGTACCAGCAGGAAAATTGCTCAGGTTTATTGTTAGCCACCGAGGAATTGAGGCCAATCCAGAAAAGATCGAGGCTATCATGAGAATGGAAGCACCACGATCACAGAAGAAAGTACAAAGACTTACCGGATGCATGGCAGCTCTAAGCAGATTCATATCAAGGCTGGGAGAAAAGGCCTACCGTTCTATAAGTTGCTCAAGAAGGTAGACAAATTCTAGTGGACTTCAGAGGCTCAGGAAGCTCTAGACGCACTAAAGAAATTCCTGACAACACCACCAGTGCTAAAACCTCCACGCTGAGCCACGCCAAATCAACCGGCTGAAGATTTGTTGTTATACATCTCTTGCACGACTCACGTGGTGAGCACCGCGTTAGTAGTCGAGCGAGTGGAAGAGGGACACACGTACCCAGTTCACCAACCTGTCTATTTCATCAGTGAAGTCCTGGGTCCCTCTAAGAAGAAATACCCTCAAGTTCAAAAACTATTGTACGCAGTACTTCTAACTGCACGCAAGCTCTGTCACTACTTCAACGATCACAAAGTCATAGTAGTCACTGGATTTCCAATAGGGGATATTCTCCACAATAAAGAAGCCCTCGGAAGAATAGCCAAGTGGGCCTATGAACTAGGAGCTCATGACATTGAGTTTCGACCTCGCACTACAATCAAGACTCAAGCACTAGTTGACTTCGTATTAGAGTGGACCGAGCAACAAGTGCCTGATAACCCAGAAACCACAGAAGTATGGCGAGTGTATTTCGATGGCTCGTTGAAGCTACAGGGGGCAGGTGCAGGGATCCTTTTCATTGCACCTGGAAGTGAACAACTCAAGTATGCTCTTCAATTGCTATTCCCAGCATCCAACAACGCAGTCGAACATGAAGCTTTGATTCATGGGCTGAACATTGCCATATCACTGGGCATCAAGAGACTGATGGTATATGGGGATTCTCTGGTGGTCATAAGTCAGATAAACAAAGAATGGGACTGCTCGAACAATTCCATGGGAAAATACTGCATGGCCGTCCAAAAGCTTGAAGACAAGTTTGAAGGTTTGGAATTTCATCATATGGAGAGAGACCGCAACATGGCAGCTGACGCATTGTCCAAACTAGGATCCAGTCGGACTCAGGTCCCACCTGGAGTTTTTGTCCAAGAAGTACTGCACCCGAGCATTTCACTAGATCAGGTAGAAGAATACAATATTCTAAGCCAATCAGAGTCAGATCCTAATGACTGGAGGGAGCCGATCATCAGGTACATAAAGAATGAGGAAGAGCCGGATGACAAAATGCAGCAGAGCGCATTGCTAGGCAGTCAGCTCACTATACTCTCATTGGGGAAACACTATACAGAAGAGGCGCATCAGGTGTCCTCATGAAATGCATTCTTTCGGTCGCATGGAAGCAACTGCTAGAAGAAGTCCATGCCGGGCAATGCGGAATACACGCAGCATCAAGGACTCTGGTTGGGAAGGTCTTCAGGTCTAGTTTTTAATGGCCAACGACAAAGAGTGATGCAGCCGAGTTAGTCCAGAGGTGTGAAGCCTGTCAGTACATGTCAAAACAGCAGCATCTACCAGCACAGCAACTGCAAACCATACCTGTAACCTGGCCGTTCACGTGCTGGGGGCTAGATATGATTGGACCTTTCAAGAAAGCTCAAGGAGGATACACTCATGTACTGGTTGCTATCGACAAATTCACTAAGTGGATAGAATTCAAGCCCATTGCTTCTCTAATATCGGCTAAGGAAGTGGAATTCATACAAGACATAATATTCAGGTTTGGGATACCGAATAGTATCATAACCGACCTGGGGTCCAATTTCAAAAGTTCAGAGTTTTTCGATTTCTGCGAACAAAAAAGCATTCAGATCAAATATGCCTCGGTGGCGCACCCAAGAGCCAATGGGCAAGTAGAAAGAGCCAACGGGATGATATTGGAAGCACTCAGAAAGAAAATCTTCGACAAGAATGAAAAATTCGCAGGAAAATGGATCAGGGAGTTGCCGTATGTGGTCTGGAGCCTAAGAACTCAACCCAGCCGAGCTTTGCATGGAAACACTCCCTTCTTCATGGTATATGGTTTGGAGGCAGTGCTACCCGCTGATCTCAAGTTTGGGGCTCCAAGATTGATCTTCGAAAACATAGCTGAAGCTGAAGCTACTAGGCTGGAGGATGTTGATATACTAGAAGAGGAATGGTTGAATACGGTGATTCAGTCAGCTCGGTACCAGCAAACTCTGAGACGCTATCACGATAAGGCCATACAGCATCGATCCTTCGCAGTGGGAGAACTCGTCCTCCGCCAAATTCTAACGGGGGAGGGATGACACAAGTTATCGCCACTATGGGAAGGGACGTTCATAGTAACATAAGTCACTCGGCCTAGGTCATATCGTCTTACACAAATGGACGACACGGAAATTGGGAACCCATGGAACATAGAACATCTCAGGAAGTTTTACCCCTAGCTATATCTCAAAAGCTATGGAGACGGCCTTGTATTCTGTAAACTGGGAAGTATATCATCAATAAAAAGACTTCGTTCTCAAAAGCACTCCAATTGTTTACTACCAACCTGCATGCTTACTTAACTCAGGGTGACCACTATACCCTACTAACGGAGCAATCGACTTAAGTCGGCAATGACTTAAGGCGGTGTAACATGCTCACGCTTACTTAACTCGGGGTGACCACTATACCCTACTAACGGAGCAATTGACTTATGTCGGCAACGACTTAAAGCAGTGTGACATGCTCACGCTTACTTAACTCGGGGTGACCACTATACCCTACTAATGGAGCAATCGACTTAAGTCGGCAATGACTTAAGGCGGTGTGACATGCTCACGCTTACTTAACTCGGGGTGACCACTATACCCTACTAACGGAGCAATCGACTTAAGTCGGCAATGACTTAAGGCGGTGTGACATGCTCACGCTTACTTAACTCAGGGTGGCCACTATACCCTACTAACCGAGCAGTCGGTTTAAGTCGGTAGCGACTTAAATTGTCACGACATGCTCACGACTACTTGATCCAACACAAGCACGTTTATGATTACCCTTCTTAGGGCGATCTCTATGTCTCGTAAAATAAGAAGAGATTTCAAAATCATCATACCACATTTACTTTTGCAACTGTAACTACTGCTGAATTCTAACAACAGGAAAATAATAAGGGCGTCCAGTACTGAAAACGCTTTCTGACAAAACATTCGAGCACACTAACTACGAACACAAGACATTCAGTGTTTCTACTTGGTAATGTTATACTCAGGAGCGACCGATGAAGAGGGGCGACTTGAAGAATCAGGAGCAGCATTCACGTCTGCAACTATGTCGTCAGGAACAATCACACCGGGTCTCCTCATCAAGATTCGCCCTGCGCGAATGGCTTTGTCCATAGCCTTGTCGCGCTGGGCCCTCAAAATAGCGGAAGCATCTTCAGCAGCCTTAACAGCCAGCCGAGCAGCTTCTAGCTCCTGGACGACTGACCTCTTAGAAGTGCGCAGATCCTTGATGATAGAATCTTTGCTCGATACCAACTGTCTAAGACGAATCATATCATCCAGAGACTCTTGCAGCCTGTAACGATGATTATCCAAGTCCTCCATGGTGAAACAATGGCTCCTTTCCAAGATAGTCAAAGAGTTGCTAGCATCGCGATACAACCTGTCAAGGTTGTCACGAGAAGTTGCAAGGGCACGTTTTTCCTCCTACGAACAGGAATCAATTCTCCAACGTCAAGCAAGCATTAAGAACACAGCTGAGAAAGTCAAGTAAAGCTTAATTCAGTAGCCACCTTTTCAGAGCCAAGCTGAGCATTTCGAGTGGAATTCAGCATGTTGGCATCATTCAAAGAAGCAGAAACCCGGGTCAAGTCTGCCTGACCTTGAGAATATTTCTCTTCAAGATCAGAGTACCGCCGGGCCATATCTAGCAGGAAACGGTCAAACAAGGATGTATAGCCAAAAAGCAGATCAATCAAGCAGCCAACGAGGAAACAAAGGGCACTGACCAGCATTCGCCACCTCCAACTCAGATACTCGCTGATGAAGCAGCACTGGATTCCAAAGTGTTAGAGACAGAGCTCTTTCTGGGACAGAGGCACCCCGCGATCTCAGCTGACCAGCCATCTCGTCAACCAACGCTTGACATTGAATTAAACGAGTATAAGAATATTATTTTACCCGAAGTATAGTCAGGACAGGAAAAACCAAATTACCTAGAGATTGGAGAAAAACGAAGGAACCCCCAAATCATGGGAATTCAGTTGATGACTTGATGAAGGATTACCAACCAAAGCAATCTGTAGAGCATCAACAGGGACCAATTCAGCGTCACCAGCAGAAATCAAAACTTTGTCATTAGGCGCGCCAGCCTCTAAGGTGACCTCCTGACCCGAAGCTAGTGCTGTTGCCATGCAACCAGAATGTGGAGGAGAAGACCCGACATGAACATCCATGGAAGTGTGAGAAGGAGAACCCGCTCGGACACCCTCGGGGGCTAGGTCATAGCTCGCGCTACCCACCCGAGCCGGATCATCACCGGCAACACCCTCGGGGGCTGGGTAAACGCAAGCGCCATCCTTAGGGACCGAGTTATCTGTATCAGCCACCTCTAAGGCTGAAGGATTTTCATCCACTTCCATGGGAACAGAGCAGTCTAGATCAGCCACTTGGCTCTCAAAACCGTGCTCCAAGGTCGATGAGACACGAGAGTCTGTTTGGGATAACTCTAACCCAACAGCAGGCACATCAGCACAAACTTCCATCGGTCCATCATCTGCCGGCTCCGACAACAGATCTTCAGGGACCATATCTTCGAGAGTCTGATCAAAATTTGCCAGAGACAATTCTTGCAGACCAACGAGAGCAGACAAAGCTGGAGAACGAATACCACTACTCTCCCCACTGGCTATATAGTGCCGACTGTTCTTCCGAATTAAGGGGATTTCATCCTCCTCCTCGTCTTCATCAATATTACAGGTAGTACACCCATTGGGTTTAGCATCATCAAGGTTACACCCATTGGGGTCAGCATCATCAAGGTTACACCCATTGGGGTCAGCATCATCAAGGTTACACCCATTGGGGTCAGCATTAGTCGGGTCACACCCATTGGGGTCAGCTTCAGTAAAAGTCAGTACTGTCACTTCCCCGGCAGCAGGAGCAAAAGGGCCGGCACCCTGATTCAAGCATGACACTCGCCGAAGCCGTCTCTTTTTCTTTTCCTTCCCCTCAGCAAGAGAAGTTGGATGATTATTTTGGCGAGGACACTTCAGGTGAATACTATCGGATCTTTGAATGTCCAAAGCTTTTCCAGACTCCGGGATGGATGCTACAACTGGTGTTTCAGCAGGGACCGAATCAGAGGAATCCTCAGCCAACATGTCCAACATGGCACTTATTTCTGCGTCGCTCGGATTTAAAGGCATTTCAAAATGAACTTGCCTCTCATCATCGAGGATTTCACCTAGCAAAGCAACCAAAGCCTCAACCTCTTCGGGAGAGGGTCGCACTCTAAGGCCCAAACCACTGTCACCGGCAGGAGGATTTGATACAAAACTGATGAAAGCCTTGGAAGGAGGCAGATTGCATGCTGAATATGCAACTGGAGCACCAATATTCGACACCTTGCGTCTAAGAACCATTTCAAGCCGACTTACCAGATCCACAGCAGGAATCCTTCTGTTGGTAACCCGGGTCGAATCAATGATGCCATGATACAAATAAGCTGGATACGCCCTATCTTTCAGTGGCTAAATGTTCTTAAAAACAAAATCGGCAACCACAGCCTCGGCAGTCAGACCTTTCTCCTTCAACAATCCAACCTCGGCAAGCAGAACCTTGGCCTCAGCTATCTCCAAGTCTGTGGGGGATTCAGTCCAACTTGGAGCACGAACATCCATCTGTCTCCCTGACCGAGGAGGGAAGGAATTCCCGTGATTCTCCACGATAAACCATTCCAGGCGCCATCCTTTGATGCTATCCTTGAGCGGGATGTCGAGGTATTCAGTTTTCCTCCCACGGCGCATCTCCAAACTTGCACCCCCACAAGCTGTTGCTGTCCCCCGGCCATCCCAGGCCGACAGTGATACAAGTATTTCCACAAGCCAAAATGTGGCAGAATACCAAGGTATGCTTCACACAAATGAACAAAAACGAAGACTTGCAGAATAGAATTGGGATTCAGATGGGTCAGATTCAAATGATAAAAATCAAGGAGACCGCGAAAGAAAGGAGAAATAGGAAGAGCAAGGTCGCTGATGAGAAAAGGAATATAGATAACAGACTCGTGGGTGTCCTCTGTCGGATTAGTGACCCCGCGGCAGATCCGCCAAGAACACAGTTCCTTTGGAGGAAGAACCCCGACGGAGACATGGTGAAGAAGGTCAGATTCAGAAACAACAGACATGTGGTTACCTGCGAAAGGCAACTGGCTGTTGGGATCGATGGGAGGAATGGCTGCGGTAGATGAACTCTGAATCTTCGGCTTGGGCGCCATCTCAATCTTGCTGGCAAGCGGGACAGAAACGATATCGCAAGAAAGCAGATGCAGAAAAGCAAGACTAGGGCTCAGAATACAGAGGCATGCGACGGTGCAGTACAAATGGGGTTTTCCCAGGCCAGATGCCATCTCTAAAAAGTGTCCAGTCATCACCCGACAGTTATTTCTAAAACGCCGACGTGCCATGTCATCACTCGGCCATTATTTCCAAAACGACCGACGTGACCCAATATAGCTCAGCTGTTATTTCTAAAAACGCTAACCAGTCTTCACTCGGCCGTTGTTTCCAAAGCGGTCGACGTGGCCCGTTATCTCTCGGTTGTTATCTCTAAAGCACTGACGTCACCAGTAACTGCTCGGTCGTTATTTCTAAAACGTCGATGTGGCCAGTTATCGCTCGGCTGTTATTTCTAAACCACCGACATCACCAGTAGTCATTCAGCCGTTGTTCCTAAAGTGACGACATGGCTCTAGGGGACCCGACTGTTACCTCTAAAACGCCGACGCCACAAAAAAGAAAAACTACTCCGTTACCACCTCCGAAAATACTAACAGTAAATCAGCCGTTTTTTCTCTACGAATATGCAGGCAAATTTAAGACGCGGCTCGATGAGTCTAAAATCGATTACTCAAGCATTACATCCAGGAACAACGGCTACATTAAGCACAAATATGGTCGACCGATCGACGGGAAGAGAAGCGATGGAAAGCAAAGAAATGCACACAGAATGGGGCGAAATCTTCTTCATTATAAAAGGGAAGGGAAGTATTACCAGACTTAAAAAACCAACTCATTATGAGTCGGCTTTCTTCCCATTGTTCTATACTACTGATTACTACTACATTACATTTCACTACACTATACTACTAACTACTACTACATTATTTCACTAATACTACTTCTACTACTAATCTATACTAACATTTAAAACCAGTGGCGCCTAGCCACTGCCTTGTTGTTGCCACCGCCGCCCTTGCCCTTGCCGTCACCGTCGCCGCTGTCGCCGTCGCCATCACCGTCGCCTCTGCCGTCATCGTCGCCCTCGCCATCGCCGCCACCGCCGCCCTCCTCGGATGAGTCCGATGAGTTCTCCTCATCCGAGGAGACCTCCGACTCATCTGAGCCCTCGAGCCCGGCACGCTCGACAACCCGGATGTAGGACCACACCTCCACGGTGATCCCCTAGGAGTTGTCTGAGTCATCCGACGATGCCGGGGGAGAGGCAGGGGTCAGCGATCCCTCAGACCCGGAGGAGAACTCCTCCTCCGAGTACTCCGAGTCGCCAAAGTCCTTCGAGGGAGGAGTCGGCTCGCGTTTCCGCTTATCACTGGAATGGTGTGAGGAACTCCCACCTTTCTTGCTCTTGCCCATGGTGGAGTAGAAGGGAAGTGAAGAGAGTAAGCAACAAGCGGCAGAAAGAGATGTGAAGATGCCAGAGAAGCAAGCACACTATTTATAGAAGAAGAAGGCAACCGCTCACCTCCTACCACGGCCACTGAACAGTCGCAAAAATTCAATATGCAATTCAAACTGTTTGGAAACACGTCAGGTGGCTAGCGCCGTTCTACGTAACACAACACCCATTGGGACCTCAGTCAACCGCTTAAGCGATATGATTACACCGCGGTCACGTCAAGTTACTACTCAGAAGCAGTTTGCTAAACGCTTAGCGCACCAAGCCGTCCCTTGCCCACACCCATTGGGGGGGGACGTCTAGGAATTTTCAATAGATTTTCCCAATCAGTCACATCCATACAGTATACGCAATGAATACCTCAAGACAGAAGGAAGATATCAATAGAGACTAGAGAGAAGCCAAATATAGCCGATGAGGTACAAGTCTAATCAACAAAAGCAGTGAAGCACGAAGTGATATGAAGACTAGCCAAGGGCCATCTACCGAACGTCCAATCAGTCGCAGATCAAATAAAATGCAAGACCTAACAAGATATGGGCAGATCGCGTGCTCGATTTCAAAGACAAAAATGAATGCTGACCTCTAAAGAATAATGTTGATGATATAGTGCTGATCTCTAAAGCATTCAAAAAAAGGAAAGGATGATTTCTGAAAAACAGCGTGAGATGAAGACCTTCGAGCGGATTATTTTCAAAAAATCCACTCGAAGCTCGAGGGCTACACCCATTGGGTGCACCTTCGATGCACCCAATGAATCATCAACCCCAAGAGACAGAATGCTGATTTCTAAAGCATAAGACGAAGCTGAGACAAGGCTGACTTCTAAAAAGCATGGGTGGAAGATAAAAGTGATTCCTAAGAAGACTTGAAATGAAGACCTTCGAGTGGATTATTAACAAAAATCCACTCGAAGCTCGGGGGCTACACCCATTGGGTGCACCTTCGGTGCACCCAATGAATTTTGAAGTTCTAAAAAGAGTAAAATGCTGACCTCCAAAGCATAAAACTAGGACAGAACACCGAATTTTAAGGAATAAATAGCAGAGGAAGACAACAAAAGATCATTTTTTACCGGGTCACTTAGAGTTCAGAAGCAGTGGCCAGGCAGACTTATTTTCAAGGCATTCCTTATCAAAATCAAAAAACTGCAAGCTGGACCTAAGATCTTTGGGCCAGTTATTTCAAAATCAACCCAAAGATCGGGGGCTTGTGGGGGACGGATATCCCCCGGGTCCACTAAAAGATGAAAGACCTCACGAAAGGCCTGTGGGCCCAATAATTTGCAAGGTCATCCCTTCGTGGGCCTGAGGAAGAACGTCTAGAGAAGCAGTTTGACACAAAGTCGGATCGGCGCAGGCCCAGACGGTCTGACGAGTTTGAATTGCGATCACAATAGAGACCCGACCTTCCCGTGCAGGGGCCTCATACATCGGAACGAGGCAGGGGAAGTTTGGCTGGATTATAGGAAGATAAACTCAGTCGATTTACTATTGTTTAGGCTTGCATTGTTATCATATCCACATGTAACGCCCCACAATCAAGTATATAAGACCTAGGAGGCACCCCCTCAAAGACATCTCATTACTTAGCCCTCCACCCGTTTCTCTGCGTCCATAACACCAGAGAGCTCCCTTGTAATCCTCCATATAAAGTACTCATGCCAGGACGTAGGGTGTTACACATCTCAAAGCAGCCTGAACCTGTATAAAATTGTCCACTGCCTCTCGTGCATCCCGCACGAACCATGGAGCTACAGTCGGTAACACCGTCCTACTCCAAAAAGCACCTCGAGGGGCAACCCGGGTGCGCGGTCGGACCCAAAACACCAACAAGAGTCTCCATGACCGAGGAGCAACGATGATTTGAACCGATTATACCCAGCTGGGGATCCCTAACCACACGACATATGTAGCACTTAACACTTGCATATGTCAACCGTTCCCACAGATCCTCCACAACGTGAACCGGTCCGCGCTACCCGGGAGCACAGTACTCCTCCATCCAGCCTCTAGCCAGGAGGGTACACGCTACTCCCACCATCTCCCACACCTAGTGCGTGGTTGTCTTTTCACGTACGGAATAGCCGGGTTCGGGCTTACCGGAGCATGTGGATAGTTGCAAAGTCTCCACCACAACAGGCCTACATCGAACGGTCCTTAATCAACACAGACGGGTGACCATGTCCGCTCAGCGTCTGGTCTAGATGTATTCAAACCATTTTCCCATTTTTGGTACCCAACAGGGGTACTCTTTTCCGAATGATGAATGTACTCCAGCCGAAGTGGAATCATCACCATAAGTTTGCTTTGATTTTTGAAACGAAAGGCCCATAACCAATGTTGCAGAATATAAATATGGCCAGCTAGGAGAAACGCCGGTGGGGAGAAGACGCGAGAGGGAGGGAGAAGTAGGGGAAGGGCGAGCACAGGGAGATGGACACCATGGGAGGAAGCTCCGCGAGCAGCTTGCAGGGGAGAACGCAGTCCGAGCGACAGCCATGGAGGGACCTCGACAGGGCACTCACCCATGGAAGATGCAGGGCGTGGTGGACATGGCAAGCTCCAAGACGACGCACCATGGAGATGAGGAGAGGAGCAGGGAGCTTGGACCAGGAGCACGGCCGGGTAGGGAGCTCGGCTGCGGCTTGCTGGAGACCAGAGAGAGGCGGGATGGCTGGGCGCCATGGATGAGCGGACGTGCAGGCCGCAGAGATGTGGGAGAGAGAAGTGGCTGGAGAAGATAAGGCCGAGGGAGGAGTACGGCTAGGGAAAAAACTTGCGCGCGTGGAAAAATCAAGGGAGGGGCACGCTGGATATTTTCCACGAGTCTTGAGCGGCGCAGGAGAAGATTTTTCTTAGATTTTTCACAATTTCTTTTCTTTTTTATAATGGAAATCGCAGATATTTCGAGAATTAAGATTTTTAGCGATGTAAAATGGGTCGACGGTACCTGCGACACATTTTGATTCGATTCAAAATCTGATAAATTTACCTGCGGTCTGAACATCTGATTCCATAGTTACGGGCAATTTGTGTGATAATCGGATCTCAGTTATAATTCCTTGATTATCAACCTCGCGCACGATTCCTCTCAGACACTGCGCGATTCAAATTACTTTGCCCCAAATATTTAGTCGTCAAGTTCAAACTAATTTGCCCGGGATAAAATCGTAAGAGTAGGTAAAGCTTCCGAATTCGTAGTCGCGCGAGCGATGTATTTTAAATAATCATCGGACGTGCCGATGTTCGGAACGACTATGTTCCGAACAACACGAAAATTTTGGAAGAGCCCGGATAGATAAAAACGAGGTTGAACTCGCGACAGACGAAACAGATGTGATATTAAAATTGTGATAGACGAAGATGATTAAATTTTAGCATCTGTTTTATTTACTGATATTACGTGCTTAAATCCATACTCGTTGTCGAGCGGAATAAAAACATCTGGGGTGTTATAGCCCTCCCCACTTAAAAGAATCTCGTCCCGAGATTCGGAGCGAAAAACTTTTAAGAGTAGAGAAGCATGTAACCCATGTCCATATCAGCGATAATCATAAGACAGTTCCAAGCAAAGGCAAGTGTCTCGGGAGGCGGTTCTCTAGTGGACATAGCATGTATTACTTTCCAGCTAAGCAGAGAAGTCATCCATTAGAGACGGTATCTGCCAGAAGAACACATAAGGTTCCATGTGTGCAATTTGCTTTTTCGGATGACACTGTACTACCTGAGTCTGTTGGGCGAGCGATAGATATGCGACTTTACCGAAGCAGAATCAGTTGCAACCTCTTGGGTAAAACACACAGAAAGGGGTTTACCAACAAGTGGTCATGGTAAGTTCATAGCACACGAGACGGGTGTGAATGTCGAATAACATCACAGTTAACTCATGTTAGCCAGAGAATCCAAGTCCATGAAAAATTATAGAGACTCGAGAAAATATCAATGAAGAGATATGTTGATGTTGACTTTATGACCAACCCATTTCATCAAATACTTAGCACGACTCGACTTGATCACACATGCTGGAAAGCACACGTGACGTGATCGAGGCGTGACTAGAGCGATAATTAGGTGGTTATTGGCCGACTTAATCTCAATTCTTATAAGTACTTTCTTAGGATGGGTTGAACCAAAGTGAGTTCAGACAACTCGATAAAACGACCTCTAAACTCAACCTTTGTTCACACTGTAGCCACAAGTTAGTAAAACCAACTTGTTGAACTACTTTTGACATTGAAAAGGTCCTCTCAGTACCATCGGTAAGCCAAGGGTTGAGAGTTCACATTTGTTACAAGAGATCAGGCATTTAGGTAGAAATCCATTTGGTCAAGTTGTTCATTTGTTTCTTCAAGCGAGATGAACATATTTGGTTAGGGAATACATGGATTAAATAAGGGAGCGAATGAACAAACTCCAGCATTTCAACAGCAGGGAAAACCAATCTCCATTTTGAGAGCTAATCAGTTGTTTTCCAACACTAAAAAGCTCCAAGACTTCACCTTTACAAGAAAGAATGTAAAGGGAACGTGTATGTGTGAAGTCGCCATCAAAGTTAAGGAAAAGAGACCACACATCAAAGAGGTATGCCCTTTTGATCCAATGGAGATGATAGATGTTGCTTGATCACTTGACAAACAACATAGAAATTGTTTCAAGGGAAATGTTTATCGAGATCACACATCAGTGTAGTTCCACAATGGATCATGACTAGAGACCTCGGTACCCGCATGCGCCAAGCAGCAGAATCATGTGTGCGCATTCACAGGAGGCTCTCAGTTTCGCCGTGGTACCATAAGTCCTTAACCATGACACCATCACCGAACTGGCACCAACACAGAATTCCCACGTGGTAAATCTAGATTGTGCCAAGATAACACATTGATATAGTCTCATAATGGATTATGACTACTAACTGTGATACCAGCGCGTGCCAAGTAGCGCAACCATGTGTTGATCACCCACAGGAGGCCCTCGGTTTCGTCATGGCACCATCAGTTTTAGTCATAACACCATTACTAGACGTAACCAATAAGAAATCTCGCGCAGCACAAATAGACGGAGCAAGGATGGCAATATACAAAAATAGACTCCACTTGTAAGAATGGTTACAAGTAGAGATCCAAATAGATCACGGCCCGATGAAACGAACAAGACATGGCCATAACCTAAACTTGTTGAAAGGAGTATGATGGGAGACTGTTACTTTAGCCCCAAGCATATTTCTATGCCCATCATAGAGATTATAAGATCAAGGATCGATATCTAATTAGATACGAAGGGAAAAGAATCACAAGGTTAAATTGGTATGCCAACGAGAGACATGAGGAAACCAAAGGCATCAAACTCAAGAAGATGATTAGGCAGGACTTTCCTAGGTTAGGTTGATAAAATAACAAGATAATCCACAAGGAGAGGCCAAATACAATAGAGACCTCAACTTGCATCAACTGAATAAGGGAATGGTTCTAGAAGTAGACAAGACTTGAGATTCTTGTTTTAAGCTTGGGTACACTTTATGTCCAACAAAGAAATTATCTAAGCATTCATTTACATGAGTTTAGTCATGGAGGGATAATGGTAAATTCAAATTTGGGTCTAGGTTCACCAAATAAGAACATGGCCTAATTTTGGGTTTAGGCAAACAAGTCACTAACTTTCTATTGACATATCAAACACATATAGCACCTAAACATATTACCTAAAGAATGGAGGACACCTATTTCATTGGGGTTCATAACACAACATTACAACACATGGTTTACAATCATCGGCTACTGGAATAAAGACGAGAGAAGCATTTTGGATGTATAGGTGACAAACATGATTCAACAATCAGGATGCATGCTCGACTTATTCGTCCTTACTGATTTTGCCAACATAATGTGGCAATAGCGTTCTATATCGGTGGCATACTTACGACTCTCTCGGTATTTTACTAGCCGTCAGCTACACATACATTTTGAGGTTAGTGTACCTGCATAAAATTCCATCACAGCCCAATTTCCAATGATGCAAGATCCACACATGACAGTTTATCACAGTTTATACTCCATATATTTCTATATGGAGGCCAGCTCATCATTAAGCGCCGAGCCATGCATTGGCGCCGTTGCCACACTTTAACCATAGGGCAACTCATTATGGTAACTCACCTTCTTAATTGAGCGTAGGTGCGTCGTTGCAAGTACATTACATTTCTCAGTAGTCCCATGTCTGTATACCCATACACATCCATGAGGCACTGAATTCCTAGAAAAGTAATTACTCCGCATCGCAGCTTTCATATATACATATGTAGAACATGTATATAATCAAGCGCCACAATTAAGCACTCCCCTAGACCGACGTTTGTTCAGTCATGCTCTCACAACTCACCTTACCTGAGCATCGATCCATCCAAAACTAAATGGCCTTAAAAATAACAATACACATGTATGCAATACCCTCGGTTGTGGGTTAGTGGTTTTCAAATAAGCCACGTGATAGTCCTTAGTTTAGGGCTTAACAGAGGATGTCGCTAGCATTATAGTTTTTCAAAGCTGTTTTCTTTCAAAGACAAACAATGTGTTTAGTTGAAAATAGGTTTTCTAAAACCAAAACTTTTGTTTTGAAAATATGTATTTGACTGTGTATACTTAATCCTGCTCTGATACCAGCTGTGGCGGAACCTCCCTAGTTATTAGGCCCACATGCAACTGCCCTTGTCTCAAAGACCTCAGACGGCTATGCATGTGCACCAAATAACTTAACAGGATCCGTCCGAGTGCCCCAAGGACCCCGGATAAACCACTAACAACCAGGACCGCAGGATTAAGTAAACATAAATCACACACCAACAATTTTGCAGCAGAAATCTTATTACCAAATTTTACAAGTTACAACAAGTTTACATTGTATTTATCGGAGTGGTTACAAAAGAATTTCACTTTTAAATATCGCAAAACTTTTTGTAAGTTTGAAATATATGCTAGCTCAAGTGACCATCCTCAATAAGAAGTATAGAAGAGTTACTTAGACTTATAAGAAGGCCGAGCCCACCGGCACTTAACACCATCAACAGTAGCACAAAACTATAACCTGAAAAACAATAGGGAATAAAACCCTGAGTACGGAATTACTCAGCAAGACTTACCCGACTAAAGAAAAGACTCTCAAGGATATTTCAAAGGCTCATTTTGCAGAAGAGCTTACTAGTAGTGAATCCTTATGCCAAAATTTTACTTCACAAGTTAAGTACTTTTCCTGAATCTAGATTTGCCTAATCTAGAGCATCCACTTGTCCTGGTCTAGCTTTCTTTTAGCCAATTCATATTTCACTTGTCAACTACGATGAGTGGTCGGAGGGTAGAGTCTGCATGACCGAGGAGCAACGACGATTTGAACCGATTATACCTAGTTGGGGATCCCTAACCACACGACATATGTAGCACTTAACCCTTGCATATGTCAACCGTTCCCACAGATCCTCCACAACGTGAACCGATCCACGCTACCCGGGAGCACAGTATGTGGGGGACGGATATCCCCCGGGTCCACTGAAAAGATGAAAGACCTCATGAAAGGCCCGTGGGGCCACTAATTCGCAAGGTCATCCCTTCGTGGGCCTGAGGAAGAACGTCTAGAGAAGCAGTTTGACACAAAGTCGGATCGGCGCAGGCCTAGACGGTCCGACGAGTTTGAATTGCGATCACAACAGAGACCCGACCTTCCCGCGCAGGGGCCTCATACATCAGAACGAGGCAGGGGAAGATTGGCTGGATTATAGGAAGATAAACTCAGTCAGTTTACTATTGTTTGGGCTCGCATTGTTATCATATCCACATGTAACGCCCCACGGTCAAGTATATAAGACCTAGGAGGCACCCCCTCAAAGACATCTCATTACTTAGCCCTCCACCCGTTTCTCTGTGTCCATAACACCAGAGAGCTCCCTTGTAATCCTCCATATAAAGTACTCACGCCAGGACGTAGGGTGTTACGCATCTCAAAGCGGCCCGAACCTATACAAAATTGTCCACTGTCTCTCGTGCATCCCGCATGAACCATCGAGCTACAGTCGGTAACACCGTCCTACTCCAAAAAGCACCTCAAGGGGCAACCCCGGGTGCGCGGTCGGACCTAAAACACCGACAGCTGGCGTGCCAGGTAGGGGGGGGGGTGTGTCACTGATCCAAGCTAGCTCTATGGCCGTCACTTTCCAGCACAAGATTGTCCTCCGCCCCGGGTCCATGTTCTGCTTCGGAACCATTTCGTCCGTAGCAGATGAAGAAGGAACTTTGCATCGCATCGCGGATCCACCGGAAAGAAAATTTTCCTCAAAAATCTCCGGGAAAGTCGGAACGAAATAGGAAAAAGCGCAACCTCCAGCGCTCTGAGCAAAGACCACCTTCAGCAAGCTCGGAGCCGAGGGCCCGTCAACCTGGAGAACTCCATTGTCCACCTCTCTGATGAAAGCATGGACACGAGTCACGAGGAAAAAGGGAGTGAATAAGGTAAAGGATTGTCGAACCGCTCTCTTAGTACCTCCATCCTCAAAGGAGAATAGAAAGAGGCTCGTCACAACGTTAGTTCCATTCTACCCCGACGTCCTCTTCATCGGGAGGGTGGAGTCGCCCCCCGTCTCCGACGATGAACCAACCGCGCCCGGGGAAGAACCTCCTCAGCGAGAATCCCACCGACGAAGGAACCGATGCTGGAACATTCAGCGACATCACGAGGCCGGAGAACGGGACCCGGCGCAGCCCATGTCACGAGACGAGGTCTCGGAGATAGGAGAAACTCTAGAAGAATGGGTCTTCAGGGAAAGGAGGAATTCTCGACGACGTGACCGTCGACAAGATCAAGAGCAGGCTGAGCAGGAAGCAAAGCAACGTCGAGAAAATCCGCTTTTTGGACGCAACCTGAACCCAGACTTCGCCCGAGCCATGAACACACCGAGCGAAGTTGGTGGGGTATTGGCTCAGATAGCCGATGGCCTCCCCCGGACTCCAGACACCGAGGGCTATCGACGGCTGTTCACTCGGGTGGCTAACCACCTTCTACCTCTCGCTCATCCGCCGAGCGACCTACGACATGCCATCAACAGTCGGCGAGACGCGCGGAGCTCTATCAACGCCTCGCGCGAACGACAACATGAGAACGAGATCCGGCACCGGGAAGAATATGATCGAGATCACGGCGTTCCTGCGCGGAGTCAGGCCACCAGAGCTGAATCGGCAACGGCTTCGACTGGTGGCACAGCCCGAGGATGGTCGAGGCACCACGACAACAACTCCCCTCCCCAGGACAGACATCCTCATCGACGACAGGAGGACACGTGTGGAGTATTCACACTCACTCCATGCCTAAGGGCCATTCAATGGCCCCCAAACTTCAAAGTCTCCAACGTCGACAAGTACGAGCCTAAGCAGGATCTGGGAGGCTGGCTGACCGTCTACACCACCGCCGCTCGAGCTGCTGGGGAACCTGAAGACGTGATTACTGCGTACTTGCCTATCGTTCTCGGGAAGGATGCTCTGCAATGGCTGCGACACCTACCTCGACACTGCATTAACGACTGGGGCGATTTCAGTCAGTGTTTCACCGCCAACTTCCAATCTCTCTCTGACAAACCGGCGCAGCCATGGGACCTCAAATCCATCAAGTGCCAAGGGGATGAGACCCTCCGGTCATATCTCAAAAGATTTCAGACCATGAGCAATCGTATCCCCGAGGCCGCAGAAGCAGCAGTGATCGAAGACTTCTACTGGGGATCTAATGAATCGGCTTTCATCCGTGCCATACTGCAGAAAGCACCGACTACCTCCGAGCAGCTGTTCCGAGAAGCCGACCTCTACATCACCGCCGACGAATGAGCTCAGGACCTCATCGAAGGAACAAAGCCTACGTCGGCGGCACCGCGACGCGACACGAACCAACAACCCGACAAACGTTGGGAAAAGAGGCCTCGTGAAGAAGTTCACACCACCGGACCACCCGCTTCTCGCGCCCGAGGAGGACCTCACGAAGGCGAACACACGCTAGACGACAACCTCGACGCCCAGTGCCTGTACCACAAGGACATGCGCCACACCTCCAGAACTGCAGAGACTTCAAGCATTCCGTGGGGAACGGCCGACCCTTCCAACCTCTGCCTCCTCCCCTGCCATGAGGAGGACCTAGAGAACCTCGACAGCCCCAACAACAGCAGGAGGGGGGAGGCGGAGCCTTCCCTCGTGTCGACAGAGAGGTCAACGTCATCTTTGGCGGACATGGATCACAAGAAAGCAAAAGGCAGCAAAAGCTCAACGACCGTCAGATATTGGTGGCAACCACTGGTCCTCCCGCCCCATATCGATGGTCCGAACACCCGATCACCTTCACCCGGGCAGATCAGTGGCTCAACTTCGACCACCCGGGCAAGTACCTGCTCCTCGTCGATCCAGTGATCCGGGAGAGCAGGGTAAAGAAGGTATTAGTGGACGGGGAAGCAGCATCAACGTCACCTTTCCTCGAACACTTCAAGGCTTGGGAGTTCCCCTCAAAGAGCTCCATGAGTCAGACACTCCTTTCTTCGGCATCGTGCCGACTAAAGGAGAATATCCACTAGGACACATCTACATGCCGGTCACCTTTGGAACTCCGGAAAATACAGAACCGAGTTCCTAAGGTTCGAGGTGGCAAACTTCGACTGCGGGTACAATGCCATCATCGGCAGGCCAAGATTGGCGAAGTTCATGGCCATTCCACACTATACATACATGATATTGAAGATGCCAGGACCACAAGGAATCATAACTGTGCGTACTGACATCCAAGGCGCCGCGGAATGTTTCCGAGTGGCCATTCAGGCAGCCCTCACCACCAAACCATCGGCGACTTCTTCTGCGCAGGCGATCTCAAAGCCTGAGGAAGACCTCGCGGTACCCGCAAATGAAGCTCAAGCCGTGACCTCGATGCGGCCGACCGAAGAAACCAAGAGAATCAACCTCGGGTTCGCCGACAAGCGCAAGACAGCCATCATCAGTTCCAGCCTGGATGACAAATAGGAAAGCGTGCTCGCCCGGTTCCTGCAAGATAACTGAGACATATTCGCATGGCAACCTGCGGAAATGCTGGGAGTCCCGAGAGAACTGGCCAAGCACAAATTGAAGGTTTACCCCTAGGCGAGGCTGATCCGACAAAAATTACGGTGCTTCGCGCCTGACAAGAGAGAAGCCATCCGAGCAGAGCTAGCTTGCTTGGTCATGGCCTGATTCATTAGAGAAGTGTTACACCCCGAGTGGTTAGCAAATCCTATTCTTGTATTCAAAAAGAATAAAGTGGATTGGCGCATGTGCGTCGACTATACGGATCTCAACAAGCACTGTCCGAAGGACCCTTTCGGACTCCCTAGAATAGACCAGGTGGTAGACTCGACCGCCAGGTGCTCTATGCTATCTTTCCTGGCAAAAGAAGACGAAGCAAAAACAACATTCATCACCCTGTTCGGAGCCTTCTGCTATACCTCCATGCCGTTTGGCCTCAAAAACGCTGGAGCGACTTACCAGAGGGCTATTCAGACATGCTTAGCCGACCACTGGGGCAAGCGTGTGGAAGCTTACGTGGATGATGTGGTGATCAAGACAGAAAACTCAGAAAATTTCATTAATGATTTACAGCTGGTCTTCAACAGCCTACGGCGATATCGATGGAAACTTAATCCAGAAAAATGCGTCTTCGGAGTACCAGCAGGAAAATTGCTCGGGTTTATTGTTAGCCACCGGGGAATTGAGGCCAATCCAGAAAAGATCGAGGCTATCATGAGAATGGAAGCACCACGATCACAGAAGAAAGTACAAAGACTTACCGGATGCATGGCAGCTCTAAGAAGATTCATATCAAGGCTGGGAGAAAAAGGCCTACCGTTCTATAAGTTGCTCAAGAAGGTAGAAAAATTCCAGTGGACTTTAGAGGCTCAGGAAGCTCTAGACGCACTGAAGAAATTCCTGACAACACCACCAGTGCTAAAACCGCCGCGCCGAGCCACGCCAAATCAACCGGCTAAAGATCTGTTGTTATACATCTCTTGCACGACTCACGTGGTGAGCACCGCGTTAGTAGTCGAGCGAGTGGAAGAGGGACACGCGTACCCAGTGCAACATCCTGTCTATTTCATCAGTGAAGTCCTAGGTCCCTCGAAGAAGAAATACCCTCAAGTTCAGGAACTATTGTACGCAGTACTTCTAACTGCACACAAGCTCCGTCACTACTTCAACAATCACAAAGTCATAGTAGTCACTAGATTTCCAATAGGGGATATTCTCCACAATAAAGAAGCCCTTGGAAGAATAGCCAAGTGGGCCTGTGAACTAGGAGCTCATGACATTGAGTTTCGACCTTGCACCGCAATCAAGACTCAAGCACTAGTTGACTTCGTATTAGAGTGGACCGAGCAACAAGTGCCTGATAACCCAGAAACCACAGAAGTATGGTGAATGTATTTTGATGGCTTGTTGAAGCTACAGGGGGCAGGTGCAGGGATCCTTTTCATTGCACCTGGAAGTGAACAACTCAAGTATGCTCTTCAATTGCTATTCCCAGCATCCAACAACGCAGCAGAATATGAAGCTTTGATTCATGGGCTGAACATTGCCATATCACTGGGCATCAAGAGACTAATGGTATATGGCGATTCTCTGGTGGTCATAAGTCAGATAAACTAAGAATGGGACTGCTCGAACGATTCCATGGGAAAATACTGCATGGCCGTCCGAAAGCTTGAAGACAAGTTTGAAGGTTTGGAATTTCATCATGTGGAGAGAGACCGCAACATGGCAGCTGACGCATTGTCCAAACTAGGATCCAGTCAGACTTAGGTCCCACCTAGAGTTTTTGTCCAAGAAGTACTGCACTCGAGCATTTCACTTGATCAGGTAGAAGAATGCAATATTCTGAGCCAATCAGAGTCAGATCCTAATGACTGGAGGGATCCGATCATCAGGTACATAAAGAATGAGGAAGAGCCGGATGACAAAAATGCAGCAGAGCGCATTGCTAGGCAGTCAGCTCACTATACTCTCATTGGGGAAACACTATATAGAAGAGGCGCATCAGGAGTCCTCATGAAATGCATTCTTTTGGCCATAGGGAAGGAACTGCTAGAAGAAGTCCATGCCGGGCAATGCAGAATACACACAGCATCAAGGACTCTGGTTGGGAAGGTCTTCAGGTCTGGTTTTTACTGGCCAACGGCAAAGAGTGATGCAGCCGAGTTAGTCCAGAGGTGTAAAGCCTGTCAGTACCTGTCAAAACAGCAACATCTACCAGCACAGCAACTACAAACCATACCTGTAACCTGGTCGTTCGCGTGCTAGGGGCTGGATATGATTGGACCTTTCAAGAAAGCTCAAGGAGGATACACTCATGTACTGGTTGCTAACGACAAATTCACTAAGTGGATAGAATTCAAGCCCATTGCTTCTCTAACATCAGCTAAGGCAGTGGAATTCATACAAGACATAATATTCAGGTTCGGGATACCGAATAGTATCAAAACCGACCTGGGGTCCAATTTCACAAGTTCAAAGTTTTTCGATTTCTGCGACAAAAAAGCATTCAGATCAAATATGCCTCGGTGGCGCACCTAAGAGCCAACAGGCAAGAAGAAAGAGCGAACAGGATGATATTGGAAGCACTCAGAAAGAAAATCTTCGACAAGAATGAAAAATTCGCAGGAAAATGGATCAGAGAGTTGCCGTATGTGGTCTGGAGCCTAAGAACTCAACCCAGCCGAGCTTTGCATGGAAACACTCACTTCTTCATGGTGTATGGTTCGGAGGCAGTGCTACCCGCTGATCTCAAGTTTGGGGCTCCAAGATTGATCTTCGAAAACATAGCTAAAGCTGAAGCTACTAGGCTGGAGGATGTTGATATACTAGAAGAGGAACGGTTGAATACAGTGATTCAGTCAGCTCGGTACCAGCAAACTCTGAGACGCTATCACGATAAGGCCATACGGCATCGATCCTTCGCAGTGGGAGAACTCATCCTCCGCCAAATTCTAACGGGGGAGGGACACAAGTTATCGCCACTATGGGAAGGGCCGTTCATAGTAATAGAAGTCACTCGGCCTGGGTCATATCGTCTTACACAAATGGACGACACGGAAATTGGGAACTCATGGAACATAGAACATCTCAGGAAGTTTTACCCTAGCTATATCTCAAAAGCTATGGGGACGGCCTTGTATTCTGTAAACTAGGAAGTATATCATCAATAAAAAGACTTCATTCTCAAAAGCACTCCAATTGTTTACCACCAACCTGCATGCTTACTTAACTCAGGGTGACCACTATACCCTACTAACGGAGCAATCAACTTAAGTCGGCAATGACTTAAGGCGGTGTGACATGCTCACGCTTACTTAACTCGGGGTGACCACTATACCCTACTAACGGAGCAATTGACTTAAGTCGACAATGACTTAAAGTGGTGTGACATGATCACGCTTACTTAACTTGGGGTGACCACTATACCCTACTAACGGAGCAATCGACTTAAGTCGGCAATGACTTAAGGCGGTGTGACATTCTCACGCTTACTTAACTCAGGGTGACCACTATACCCTACCAACGGAGCAATCGACTTAAGTCGGCAATGACTTAAGGTGGTGTGACATGCTCACGCTTACTTAACTCAGGGTGACCACTATACCCTACTAACCGAGCAGTCGATTTAAGTCGATAGCGACTTAAATCGGCACGTCGTGCTCACGACTACTTGATCCAACACAAGCACGTTTATGATTACCCATCTTAGGGCGATCTCTATGGCCCGTAAAATAAGAAGAGATTTCAAAATCATCATACCACATTTACTTTTGCAACTGTAACTACTGCTGAATTCTAACAACAGGAAAATAATAAGGGCGTCCAGTACTGAAAACGCTTTCTGACAAAACATTCGAGCACACTAACTACGAACACAAGACATTCAGTGTTTCTACTTGGTAATGTTTTTCTCAGGAGCGACCGATGAAGAGGGGCGACTTGAAGAATCAGGAGCAGCATTCACGTCTGCAACTATGTCATCAGGAACAATCACACCGGGTCTCCTCATCAAGATTCGCCCCGCGCGAATGGCTTTGTCCATAGCCTTGTCGCGCTGGGCCCTCAAAATAGCGGAAGCATCTTTAGCAGCCTTAACAGCCATCTCGTCAACCAACGCCTGACATTGAAAATAAACGAGTATAAGAATATTATTTTACCCGGAGTATAGTCAGGACAGGAAAAACCAAATTACCTGGAGATTGGAGAAAAACGAAGGAACCCCCAAATTTTGGGAATTCAGTTGATGAATTGATGAAGGATTACTAACTAAAGCAATCTGCAGAGCATCAACGGGGACCAATTCAGCGTCACCAGCAGAAATCAAAACTCTATCATCAGGTGCGCCGGCCTCTAAGGCGACCTCCTGACCCGAAGCTGGTGCTGTTGCCATGCAACCAGAATGTGGAGGAGAAGACCTGACATGAACATCCATGGAAGTGTGAGAAGGAGAACCCACTCGGACACCCTCGGGGGCTGGGTCATAGCTCACGCTACCCACCCGAGCCGGATCATCACCGGCAACACCCTCGGGAGCTGGGTAAACGCAAGCGCCATTCTTAGGGACCGAGTTATCTGTATCAGCCACCTCTAAGGCTGAAGGATTTTCAACCACTTCCATGGGAACAGAGCAGTCCAGATCAGCCCCTTGGCTCTCAAAACCGCGCTCCAAGGTCGATGAGACACGAGATGCTGTTTGGGATAACTCTAACCTGACAGCAGGCACATCAGCACAAACTTCCATCGCTCCATCATCTGCCGGCTCCGACAACAGATCTTCAGGGACCATATCTTCGAGAGTCTGATCAAAATTTGCCAGAGACAATTCTTGTAGACCAACGAGAGCAGACAAAGCTGGAGAAGGAATACCACTACTCTCCCCACTAGCTATATAGCGCCGACTGTTCTTCCGAATTAAGGGGATTTCCTCCTCCTCCTCCTCGTCTTCATCAATATTACAAGCAGTACACCCATTGGGTTTAGCATCATCAAGGTTACACCCATTGGGGTCAGCATCATCAAGGTTACACCCATTGGGGTCAGCATCATCAAGGTTACTCCCATTGGGGTCAGCATCATCAAGGTTACACCCATTAGGGTTAGCATTAGTCGGGTCACACCCATTGGGGTCAGCTTCGGTAAAAGTCGGTACTGGCACTTCCCCGGCAGCAGGAGCAGAAGGGCCGGCACCCTGATTCAAGCATGACACTCGCCGAAGCCGTCTCTTTTTCTTTTCCTTCCCCTCAACAGGAGAAGTTGGATGATTATTTCGGTGAGGATGCTTTGGGCGAATACTATCGGATCTTTGAATGTCCAAAGCTTTTCCAGACTCCAGGTTGGATGCTACAGCTGGTGTTTCAGCAGGGACCAAATTAGAGGAATCCTCAGCCAACATGTCCAACATGGCACTTATTTCTGTGTTGCTCGGATTTAAAGGCATTTCAAAATGAACCTGCCTCTCATCATCAGGGATTTCACCTAGCGAAGCAACCAAAGCCTCAACCTCTTCAGAAGAGGGTTGCACTCTAAGGCCCAAACCACTGTCACCGGTAGGAGGATTTGACACAAAACTGATGAAAGCCTTGGAAGGAGGCAGATTCCATGCTGAATATGCAACTGGAGCACCGATATTCGACACCTTGCCTCTAAGAATCATTTCAAGCCGACTTACTAGATCCACAGCAGGAATGTTTCTGTTGGTAACCCGGGTTGAATCAATGATGCCACGATACAAATAAGCTGGATACGCCCTATCTTTCAGTGGCTGAATGTTCTTAAAAACAAAATCGGCAACCACAGCCTCAGCAGTCAGACCTTTCTCCTTCAACAATCCAACCTCGGCAAGCAGAACCTTGGCCTCAGCTATCTCCAAGTCTATGGGGGATTCAGTCCAACTTGGAGCGCGAACATCCGGCTGTCTCCCTGACCAAGGAGGGAGGGAATTCTCGTGATTCTCCATGATAAACCATTCTAGATGCCATCCTTTGATGCTGTCCTTGAGCGGGATGTAGAGGTATTCAGTTTTCCTCCCATGGCTCATCTCCAAACTTGCACCCCCCACGAGCTGGTGCTGTCCCTCGGCCCTCCCAGGCCGACAGTGATACAAGTATTTCCACAAGCCAAAATGTGTCAGAATACCAAGGTATGCTTCACACAAATGAACAAAAACGGAGACTTGCAGAATAGAATTGGGATTCAGATGGGTCATATTCAAATGATAGAAATGAAGGAGACCGCGGAAGAAAGGAGAAATAGGAAGAGCAAGGCCACGGATGAGAAAAGGAATATAGATAACAGACTCGTGGGTGTCCTCTGTCGGAATAGTGACCCCGCGGCAGATCCGCCAAGAACACATTCCTTTGGAGGAAGAACCCCGACGGAGACAAGGTTACAAAGGTCAGACTCAGAAATAACAGACATGTGGTTACCTGCGAAAGGCAACTGGCTGTTGGGATCGATGGGAGGAATGGTTGCGGCAGATGAACTCTGAATCTTCCGCTTGGGAGCCATCTCAATCTTGCTGGCAAGCGGGACGGAAACGATATCGCAAGAAAGCAGATGCAGAAAAGCAAGACTAGGGCTCAGAATACAGAGGCATGCGACGGCGCAGTACAAATGGGGATTTTCCCGGGCCAGATGCCATCTCTAAAAAGTGCCCAGTCATCACCCGACAGTTATTTCTAAAACGCCGGCGTGCCATGTCATCGCTCGACCGTTATTTCCAAAACGACCGACGTGACCCAATATAGCTCAGCTGTTATTTCTAAAAACGCTAACCAGTCTTCACTCGGCCGTTGTTTCCAAAGCGGCCGACGTGGCCCGTTATCACTCGGCTGTTATCTCTAAAGCACCGACGTCACCAGTAACTGCTCAGTCGTTATTTCTAAAATGCTGATGTGGCCAGTTATCGCTCGGCTGTTTTTTCTAAACCGCCGACATCACCAGTAGTCATTCGACCGTTGTTCCTAAAGTGACGACATGGCTCCAGGGGACCCGGCTGTTACCGCTAAAACGCCGATGTCGCAAAAAAAACTGGTCGGTTACCACCTCCGAAAATACTAATAGTAAATCAGCCGTTTTTTCTCTACGAATATGCAGGCAAATTTAAGACGCGGCTCGATGAGTCTAAAATCGATTACTCAAGCATTACATCCAGGAACAACGACTACATTAAGCACAAATATGGTCGACCGATCGACGGGAAAAGAAGCGACGGAAAGCAAAGAAATGCACACAGAATGGGGCGAAATCTTCTTCAATATAAAAGGGAAGGGAAGTATTACCAAACCTAAAAAACCAACTCATTATGAGTCGGCTTTCTTCCCATTGTTCTATACTACTGATTACTACTACATTACATTTCACTACACTATACTAATAACTACTACTACATTATTTGACTAATACTACTTCTACTACTAATCTATACTAACATTTAAAACCAGTGGCGCCTAGCCACTGGCCTTGTTGCTGCCTCTGCCGCTGCCGCTGCCGTCGTCGCCGTCGCCCTTGCCCTTGTCGTCACCGTCGCCATTGTCGCCGTCGCCATCGCTGTCGCCTCTGCCGTCGTCGTCGCCCTCGCCATCGCCGCCACCGCCGCCCTCCTCGGACGAGTCCGACGAGTTCTCCTCACCCGAGGAGTCCTCCGACTCATCCGAGCCCTCGATCCCGGCACGCTCGAACGACCCAGATGTAGGACGACACCTCCGCGGCGATCCCCTAGGAGTCGTCTGAGTCATCCGACGACTCCGGGGGAGAGGCAGGGGTCGGCGATCCGTCAGACCTGGAGGAGAACTCCTCCTCCGAGTACTCCGAGTCGCCAAAGTCCTCCGTGGGAGGAGTCAGCTCGCGTTTCCGCTTATCACCGGAATGGTGTGAGGAACTCCCACCTTTCTTGCTCTTGCCCATGGTGGAGTAGAAGGGTAGTGAAGAGAGTAAGCAACAAGCGACAGAAAGAGATGTGAAGATGCTAGAGAAGCAAGCACACTATTTATAGAAGAAGAAGGCAACCGCTCACCTCCTACCGCGACCACTGAACAGTCACAAAAATTCAATATGCAATTGAAACCGTCTGGAAACACGTCAGGCGGCTGGCGCCATTCTACGTAACACAACACCCATTGGGACCTCAGTCAACCGCTTAAGTGATATGATTACACCACGGTCACGTCAAGTTACTACTCAGAAGCAGTTTGCTAAACACTCAGCGCACCAAGCCGTCCCTTGCCCACACCCATTGGGGGGGACATCCAGGAATTTTCAATAGATTTTCCCAACCAGTCACATCCATATAGTATACGCAATGAATACCTCAAGACAGAAGGAAGATATCAACAAAGATCAGAGAGAAGCCAAATATAGCCGATGAGGTACAACTCTAATCAACAGAAGCAGTGAAGCACGAAGTGATATGAAGACTAGCCAAGGGCCATCTACCGAACGTCCAATCAGTCGCAGATCAAATAAACTGCAAGACCTAACAAGATATGGGCAGATCGCGTGCTCGATTTCAAAGACAAAAATGAATGCTGACCTCTAAAGCATAATGTTGATGATATCCATAGAATGCCCCTTCGTGGGCTTTCGTGGGCCTGAGGAAGAACGTCTAGAGAAGCAGTTTGACACAAAGTCAGATCGGAGTAGGCCCAGACGGTTCGACGAGTTTGAATTGCGATCACAACAGAGACCCAACCTTCTCGCGCAGGGGCCTCATACATCGGAACGAGGCAGGGGAAGTTCGGCTAGATTATAGGAAGATAAACTCAGTCGGTTTACTATTGTTTAGGCTCGCATTGTTACCATATCCACATGTAATGCCCCACGGTCAAGTATATAAGACCTAGGAGGCACCCCCTCAAAGACATCTCATTACTTAGCCCTCCACCCGTTTCTCTGCGTCCATAACATAGAGAGCTCCCTTGTAATCCTCCATATAAAGTACTCACGCCAGGACGTAGGGTGTTACGCATATCAAAGCGGCCCGAACCTGTACAAAATTGTCCACTGCCTCTCGTGCATCCCGCACGAACCATCGAGCTATAGTCGGTAACACCGTCCTACTCCAAAAAGCACCTCGAGGGGCAACCCCGGGTGCGCGGTCGGACCCAAAACACCGACATAGTACTCCTCCATCCAGCCTCTAGCCAGGAGGGTACACGCTACTCCCACCATCTCCCACGCCCAGTGCGCGGTTGTCTTTTCACGTATGGAATAGCCGGGGTTCGGGCTTACCGGAGCATGTGGATAGTTGCAAAGTCTCCACCACAACAGGCCTACATCGAACGGTCGTTAATCGACACAGACGGGTGACCATGTCCGCTCAGCGTCTGGTCTAGATGTATTCAAACCATTTTCCCATTTTTGGTACCCGATAGGGGTACTCTTTTCCGAATGATGAACCCACTCCGGCCGAAGTGGAATCATCACCATAAGTTTGCTTTGATTTTTGAAACAAAAGGCCCATAACCAATGTTCCACAATCATTCTTTTTTGAAAACAAATGATTTTTCAGTTTCTAAGCAGGGCTAAGCATTATCAGTTCTTTTTATAAAACTGGGATTAAGGAGTTTCCAAGGAATGGTAATGCATCAATTGTTTATCACACAACTCCTATCACCTAATGCATCAGATAAGGTGAAAAAGCATTTAAAACACAAGGAGGTGGCAAATGCACCGGGGCTTGCCTGGAATAAACACTACGTTAGTGTTTGTTAGGTGGCGACCACTTGACGACCATCCTTTTGTCTTGTCGTTTGTTCAGGCAGGTTCGTCCATCAGCATCGCCATGCGGAGTAGCCCGCGCTTGGGGTCGACTTGGCACGTCTTCCACATCACACGATTAATTATCGTACCTCATGAGATGCACAATGCACATGTATGAGCATAAAGTAAACCAGATGATATAGAAAAGAGAATCAAATACTTAGGGGCAAGACATCGACACAACCTTACGCAAACACTAGACACCTATAACTTACTAAGCACAACAATCATGATCTTTTAGTTTTACCATATTTAACTCAAACATCATAGAACAATAAATTATACGCATGTCTACTTTCCTTAGCTAAGGCCCAACACCAGAAGACTATCAAACCTAGATTCATTTATTAGGAAAACAATAGACCATATGAGTTCCACCTTTCTATTTGACTAAAGCATAATACCGAAAGACTAATTACTTAGACTCATTATTTTGGAACACGAAACTCGAAGTATGGACCTAAACAACTTAACTAACTATTTAAACCACTCTTTTGAATTAATCCTTAAAATATCCTAACTAATAACACATCACACTATACTTAATCTATCAAGTAGAGCATCATCACACCACATATATTTTACCAATACACTGATCACATAAACCCGAAATTCAACTTTAACCTCCACATCAAATAATAGACAAGAGAATCATCGCAATAGATGCATCTATTTAGTCCAACCATTTATTCAGTTGATGGGAATAACAGATCAACTCACCATAATTAACTCGAGCTGAAGTTGCGAGGTCAACGACGATCCTACGGACGAGGACTCGGATTTGAAGGGCGGTGCAACAAAATTATTGGAACGGTGGAGTCGTGGATGTGGATGTTGTCGAGGCGATTGACGTCGGCAATCCATGGTAAGAATGATGATGACACGGGCCTATCTTGCGTAGAACAGCACGTTCGACGTCGAGGTTTTGCGTGGCTGACGCGAGCGCTAGTCAGTGGCTAGGTACCAGACAACGAGCTCAAAATTGGGACCAACAGCGAGCACTGATAGCAAGCGAGCTGGAGCCAAGCGGACGCAGTCTAGCACTGAGTCGAAGGACAACACAGATGCAGGCAAGCGCAACTAAGCGCGAGCACACACAACGACCGGCCAGGCGAAGCTCGACGAACACGACCACGGACGCGTGCTGCGACTGGAGACCGACAGGATCGACGACATGTAGAGCTGAGGGGGAAACACCAAGGTAGAGGTTGGCACGTGCGAGGGAGCTGGAGATCGGTGGCAGGGTGCAGCGCACTTTGGGATCGATGATGTGGTCGACCGGCGTGTGCAGGGGCGAGGGCGCAGGCGTCCACGCCAAGGTGAAGGAGCAGGAAACCGTGGTTACCGGTGAACTCGACGACGTTTTAAATTGGGGCGAGTCTAGCGAGCTCCATGGTGAGCTAGGAAGGGATGGACACCCGACGAGGTGGCCATGGCTAGTCAAGCGGAGGATGGGGTGGCGCGCAGACTGGCGAGCAGAGCGTGAGCGGTCGAGCGTCAGCAGCCAGGGAGGAGCGACCGAAAGAGGACAGGGCCGAGTTGAGGCCGAGTGGGAGCACCGTGGCGCTGGGAGCTCGACTGGGCGAGCTGGAAGGGTCCAAGGCGTGGCGCTGGGAGCTTGAGAGAGGAGCGAGCCGAGGGGAAAGAGAGGAGACGCGCGGGGGAGCCAGAAGCCGAACGCCGGCCATGGGACCGAGCAGGGCGGGGCTGCCGAAACGAAGCTCCATGGCGATGGGAAAATACGGCCAGCTGGGAGAAACGCCGGTGGGGAGAAGACGCAAGAGGGAGGGAGAAGCAGGGGAAGGGCGAGCACAGGGAGATGGACGCCATGTGAGGAAGCTCCACGAGGAGCTTGCAGGGGAGAACGCAGTCCGAGCGATGGCCATGGAGGGACCTCGACAGGGCACTCGCCCATGGAAGATGCAGGGCGCGGTGGCCATGGCAAGCTCTAAGACAACGCGCCATGGAGATGAGGAGAGGAGCAGGGAGCTTGGACTAGGAGCACGGTCGGGTAGGGAGCTTGGTTGCGGCTTGCTGGAGACCATAGAGAGGCAGGATGGCTGGGCGCCATGGACGAGCGGACGTGTAGGCTGCAGAGATGTGGGAGAGAGAAGTGGCTGGAGAAGATAAGGCCGAGGGAGGAGTTCGGCTGGGGAAAAAAACTTGCGCGCGTGGAAAAATCAAGGGAGGGGCGCGCTGGATATTTTCCATGAGTCCTGAGCGGCACAGGAGAAGATTTTTCTTAGATTTTTCACAATTTCTATTCTTTTTTATAATGGAAATCGTAGATATTTTGAGAATTAAGATTTTTAGCGATGTAAAATGGGTCGACGGTACCTGCGACACAGTTTGATTCGATTCGAAATCTGATAAATTTACCTGCGGTCTGAACATCTGATTCCATAGTTACGGGCAATTTGTGTGATAATCGAATCTCAGTTATAATTCCTTGATTATCAACCTCGCACACGATTCCTCTTAGACACTGCGCGATTCAAATTACTTTGCCCCAAACATTTAGTCGTCAAGTTCAAACTAATTTGCCCGGGATAAAATCGTAAGAGTAGGTAAAGCTTCCGAATTCGTAGTCGCGTGAGCGATGTATTTTAAATAATCACTGGACGCGCCGACGTTCAGAACGACTATGTTCCAAACAACACGAAAATTTCAGAAGAGCCCGGATAGATAAAAACGAGGTCAAACTCGCGATAGACGAAACAGATGCGATATTAAAATTGCGATAGACGAAGATGATTAAATTTTAGCATCTGTTTTATTCACTGATATTACGTGCTTAAATCCATACTCGTTGTCGAGCGAAATATAAACACCTGGGGTGTTACACTATATATGTTCTTGTGTTCGAGTCATAACGAAGTAAAAAAACCTTCTACTTCTTTAGGAGAAAATTTTGAATTTCTACCTCTTATAACAAGAATAAAGCATTTTCTCCCAAAAACCCAAAAATAAGAAACATTGGGCTTTTTACCAGTGAGGAGTTCATATAATGTTTTCTTGAGGATTCAGTGAAGATAGAGCCGGTTGATGGAGTAGCAGGCAGTGTTAATCGCCTCCGCCCAAAACCGATCTGATGTCTTTTATTCCTCAAGCATGGTCCTCGCCATATCCATAAGAGTTCTATTCTTTCTTTCCACAATACTGTTTTGTTGAGGTGTGTAGGGAGAAGAGAACTCATGCTTGATGCCCTCCTTCTCAAGAAATCCTTCAATTTGAGAGATCTTGAACTCCATTCTATTGTCGCTTCTAATCTTTTTTATTCTCAATCCGAACTCATTTTGAGCCCATCTCAAGAATTTCTTTAAGGTCTCTTGGGTTTGTGATTTTTCTACAAAAAGAAAACCCAAGTGAAGTGAGAATAGTCATCCACAATTACAAGATAATATTTACTCCTGCCGATGCTTATGTAAGCAATCAAGCCAAATAGATCCATGTGAAGTAGCTCAAGTGGCCACTCAGTCGTCATGATGTTCTTGTGTGGTTGATGAACTACAACCTTCTTCCCTACTTGACATACACTACAAATCCTATCTGAAGCATACCAGATGACGCCTAAGAGGGGGTGAATTAGGACTTCTAAAACTTTCACTAAACTAGGCCACAAATAAATCTCGAGAGCAAAACCTATGCAAATAATCAAACTGGAATGTGCAAACTAGGTTTTGTCTAAATGTTGCTATCTCTACCGTAATGGCTAAGTTTCAATCTAAAACAATATAAGTATAAAGACAAGATTGAAACTTGAATGCTTAGTATAAATGCAGAAGCTAAAGAGCAAGGTAGAGATGCAAACTCTCATGGATGACGCCGGTATTTTTACCGAGGTATCCGAAACCACGCAAGGTATCGACTAATCCTCGTTGGCGCCCCTACGCAAAGGGAAGCCCACACGAGGGCCAAGCACCTCGGTCAAGTAACTCCGTAAAGAGCCGCGGGCCTTGTCCACGCGCAAGTGGTGCTCTGCTTCCGGCTCCTCTTAGTCGCTGTGGGGGATAGATATCCCCCAGGTCCACTAGAAGGCAAGAAGGCCTCGCGAGACGCTTTGGGCCAGTTACCTCGCAAGGCCATCCCTTCGTGGGTCGGGACAGAACTACTGGCGGAGTGGGCCGACACGAGAAAGAAGCAGACTCAGGCCCTAGCAACCCGTCCGACTCGAGCGCTATCCGTAGCGCCCACCCGACTTTCCCGCGCTCAGCGCCCTTGAATATCGGGGCAGATTAGGGATAAGTAAGCAAGATTGTAGGAAGATTAGTTCATTCGGTTCACTATTATTTAGGATATACATAATCGCCACGTACACATGTAGTGCCCCACGGTCGAGTATATAAGGCCTAGGGGGTACCCCATCATTTCCATTGACTATCTACTTATTTCATTAGCTTCTCTCCATCCTGGAGATTTCCCTTGTAACATACCACATAAAAATCTACACCAATAAGTAGGGTATTATGCCTCTCCAAGCGACCCGAACCTATAGAAAATTGCTTGTCATCTCTCGTGCTTCTCACACAAACCATCGAGTTATAGTCAACAACACCGCCCTATCTGAAAGCACCACGAGGGGTAACCCTGGGTGTGCGGTTGAACTCTAAACACCGAAAGCTGGCGTGCCAGGTAGGGGGTGGGTCGTTGACCCAAGCTAGCTCAATGGCTGTTACTTCCCAGTGCAAGATCGCTCTTTGCCCTGGATTCGTGTTCTACTTCGGAACCATGTCGTCCATAGCAGATGAGAAAGGAACTCTGCACCGCATAGCAGACCCACCAAAGAAGAGGTCTTTTCCAGAGATCCCTCAGAAAGCCAGAGCAAGACAATGGATAGCGCAGCCTCCTGCGCCTCGAGCGAAGATTCTTACAAGCCAAAAATCGGGAGTTTACCTACCCGAAGAGCTCCGCTGCTCACTTCACCCACAAAGGAGTGGATGCGGATTACAAGAAAGAAAGAGGCAAGTGTCCCGAGAAAAGGGACGAAACCTCGCCGAGTTATCTTTCTGGCACCTTCGCCCTCAAAGGAGGACGAAAAAAGCACACCATCACAACAACTCCTTTCTACCCCGACATCCTCTTCATCGGGGGAGATTGGAATCATCTCCCATCTCCGACGACGAGCTGACAGTGCAAGGGGAAGAACCTCCCCAGCGTGAAGCACGACGACGAAGCATCAGACGCCGGAATGTTCGGCAACATCACGAGGCTGGGGAGCGGGACCCAGCGTAGCCTGTGTCTCGGGATGAAGTTTCAGAAGTAGGAGAAACTCTCGACGAGCGAGTATACCGAGAAAGACGGAATTCTCGCCGGAGTGATCGCCGACAGGCTCAAGACCGAGAGCAAGAGCAAGCCGAACAGGGCGCAAGGTTGTGCCGAGAGAATCCCCTCTTCGCTCAAAACCTGAACCCTGACTTCGCCCGCACAATGAACACACCGAGTGAAGTCGGAGGAGTGTTGGCCTAGATAGCTGATGGCCTCCCACGAACTCCAGACACAGAAGGCTACCGGTGGCTGCTTACTCGAGCAGCTAACCACCTTCTACCTATCACTCATCCCCCGAGCAACCTACGACATGCCATCAACAGTCGACGAGACACACGGAGCTCCATCAACGCTTCACGCGACCGATGACACGAAAATGAGATAAGGCACCAGGAGGAGTATGGCTGGGACCATGGCGTCCCGGCTCAAAGTCACGCCACTCGAGTTGAGTCGGCTGTGGCCTCAACTAGTGGACCGATCCGGGGACGGTCGAGACGACACATCATCGACTCCCCTCCCTGGGACTGATGTCAAGAACACCGACAAGAAGACACATGCGGAGTTTCCGCACTTACTCTACGTCTCCGGGCCATCCAGTGGCCCCCTAACTTCAAAGTCTCCAACGTCGACAAGTACGAGCCTAAGCAGGACCCGGGGCTGGTTGGCCATCTACACGACCGCCGCTCGGGCCATCGGGGCAACAGAAGATGTAATGACAGCAAATTTGCCCATCGTCCTAGGGTAAGATGCACTGTAGTGGCTACGACATCTGCCATGACACTGCATCGACGATTGGAGCGACTTCAGTCGGCGGTTCATCGCCAACTTCTAGTCCCTCTCTGACAAGTCGGCGCAGCCATGGGATCTCAAATCCATTAGGCGCCAGGGCGATGAAACACTTTGGTCATACCTCAAGAGGTTTCAGACCATGAGAAAACGCATCCCCGAAGTCACTGAGGCAGCAGTGATTGAAGATTTCTACCGGGATCCAATGACTCGGCCTTTGTCCGAGCCATATTGTAGAAAGCGATGACCACCTTCGAACAACTGTTTCGAGAGGCAGACCTCTACATCACCGCTGACAAACGGGCCTAGGACCTCATCGGAGGTACAAAACCTGTACCACCTACACCACAGAGCAACACGAACCAGCAACCTAACAAGCGCTGGGAGAAGAGGCCTCGTGAGAAGGTACATGCCGCCGAACCACCTGTCACTCAAGCCCGAGGTGCGCCCTGTGGAGGCGAACGGACACTAGATGACATCCTCGACGCCCAGTGTCCATACCACAAGGACATGTGCCACACCCTACGGAACTATAGGGACTTCAAGCACTCCGTCGAACACGACCGACCGTTCCAGCCTCTACCACCTCCCCCACCATGAGGAGGGCCTGGCGAGCCCAGGCAGCCTCAGCAGCAGGAAGGGGGAGGGGCAGAGCATTCCCACACGTTGTCAGGGAAGTCAACTTCATCTTCGGAGGACATGGATCGCAGGAGAACAGGAGACAACAGAAGCTCAACGACTGGCAGGTCCTGGCAGCAACCACCAATGCCCCAGCTCCTTATCGGTGGTCAGAGCACGCAATAACCTTTAGCTGAGCGGATCAGTGGCTCAACTTCGACCAACCCGGCAAGTACTTGCTCCTCATTGATCTGGTGATCCGAGAGAGAAGGATGAAAAAAGTACTAGTGGACGCGGAAGTAGCATTAACGTTACCTTCCCCCGGACACTCCTAGCCTTGGGGGTTGCACTCAAAGATCTCACTGAGTCAGATACACCCTTCTTCGGTATCGTGCCGACCGAAGGAGAGTACCCACTAGGGCACATCTACATGCCCATCACCTTTGGGACTCCAAAGAATTATAGAACCGAGTTTCTGAGGTTCGAGGTGGCATGCTTCGACTGCGAATACAACGCCATCATCGACAGACCAGGACTGGCGAAGTTCATGGCCATTCCACACTAATCATACATGATATTGAAGATGCCGAGACCTCAAGGAAACATCACCATGCGCGCTGACTTCCAAGGCACTATGGAGTGCTTTCGGGGAGCCATCTAGGCAGCCCTCACTGCCGGGCCCCCGACAGCTCCCCCATACAGGCAGACAACAAGCCGGAAGAGGATCTCACAATACCCACTAACGAAGCTCAAGTCGTGACCTCTATACGGCCGACTGAGGAGACTAAGAGGATCAACCTGGGATTCGCCGATGAGCGCAAGACTGCCATCATCAGTTCCAGCCTCAACGATAAATAGGAAAGCACACTCGTCCGGTTCTTGCAAGATAACCGGGATGTATTCACATGGCAACCTGCGGATATGCCGGGAGTCCTAAGAGAATTGGCCGAGCACAAGTTGAAGGTCTATCCTCAAGTAAAGCTGATTCGACAGAAGCTGCATCGTTTCTCGCCTGATAAAAGAGAAGTTATTCGCGCCGAGTTAGCTTGCTTAGTGACTGCAGGGTTCATTAGGGAGGTACTGCATCCCGAGTGGCTAGCAAATCCTGTTCTTGTACTCAAAAAGAATAAAGTGGATTGGTGCATGTGCGTCGATTATACTGAACTGAACAAGCATTGTCCGAATGATCCTGTCGGGCTCCCTAGAATATTTCAGGTAGTCGACTCGACTGCTGGTTATTCTATGTTGTCCTTCCTAGATTTCTATTTTGGATACCATCAAATCAGCCTGGCAAAAGAAGATGAGGAGAAGACTGCTTTCATCACCCCGTTTGGAGCTTTCTACTATACCTCCATGCCATTCGGCCTCAAGAACGCAGGAGCAACTTACCAGAGAGCCATCCAAACATGCTTAGCCGGTCACTGGGGCAAGCGGGTGGAAGCCTACGTCGATGATGTGGTAATCAAAATAGAAAACTCAGAAAACTTCATTGAAGATTTGTAGCTAGTCTTCAACAGCCTGAGGCGCTACCGGTGGAAGCTTAACCCAGAAAAGTGTGTCTTCGGAGTACCGGTAGGGAAGTTACTTGGATTCATTATCAGCCACCGAGGAATTGAAGCTAATCTAGAAAAGATCGAGGCCATCATGAGAATGGAAGCACCACGATCACAGAAAAAGGTGCAGAGGCTTACTAGATGCATGGCAGCCCTGAGCAGGTTCATATCAAGGCTAGGTGAGAAAGGCATGTCATTCTACAAATTGCTCAAAAAGGTAGTCAAGTTTCAGTGGACCACGGAGGCACAGGAAGCTCTAAAGGCACTGAAGAAGTTCTTGACCACACCACCAGTGCTCAAGCCGCCACACCGAGCTACACCGAGTCAGTCGGCGGAAGACTTGATGTTATACATATCCTGCAAGACTCACGTGGTAAGTACCGCGTTAGTAGTCGAGCGGGTGGAAGAAGTGAAAGGGAAATGTGCCTTTGGGCAATTTCCATTATGTTTTGGTGATTAAGTGCCCAACACATTTAAATGAGTCCTCTTGTGCTAAATCAAGAGAAAAGTGATAATCAAAGCAAAGGTAGGATTCTAGACTTAGTACATTGGTTTTTGTGTACTAATATATTTGTCTAAGTGCTGGAATCAGAGAAAAGAGAAGAAGAAAAGAACTTGGCTCGAAGCAGCCAAGACTCAGCGCAGTCTGGCACACTGGACTGTCCGGTGGTGCACCGGACAGTGTTTGGTACGCCAGGCCAGCCTCCGGTGAACAGGCCACTCTCAGGAACTGACGACGGTGTACGGCTATAATTCACCGAACTATCCAGTGGTGCACCGGACTGTCCGGTGAAGCCGTCTGCGGCGAAGTCGTCGCTCTCGAGAATCGTTCGACGGCGTACGACTAAAATTCATCGGACGGTCCGGTGGGGCACCGGACTGTCTGGTGAGCCAACGGTCGACTGCGCCAAAGGTCGGCAGGTGGCACCGGACTGTCCGGTGTGCACCGGACAGTGTCTGGTGCGCCAACGGCTACAACTCTGCAATGGTCGACTGTGCTATTTTTGGAAGGAGATCTGCACCGGACTATGAACAGTACCTGTCCGGTGGTGCACCGGACTGTCCGGTGCGCCATCCGACAGAAGGCATGAATTGCCTTCCCAGATTGCTTCCAACGGCTCCTAGCTGCCTTGGGGCTATAAAAGGGATCCCAAGGCGCATGGAGGAGTCACCCAAGCATTATTTGATCATCTCTAAGCACCAAGACTCCATTCTCGCGCATTTGATTCTTTGTGATAAGTGACTTGAGCTCTAGTTGAGTAGTGAACTCCCCGCATTGTGTTGTGAGCTCAAGTTGTGGCTTGTGTGCGTGTTTGTGCTCGTGCTTTGAGTCTTGTGTGTGTTGCTCTCCCCTCCCTTACTTCCGTGCTTCTTTGTGATCATCATTTGTAAGGGCGAGAGGCTCCAAGTTGTGGAGATTCCTCGCGAACGGGATAGAGTAAAAGAAAGGAAAACACCATGGTATTCAAGTTGATCATTGGATCACTTGAAAGGGGTTGAGTGCAACCCTCGTCCGTTGGGACGCCACAACGTGGAGTAGGCAAGTGTTACTTGGCCGAACCACGGGATAAATCACCGTGTCTCTTGTGCTTGTTTTCTTCGTGACCATTGTGTTTCACAAGAGCTTGGTCCTTTGCCACTTGATTCTAATGAGCTAACACTTAATCAAGTTTTGTGGCTACAAGTGTTTGATTTTTACAGGATCACCTATTCACCCCCCTCTAGGTGCTCTCAATTGGTATCAGAGCCGTTCTCTTCACAAAAGGGACTAATCGCCCGAAGAGATGGATCCTAAGGGAAAGGGGATGGTGGTCAACGATAAGGAGAAGGAGTCCATCTTCAACGAGCCAAAGGATGACAAACCTACTGACTCTGGCTCGAGTCATAAGAAGAAGGACGGGAAGAAGAAGAGACGCATCAAGAAGATCATCTACTACGACTTCGACGAGTCTTCTTTTTCCCAAAGAGACGACGACTACGACGAGAAAAAGAAAATGATCAACTCAAACTTTTCTTTTGATTATTCTCGTAGTCCATTTAACTCTAATGCCCATTTACTTTCAATTCCACTTGGGAAACCTCCGCACTTTGATGGAGAAGACTACCCATTTAGGAGTCACAAAATGCGTAGTCACCTATTCTCTCTCCATCCAAGCATTTGGGAGATTGTTGAAAACAGAATGCCTTTTGATAGTACTGACAACCCCATTTTCATTAATGAGCAAATCCATAAAAATGCACAAGCTACCACTGTTTTGTTAGCATCCTTGTGCAGGGATGAGTACAATAAGGTTAGCGGCTTGGACAACGCCAAGCAAATCTGGGACACCCTCAAGATCTCTCATGATAGTGACCAGGGACAAGAAAAGAGTGGGAAGAGGGAGAAAAAGAAATCCTACAAGAAGGTGAAGGGCGAGGCGCACCTTGGCAAGGAGTAGGATTCGGATTGCTCTTCGTCCGACTCCGACGACGAAGGACTCGCCGCCTCGGCCTTCAACAAGTCGTCTCTCTTCCCCAATGAGCGCCACACCTGCCTCATGGCAAAAGAGAAAAAGGTAAACGCTCGAGATACGCCTACGTATGCTTCTTCAAGTGATGATGAATCTAGTGATGATGAAGTAGATTACACAAGTTTATTCAAAGGTTTAGATAGAACTAAAATTGATAAGATCAATGAATTGATTGATGCTTTAAATGAGAAGAATAGATTGTTAGAGAAGCAAGAAGATATTTTATATGAAGAGCATGACAAATTCATTAGTGTGCAAAAATCTCTTGCTTTAGAAGTAAAGAGGAATGAGATGCTTTCCTCCGAATTATCTACTTGTCATGAAACTGTGTCTAGCTTAAGAAGTATTAATGATGATTTAAATGCTAAGCTAGAAGTTGTTAATAAATCTAGTTCTTATGTAGAGCATGTTGTTATCTGTAATAGATGTAAGGATTTTGATGTTGATGCATGTGTTGAGCACCTTACTTCTATTACAAAATTAAATGGTGAAGTGAAAAGTCTTAATGCCCAACTTAAGACTAGCAAAAATGACTTTGATAAACTAAAATTTGCAAGGGATGCCTACACTGTTGGTAGACACCCCTCTATTAAGGATGGGCTTGGCTTTCAAAAGGAAGTCAAGAACTTAACAAGTCAAAGGGCTCCCATTTCTGCCAAGGAGAAAGGGAAGGCCCCTATGGCTAATAGTGCTCAAAGAAATCATGCTTTCATCTATAGTGATAGAAAGTTTTCTAGAAATGCTCATAGGAGTTATGCTTATGATTCACATGCTATGATTGCATCAAGTTCTTCTTTTGTGCATGGTAGAAATATGCCTAGGAAAAATGTTGCTCATGTGCCTAGGAAAGTGTGTAATGAACCTTCTACAATTTACCATGCTTGCAATACTTCTTTTACAACTTGTCGTAAGAATATGAAAGTGATGGCTAGGAAGTTGGGGGCCAAGTGCAAGGGAGACAAGACTTGCATTTGGGTCCCAAAGTCTATTATAACTAACCTTGTAGGACCCAACAAGAGTTGGGTACCTAAAACCCAAGCCTAATTTGCCTTGCAGGTTTATGCATTCGGGGGCTCAAGCTGGATTATCGACAGCGGATGCACAAACCACATGACAGGGGAGAAGAAGATGTTCACCTCCTACGTCAAGAACAAGGATTCCCAAGATACAATCGTATTTGGAGATGGGAATAAAGGCAAGGTCAAAGGCTTAGGCAAGATAGCTATCACTAATGAGCACTCTATCTCTAATGTATTTCTAGTAGAGTCGCTAGGCTATAATCTGTTGTCTGTTAGTCAATTGTGCCACATGGGTTATAATTGTCTATTTACAAATGTAGATGTGTCTGTCTTTAGAAGGAGTGATGATTCACTAGCTTTTAAGGGTGTACTAGATGGCAAACTCTATTTAGTGGATTTTTCGAAAGAGGAGGCCGATCTAGATGCATGCTTAATTGCTAAGACTAGCATGGGCTGGCTGTGGCATCGCCGTCTAGCACATGTTGGGATGAAGAACCTTCACCAACTTCTAAAGGGAGAACATGTGTTAGGTCTAACAAATATGTTTTTCGAAAAAGATAGACCTTGTGCAGCTTGTCAAGCAGGCAAACAGGTGGGAAGCACTCATCACAGCAAGAATGTGATGACCACATCAATACCTTTGGAGCTACTTCACATGGACCTCTTCAGACCCGTCGCCTACCTCATCATAGGGGGAAGTAAGTATGGTCTTGTTGTTGTTGATGATTTTTCCCGCTTCACTTGGGTATTCTTTTTGCAGGATAAATCAGAAACCCAAGGGACCCTCAAGCGCTTTCTAAGGCGGGCTCAAAACGAGTTTGAACTCAAAGTGAAAAAGATTAGAAGCGACAATGGGTCCGAGTTCAAGAACCTTCAAGTGGAGGAGTTTCTTGAGGAGGAAGGAATCAAGCACGAGTTCTCCGCTCCCTACACACCATAGCAAAACGGTGTGGTAGAGAGGAAGAACAGGACGCTTATAGACATGGCGAGGACGATGCTTGGAGAATTCAAGATGTCCGAGCGGTTTTGGTCGGAAGCTATGAACACAGCTTGCCACGCCATAAATCGGGTCTACCTTCATCGCCTCCTCAAGAAGACATCGTATGAACTTCTAACCGGTAACAAACCCAACGTCTCATATTTTCGTGTTTTTGGGAGTAGATGCTACATTCTAGTGAAGAAAGGTAGGAATTCCAAATTTGCTCCCAAAGCTGTAGAAGGGTTTTTGTTAGGTTATGACTCAAATACAAAGGCGTATAGAGTCTTCAACAAATCTTTGGGTTTGGTTGAAGTCTCTAGCGACGTTGTATTTGATGAAACTAATGGCTCTCCAAGAGAGGAAGTTGATCTTGATGATGTAGATGAAGATGATGTTCCAACGGACGCAATTCGCACCATGGCGATTGGAGATGTGCGACCACAGGAACACCAATAGCAAGATCAACCTTCTTCCTCAACCATGGTGCATCCTCCAACTCAAAATGATGAACAGGTACCTCAAGAAGAGGCATGTAATAAAGGGGGAGCACAAGATGTCCAAGATGAGGAGGAAGAAGCACCACGGGCCCCTCCAACTCAAGTTCGAGCGACGATTCAAAGGAATCATCCCGTCGACCAGATATTGGGTGATATAAGCAAGGGAGTAACCACTCGCTCTAGATTAGCTAATTTTTGTGAGCATTACTCTTTTGTCTCTTCTATTGAGCCTTTCAGGGTAGAAGAGGCCTTGCTAGATCTGGACTGGGTGTTGGCCATGCAGGAAGAGCTCAACAACTTCAAGCGAAATGAAGTTTGGACACTGGTGCCACGTCCCAAGCAAAACATTGTGGGAACCAAGTGGGTGTTCCGCAACAAACAGGACGAGCATAGGGTGGTGACAAGGAACAAGGCTCAACTTGTGGCAAAAGGTTATGCCCAAGTCGTAGGTTTGGACTTTGAGGAAACTTTTGCTCCTGTGGCTAGGCTAGAGTCGATTAACATTTTGTTAGCCTATGCCGCTCACCATTATTTCAGGTTGTTCCAAATGGACATGAAGAGCGCTTTCCTCAACGGGCCAATCAAGGAGGAGGTGTACGTGGAGCAACCCCCTGGCTTTGAGGATGAATGGTACCCCAACCACGTGTGTAAACTCTCTAAGGCGCTCTATGGACTTAAGCAAGCCCCAAGAGCATGGTATGAATGCCTTAGAGATTTTCTAATTGCTAATGCTTTCAGGGTTGGGAAAGCCGTTCCAACTCTTTTCACTAAGACTTGTGATGGTGACCTATTTGTGTGCCAAATTTATGTCGATGACATAATATTTGGTTCTACTAACCAAAAGTCTTGTGAAGAGTTTAGTAGGGTGATGACATAGAAATTCGAGATGTCGATGATGGGTGAGTTGAACTACTTCCTTGGGTTCCAAGTGAAGCAACTGAAGGACAGGACCTTCATCTCTCAAACGAAGTACATGCAAGACTTGCTTAAGCGGTTTGGGATGAAGGACGCCAAGCCCGCAAAGACTCCAATGGGTACCGACGGACATGTCGACCTCAACAAAGGAGGTAAGTCCGTTGATCAAAAGGCATACTGGTCTATAATAGGGTCTTTACTTTATTTATGTGCTAGTAGACCGGATATTATGCTTAGCGTATGCATGTGTGCTAGATTTCAATCCGACCTAAGGGAGTGTCACCTTGTGGCCGTTAAGCAAATTCTTAGATATTTAGTTGCTACGCCTTGCTTCGGGATCTGGTATCCAAAAAGGTCTACCTTTGACTTGATTGGATACTCAGACTCCGACTATGCTGGATGTAAGGTTGATAGGAAGAGTACTTCAGGGACATGCCAATTCCTAGGAAGGTCCCTGGTATCTTGGAGTTCTAAGAAACAATCCTCCGTTGCCCTATCCACCGCCGAGGCCGAGTATATTGCCATAGGACAGTGTTGCGCGCAACTACTTTAGATGAGGCAAACCCTCCGGGACTTTGGCTACAATCTGAGCAAAGTCCCACTCCTATGTGACAATGAGAGTGCAATCCGCATGACAATCCTGTTGAACACAGCCGCACAAAGCACATAGACATCCGGCATCACTTTTTGAGAGACCACCAGCAAAAGGGAGATATCGAAGTGTTTTATGTTAGCACCGAGAACCAGCTAGCCGATATCTTTACCAAGCCTTTAGATGAGAAGACCTTTTGCAGGCTGCATTGTGAGCTAAATGTCTTAGATTCGCGTAACTTGGATTGATCTATTGCATACATGTGTTTTATGCCTTTGATCATGTTCCTTTATGCATATTATTGCTTATTTATGGTGCTCAAGTTGTGCAAGGATCCCCGGACCTCACAAGTCCATGTGTGAATGATGCACATATTTAGGGGGAGAAATGCTACAACTTGACCCTTTGAGACTAACCGTGTGCTTGAGTTTACTTAATTTAGTCTCCAAGATGGATTGAAAGGGAAAAGGTGAACTTGGACCATGCAAGACTTCCACTGCACTCCGATGAGAGGGTAATTTACTCCAAGTTCATCTCCATGCTCCAATTTCCTTTTTACTCTTAATTGACGGTTTTGGTGAGGCAATGGGGTTTAAGGGCCAATAATGATCCCGTTTTGGTGCTTAATGCCAAAGGGGGAGAAATTAAGGCCAAAAGCAAATGGATCAGCTACCACTTGAGAATTTTGAAAATACTAGAGTTAGAACTTTTGTTTTGTCAAAATACTCTTATGTGCAAAATTTGGCCTCTTGTGGGGAGAATGTAGGATTGTGGGAAAAAGGGGGAGTTTGTGGCTCTTGATCAATTTTTCTCATGGAATACCTCTCTTTATGACTAAACAAGGGTGTTTGACTTAGAGATAGGAAAATGAGTTGTTCAAAAACAAACCAAGTGGTGGCAAAGAATGATCCAAATATGCCAAATTAGAGTTTAAAACAATTTGGTCTTCAATTTGAATCGATGTTGCATGTTTTGCATTGCTTTTGGATGTGTTGGCATAAATCACCAAAAAGGGGGAGATTGAAAGGGAAATGTGCCTTTGGGCAATTTCCATTATGTTTTGGTGATTAAGTGCCCAACACATTTAAATGAGTCCTCTTGTGCTAAATCAAGAGAAAAGTGATAATCAAAGCAAAGGTATGATTCTAGACTTAGTACATTGGTTTTTGTGTACTAATATATTTGTCTAAGTGCTGGAATCAGAGAAAAGAGAAGAAGAAAAGAACTTGGCTCAAAGCAGCCAAGACTCAGCGCAGTTTGGCACACCAAACTGTCCGGTGGTGCACCGGATAGTGTCTGGTGCGCCAGGCCAGCCTCCGGTGAACAGGCCACTCTCAGGAACTGACGGCGGTGTATGGCTATAATTCACCGGACTATCCGGTGGTGCACCGGACTGTCCGGTCAAGCCGTTTGCGGCGAAGTCGTCGCTCTCGGGAATCGTTCAACGATGTACGGCTAAAATTCACCGGACGGTCTGGTGAGGCACCAGACTGTCTGGTGAGGCACCAGAATGTCCGGTGAGCCAACGGTCGACTGCGCCAACGGTCGGCCGCGCAATCCGCGCGCGACGCATGGGCGCGCCAACAGTCGGCAGGGGGCACCGGACTGTCCGGTGTGCACCGGACAGTGTCTAGTGCGCCAACGGCTACAACTCTGCAACGGTCGACTGTGCTATTTTTGGAAGGAGATCTGCACCGGACTATGAACTGTACCTGTCCGTGGTGCACCGGACTGTCCAGTTTGCCACCCGACAGAAGGCAAGAATTGCCTTCCCAGATTGCTTCCGACGACTCCTAGCTGCCTTGGGGCTATAAAAGGGATCCCTAGGCGCATGGAGGAGTCACCCAAGCATTCTTTGATCATCTCTAAGCACCAAGACTCCATTCTCGCGCATTTGATTCTTTGTGATAAGTGACTTGAGCTCTAGTTGATTAATGAACTCCCCGCATTGTGTTGTGAGCTCAAGTTGTGGCTTGTGTGCGTGTTTGTGCTCATGCTTTGAGTCTTGTGTGTGTTGCTCTCCCCTCCCTTACTTTCGTGCTTCTTTGTGATCATCATTTATAAGGGCGAGAGGCTCCAAGTTATGGAGATTCCTCGCGAACGGGATAGAGTAAAAGAAAGGAAAACACCGTGGTATTCAAGTTGATCATTGGATCACTTGAAAGGGGTTGAGTGCAACCCTGTCCATTGGGACGCCACAACGTGGAGTAGGCAAGTGTTACATGGCCGAACCACGGGATAAATCACCGTGTCTCTTGTGCTTGTTTTCTTCGTGACCATTGTGTTTCATAAGAGCTTGGTCCTTTGCCACTTGATTCTATTGAGCTAACACTTAATCAAGTTTTGTGGCTACAAGTGTTTGATTTTTACAGGATCACCTATTCACCCCCCTCTAGGTGCTCTCAATAAGGACACGCATACCCGGTGCAACATCCAGTCTACTTCATCAGTGAAGTCCTCAGGCCCTCAAAGGTAAAGTATCCTCAAGTCCAGAAGCTGCTGTATGCGGTACTCCTAACTGCTTGCAAGCTCCGTCACTACTTTGATGACCACAAATTCATAGTAGTCACCAGATTTCTGATACGAGACATTCTTCACAACAAAGAAGCTATTGGAAGGATAGTTATGTGGGCGTGTGAGCTGGGAGCTCACGACATAGAGTTCTAGCCCTGCTTGGCAATAAAGACTCAGGAGCTGGTCGACTTCGTATCAGAGTGGACTGAGCACCAGGTCCCAAACAACCCATAAGTTACTGAAGTGTGCAGAATGTACTTGGATGGCTCGTTGAAGCTGCAAGGAGCAGGTGCAGGGATTCTCTTTATTGCTCCTGGAGGTGAGCAACTCAAGTACGCACTCCAGCTACTATTTCTAGCATCAAATAATGCGGCAGAGTATGAAGCACTGATTCACGGGCTAAGCATCACCGTATCACTCGGCATCAAGAAACTGATGGTATATGGTGACTCGCTAGTGGTCATAATCTAGATAAACAAAGACTGGGACTGCTCGACTGATTCCATGGGCAAGTACTGCGCAGCTGTGTGAAAACTGGAGAACAAATTCGAAGGATTGGAGTTCCATCACGTGGAAAGAGATTGCAACGCAGCAGCAGATGCATTGTCAAAGCTGGGATCCAGTCGGGCCTAGGCTCCACCTGTGATCTTCGTCCAAGAAATATCACAACCGAGCATCCTCTCGGATCAGGTGGAAGAGTGCAATGCCTTGAGCCAACCAGAGTCGGACCCTAACGACAAGAGAGAGCCTATCATCAGGTACAAAAAATGAAGAAGATCCGGGTGACAAGGCTGCAGCGGAACGCATCATGAGGCAGTTGGCCCACTACACCATCATAGGGGGCTTACTATACAGGAGAGGTGCATTAGGAGTCCTCATGAAATGCATTCACTCGGCTACTAGGAAACAATTGTTAGATGAAATCCATGCCGGGCAGTGTGGAGTACATGCGACATCAAGAACTCTGGTCGGGAAGGCTTTCAGATCCAGTTTCAACTGGCCAACTGCAAAGAACGATGCTACCGAGTTAGTCCAGAAGTGTGAGGCATGCCAATTCCTATCCAAGCAACAACACTTACCAGCGCAGCAGCTGCAGACCGTTCCTGTAACATGGTCGTTCGCATGCTAGGGGCTAGACATGATTGGACCCTTAAAAAAGCTCAGGGAGGCTATACTCATATACTGGTTGCCATTGATAAATTCACAAAATGGATAGAGTACAAGCCAATTGCTTCTTTGACCTCAACCAAAGCAGTGGAGTTTATACTGAACATAATATTCAGGTTTGGGATACCAAACAACATCATCACTGACCTGGGATCCAGCTTCACCAGCACTGAATTCTTCGATTTCTGCGAATAAAGGAGCATCCAGATTAAGTACACATCAGTGGCACACCCAAGAGCCAATGGCCAGGTAGAAAGAGCCAATGGAATGATACTGGAAGCACTCAGAAAGAAGGTATTCGACAAGAGTGAAAAGCTTGCTGGAAAATGGATCAGAGAACTGCTATACGTAGTCTAGAGCCTGATAACTCAACCTAGTCGGGCTCAGCATGGAAATACCCCGTTTTTCATGGTTTATGGGTTAGAGGCAGTGTTGCCTACCGATCTAATCTTCGGGGCGCCGAGGTTAACTTTCAAAAGCATAGCCGGAGCAGAAGCAACTAGGTTGGAAGATATTGATGTGCTAAAGGAAGAACGATTGAATATAGTAATTCAGTCGGCTAGGTACCAGCAGACCTTGAGGCGCTACCACGATAAAGTTGTGCGGCACCAATCCTTTGCAGTGGGAGATTTGGTCCTTCGCCGAATTCTAACGGGGGAAGGGCAACACAAGCTGTCACACACTACGGGAAGGATCGTTCATCGTATCAGAGGTCACACGGCCGGGATCATATCGGCTTACTCAGATGGACGGCACAGAAGTGTGGAACTCATGGAACATAGAACACCTCAAAAAATTCTACCCTTAGCAAGGCCTCAAAACTCTTGAAGGAATATTATACTCTGTAATCTGAAGACTTCATCACCAATAAAGCTTTCGTTTTCCAAAGACATTCAGACCTTGACTTACAGCTGACTTTGATTGGGCTTGGCTTGAAATCGGTGCGCTCACTTGATTCAGGGTGACCACTATACCTGCTAACGGAGCAATCGACTTAAGTCATCAATGACTTAAGTCGGTGCGACATGCTCACGCTTACTTGATTCAGGGTGACCACTATACCCTGCTAACGGTGCAATCGGCTTAAGTCATCAATGACTTAAGTCGGTGTGACATGCTCACGCTTACTTGACTTAGGGTGACCACTATACCCTTCTAACGGAGCAATCGGCTTAAGTCGACAATGACTTATGTCGGTGTGACATGCTCGTGCTTACTTGACTTAGGGTGACCACTATACCCTGCTAATGGAGCAATCGGCTTAAGTCGACAACGACTTAAGTCGGTGCGACATGCTCGCGCTTACTTGATTCAGGGTGACCACTATAGCCTGCTAACGGAGCAATCGGCTTAAGTCATCAATGACTTAAGGCAGTGCGACATGCTCACGCTTACTTGACTTAGGGTGACCATTATACCCTGCTAACGGAGCAATCGGCTTAAGTCGGCAATGACTTAAGTCGGTGCGACATGCTCACGCTTACTTGACTTAGGGTGACCACTATACCCTGCTAACGGAGCAATCGGCTTAAGTCGGCAATGACTTAAGTCAGTGCGACATTCTCGCGCTTACTTGATTCAGAGTGACCACTGTACCCTGCTAACGGAGCAACCGACTTAAGTCGACGATGACTTAAGTCGGTATGACATACTCACACATACTTCACTTAGGGTGACCACTATGCCCTACCAGTGGGGCGATCGACTTAAGTCGGGAATGCCTTAAGCAGCGCGATATACTTGCATTCACATTATTTAGGGTGACCACTGTACCCTAGTAGCAGAATGACCAGTTAAGATTAAAAGCACTTCGGAAAAAAGAAAACATCTCACTTGCAAGTGCCAGGGGTGTTTTCTGGCACCCTGTTCACAGAATGATGAAGTTCTAACATAATTGTCACGTGCACATAGAATTCATATTACATTTATCCTCCAAAGAAATGCTAACTCGATAAACAAAGTGTTTTACGGGAAATCACTATGTTGAAACATCTTTGCAGACAGTATCCTCCGCAGGAGCAACAGAAGAAGAGGGATGACTTGCAGCATCAGGCGCGACCTTGACATCAGCAACAATATCATCAGGCACCATGACGCCGGGTCTCCTCATCAGGATCCGTCCAGTGTGAACGACTTTATCCATAGCCTTGTCGCGCTGAGCCTTCACGATGACACAATTGTTCTCTAGAGTCTTACAGCAAGTTGAGCAGCCTCTAGCTCCTGCGCGACAAGTTTCTTGGAGGCGTGCAGATCCTTGATGGTGGAGTCTTTAGTCGACAACAATTGTCCAAGTCACAGAACTTCGTCTTGAGATGCCTGCAGCTCTTAGCGGTGATGGTCTAGGTTAGACATGGTGAAGTGGTGGCTCCTTTCCAGGATGGTCTAGGAGTTACTAGCGTCACGGTATAGCCTGTCTAGATTGTCACGAGAGGCGACAAGTGCTCGTTTCTCCTCCCGCAAGCAGAAAACAGCTTTCAGCATTAAAAGCAATAATAACAAAGCAGGGTCAGCCAGGGAAGTTTACCTCATGTGCCATCCTCTCAGAATCAAGCTGGGCATTCAGAGAAGAGTTCAGGGAACATGCACTATCTAGAAAGGCAGAAGTCTAGGCTAAGTCGGTCTAACTCTAAGAATACTCCCCCTCAAAGTCAGAGCACTGTTGAGCCATATCTGATAAAGCAGCTAAAAGAGAATGTGTGATTAAAGATAAGCTAAGCAATTAAAACGACTAGAGAAGCTGTGAGCTCACTAACCACCATTCGACGCCTTCAAATCATCTATCTATTTTTGGAGCAGTAGAGGGTTCCACTGCATCAGAGATAAAGCTTGATAGGTAACAGCAGCACCGCAAGATCTCAATTGGGCGGATACACTGTCAACAAAATCCTATGGTCATAGACAGATAAGCAAAAAAGGGATAATTTGCTAGTATGAACAATAAAGAGCAAAAGGTTGACTCACCTGAAGATTGGAAAGGAATAGTGGAAGACCCAATGCAGGAAGGGCTGGTGCATGGCTTGATGAAGGAAGATCAGCAGGAACAATCTCGAGAGCACAACTTGGGGTGACCTTAGCCCCACCAGCAGGCAGCAGGCTCCTGGTGTCTGGCTCGCCGACCACTAAGGCGACTTGACCAGTTAAAGCCGTAGAAGCACGTGTCATCGTCACCTCCTCGAACCAGATTGGGGGCGACCCAATGTGGACGTCCATGGAAGCAGTAGAGAGAGAGCATGCCAAAACACCCTCGGGAGCTGGATTACTGCCAGCACTACCCTCGGGGCTGGGTAGCTACCAGCGCCACCCTCGGGGGCTGGGTCTTCTACAGTAGCCACCTCTAAGGCTAAAGGCCCCTCAGCCACCTCCATGGGAGTTGGATGACTTGGATCAGAGCCTTTGCATGGATGACTACCCTCCAAGGTCGACGATGCGTGGGACACTACCCGGGTTAGCTCTTGCCCGACAGAATCAAGCAGCAAAAGTCCACCATCTGGGACCTCTAAACAGATGGTTGGAATGTCAGCTTTGAGAGGCTCCAATAGTATGTCTTCAGGAATGACCTCTTCCAGTGCCTGATCAAAGTCTAATATCGAAAGCCCCTGAAGACTGACGAGTGCCGATAGAGCTTGGAGGGAATATCGCTGCCCCCATCGTTGCTTCTATAGTGACGACTGTTCTTGTGGATCAGCGGGATCTCTTCTTCTTCCTCCTCTTCATCCTCGTCAAACATGCCGCCAACAGCCTGCGCATCATCACAACCATCGTCGTTAACCATGGGAATGGCGTCCGCCAGGACATTATCAAGGATCGGCACAGAAGGACCAGCATCCTGATCCAAACATGACAGTCGACGAAGTTGCCTCTTTTTCTTCTTCTCCTCGATAGGCGTAGTCGGGCGATTCACTCGGCGTGAACTCTTTGGGTGGGCATCTTCGGGTTTTTGAATCTCCACATCTTCGACAATCTCTTGTCCAGTCATGATGGCCATCAGCTCGGTACTGGTAGAGTCGGATGACTCCCCAGCCAGCAGGCTAAGCACGGCGTCCATCTCAGCATCATCGGTGCTAGCTGGCATTTCAAAGTGAGTTTGCCTTTTAGCTTCTAAAAGACTCCAAAGTGGGGCAATCAAGGCTTCAATATCCTCGGGGGAGGGTCGCACTCTATGACCCGGGCTACCATCACGAGCAGGAGGGTTGGAGACAAATTCAGAGAATGGCCTATTTAGCGGCAGGTTCCATGCAGAGTAAGCTAAAGGAGCACCAGCATTCAAGACTCTACCCCTCAGAATCATATCCAGTCAGCTCAGCAAATCCTCATTGGGAATCTTTCTGTTTGTGACTCGGGTGGAATCACTGATGTCGGTATATAAGTAAGCAGGGTAAATTCTGTCCTTCAAGGGTTGAATGTTTTTGAAGATGAAGTTAGCAACCATAGCTTCAGCAGTCAGACCCCCATCCTTTAGCAAGCTGATTTTAACCAGTAGTACTTTGGCCTCGATAATCTCTGAAAAGGTGCGAGATTCTACCCAGCTAGGTGTGCGAACATCTGGTTGCCTCCCTGACCGAGGGGGGGGGGGGAGAGATTTGCAATGATTTTCCACAATGAACCACTCAAGATGCCATCCTTTAATGCTGTCATTGAGGGGAATATCGAGATACTCCACTTTCCTCCCCTAGCGAAGCTCTAAACTTGCGCCGCCAACAAGCTGATGCTACCCCCTAGCTGTGGCGGAACTGCCCGGATTATTCCAACTTAAGTGCATAAGTCCCGCCTTAGAGGCTAGACCACACTTAAATAGGAATAAAACGTCAGTCCCTCGGATCTAGTCTGACGAGGCCACTAACAGGATCAAGTACCACGTACTCACTCGAAGGTGAGGCACAGAGCAAATACAATAAAGCATAAAACCATACATTAAGGAATACTTAAATTTATTACAACATCATCGGAGTTTCTCAAAAGTAGTGATAATTGTTCGGAATGCAGTGGAATATAACTAACGATAAATAAACGGAGAGATGGGAAGCTTGGCCCATCACTCCTCATGATCCTCCTCTGCCGAGGTAGGGTCCCACTCGACTGTCCAACCCGGTGGCAAGATGGATGACCAAGTCACTCCAGCAACCATGTCCTCCAGAGAACCTGTAAAAAAATTATGCCACAAGCAAGGCTGAGTATACTAATACTCAGCTAGACTTACCCGGTGTGAGGAGTCTACTCCTCTACCTCTAGACATGCAGCTGTTTGGCTGAGGGGTTTGGTTTGCCAAAAGCACTAGCTAAGTCTAAAATCAAGTTAGCTTTTCAAGTTTTAGTGTGACTCTCTTAAGACTAAATGTGTACCTAGCTAATCATACATGGTAGCAATCATTTTAGCAATCAACATCTTTTGCCAAATCAACACATTTCCACTTGTTACTCAATGTAGCAGCATGGATCAAGCAGTCTCATTAGCTCCGAGAAGCAGACGATTCGAATTGAGTTTTAAACATTGCAAGGTAAACCTAAACACACGACGTGGCGAGGCTCTCTGTCCCCACACACATCAACCATCCCCATCGTTTCCGTGGCAACAGATCAGGGCTCACCGCCTTGGCGTACAATGCCTCACTGACCCCGACTGCCGTCGTGCAGTGACCGCACTTGTACCCACCATAACCAGAATGGGAGACCACGTCTCAGGTCGCGTGAGGGGTAAAGTCTGCGGGTAGGTTCACTCAGGTACTAGGCTTACCGATTTACAATATTTCTCGGCGTATGTTTAGTATGTTCAAACGCTTGACACACGGTACCACACCATAATCCTTATTCCAATTTCTGTCTCGTAGACAACACATCCCCATGGATCGTTGTCCACAGACCATCATCGTTACGATATGAAAATGGATACAACCAATTCCTGACCTCGCGCGAGTGCTAGAAAAATCACTCGACTTCTACCGAGATCCCTAATTAGTAAAGCAGCTACTCGACCTAGCATACTAGTATCCATCTCAAAAGGAATCCAGAGTTCATGCAACTAAGGTTTTAGTCAACTCCTACACTTAAGTGCACAACATAAGCCTACAATCATTAAGTGCAGTAAAATAGCATATAGAATTGGTTGTGCATAAAACCGGGGCTTGCCTTCCAAAGCTGGGGCAGGCAGATCCTCGATGGTAGGCTCTGGTGCTGGCTCCTGGGCTACCTCCTGAGCAGCTCCTTGCTCCGGAACGAGGATGTACTCCCCGTCAGCGAGATTATAGTCTATCGAATGCAATGAATAAGATGTATGCATATTAATGATATGGCATTTTGGAAACACTAAGCATAGTGAAACAATATTAAAAATAGTGGTATACTAGGGTTTTCTTTTGTTATCCTTAGGGGTTTTATACCTTCATTTTTAGGGTTTTGAATGAACTTACAATCTTTAATTACATCTTTAGGTTTCATGGGATTCTTAGAAGGTTTTAGTCGTACATTATCTAGTTCTCCCAAAATTCCCATTTTTCTTCCTATTGTGCTTCTATTAAGTATTTTTGGAACTACCATGGCAAGTTAGAATTTTCCAAAAATGTTATAAAAATTACTGTGGGTAAACATTGACCTCTGGGTTTCATCCTACAAGTTTGAGGTTGAAAATAATTTATATATTCCTTGTGGAAAAATGTCAAAAGTAAGGGTAAAAGGGCACTTTACACTATAGCTCTAATTTCTGTGGGGTTTCTGGGTCAACATTTATTTTCGCCAAGATTCCTAGGTGATAATAGGTCTCTGTGTTAAAAATCATAGAAAAAGACCTACTGGATATTTAGTTGTGATTTTCTAAAGTATAATGCAAAAAAGAAACTTATAACTAACTTGTTATTTGAAAAATATCACACAACAAAACTTACATTTTTCTTAGATTTATATTAGCATATTATTATTTATCCCAAGGATTGGTGTGGGTTCTCCACAGGATTATTTTTCTAGGATTTTTCTAAGTTCTCATTATTTTCATGAAATAAAAGGTAGCGCATTTCTTTTGTACTAACAGTGGGTCTAGCAAAATTTTCCAGTGAACTATGTTAAATAAGTGATCTAGCAAAAATGTGGTTGCTCCTTGGTTCTCATTTTAAACTCCCTTTTCTATTTTCTTTAACTTTGAGTCAATGTGTGTTTAAATGGTAAACCCTTCCTTAATCTGGTGTACTGAGGAGTTTATTATTTTTAAACAGGCTAGGGAGTGGTTAAGTACCTCTCTAATGTTTCTTAACCCCAGTCTAAATGTGTAGCTATTTTTCCCTTCTTTATTTATCCTTTGGTCAGTTTACTATTTAAATCTAAACCTTAAAATCTTCTGCAATACTTAGAGTGTTTGGTATTTTTCCTAAGTAGTTCACCTTATTTAGAACCTAGCAAAATTGGTTTGAACAGATTTGGTTGGATAAAACTGAAGTTATGAATTTTATGAGCCCTGTTTACATTTAAATGAATAATGTTTAAAAGGTTTTATGAAAAACCAGTTTACACCGAGACCCCTGGGCTTCTCCTAAACCAAGTCTTTAACTTATACCCCTGCGGGACTGTTCACATGAGTCACTGACTATTCAAAAACCCCCCGGTTTCTATTTATTTTTCCCCGTGCTCCCTCCCCCCCTTGAAACAGTAACCGCGGAAATAAACATGGCGGCGCGGCTTACCGGCGGCGAGGGAGGTCCGGCGAAGGGCGGGGTTAGCTTCGAGAGGTCATGGCGGTCACATCAAGGTACGACTCGTCGACGGTGATGGCCAGAATTGGTCGGGCCACGTGCGCAGGCAGGCGGGCTCATCGGCGACGTGCACTCCAGCCTGCTCACGGTGGCATCATTCAATCCAAGGGCATACGGAGCTTCACAGGGTGCTAAGGATGCTACCCGTGCAAGGAATCAAAGAAAGACTCACCGTGGAGCTCGATCTTCGTGCACCGGTGGTCGAGTGAAGTCCGGCGACGTCGATCTGGTGTCTCCGGCGAGGTAGAGTTTGATTCCTGGCTCTGGAAGCTTCACCGAGGCACGTAGAGGTTATCCTGAGGGCAGGATGGGGCGGGGAATGGCTAGGTTGGTCGGTCTACGGTGGTCGGGTCTCGGGTGGCCGCTGGCACGCCGTGCATAGAGCGATTGCCGGTGAACTTGCGCTCCGGCGGGGTTGAGAGCGAGCTGGGGTGTATGGCCAAGGCCTCGGTCGGCTTTATAGGCGCAGGCACAGGTGCGGGCGCGGGCGTGGGCGTGGGCGCGGGGTCTTGCTTGGCGCGCCGAGGCGCGCGCGGGGCCTAGCGTCGGGGCGTGCTCTGGCGTTGCTAGGGCGCGTCGAACACGTGGCCATTTCCTTCTGCCCGTGTTCTAACCCTTGCTGAGCAGCCAAACGTGTCAATCTCGCCATAAGACTTTTGTGAGATCTCTCACCTGCACCTAGGGCTACCTAGTTCATGTGAGTCCCAAGGGAAGATATGCCCTAGCTTGGGAGATATGTGGGCACCAAGATGGGTCTATCGGCACTGTTCATCCCGAGACAAAACAGGTGTCAACTCGTGTCAAACGGTCTTGGCTTCGGTTCAAACTTTTCCAGTGTGTTCCTTAGGTAATTTGGCTCCCTTTTATCGATTGGACCTCATGGATTTGGCACCAGCAACTAGGTGAACATCTTTGATCTTTGGAAGAAGGCTGATTTTTGACTTAGAGAAAAACATGTTGCTCTTGGGTGTTCTTCTCTTGGGGGCTGAATTTGAGAATTTGTGGGACCTTTTTGGAATACTTTCTTTACCATTTGTTGTAGATATATTAATGTAATTCAACTTTGGTAAAGGGTTTAAGTCATGAAGTGGTCATTTGCTTATCCTTTCCATTAATCCAGTGCTTGGAGGTCTAATGGCTCAAGAGGGGGGTCTAGGGTTTTTGAGCCTCTTTTTTTCCAAGGTGAAGATGCATAAAATTCTGGGGTATTTCTTTTGTCATGATCATTCCTTAATTAACCCATGTTTTCTAAAGGTTTGGTGCTCCTTCTCCTCCACTTAAACACATGTGATAATAGGCCATTTGTGCATGTATTGAGCCAGGGCCTTGGGTAACACCTGGGGTGTTACAGCCCTCCCCCCTTAAAGGGATCTCGTCCCGAGATCGGGTAGGGATCCTTTAGTGGGGTACCAAGAGGGTGTACTGGTGTGTTGTAGTTTCCTTTAACCAAGTTTCTTTAGTTAACTGCTCTTCGAATGTCATCCTCTTTGCAACTTCAGAAGGAAGTCCTTCTAGATTTCTTTCCACAACTTACTCTCCTCTTATTAACTAGGTTTTTCTTATATATAGACTCAAAGGGCTGGTGGGGGGCTGGGTGTTTTGGGTTACGTGCCGACTCCTTTAGGCAGAAAGTCAGGGAAGCGAGAATGTAGAAAATCCTCAGTCTCCCACGTAGCCTCTTCTTCCGTGTGGTTGCTCTACTGAATCTTATACATTCCAATTGACCTTGCTCGAGTTGATCTTTCCTTTTGGCCCAATACCTTGACAGGGTGCTCTTGATAAGACAAGTCTGGTTCGATCTCAAATTCTGGTTTAGGTAGCACTTCCGTGGGTAAGCGGACACACTTTCGTAGCTGAGATACGTGGAATACATCATGAATTGCTGACATATGAGGTGGCAACTTCAACTGGTATGCTACAAGTCTATAAGTCTCTTTGATTTCATAGGGCCCAATATAGCGAGGAGCTAACTTGCCCTTGATTCCAAATCTCTAAACACATTTGGTGGGTGACACCTTAAGATATACATGATCCCCCACTTCAAATTGTAGAGGCTTCCTCCTCTTATCATGATAGCTCTTCTGTCTGGCCTAAGCAGCTTCCAAGTTCTTCTTAATGACTCTAACTTTCTCCTCAGCTTCAAGTACTAGGTTAGGTCCAAACATTTCCCTCCCTCTAGCTTGTGACCAATTTAACGGTGTTCTACACCTTCTCCCATACAAGGCCTCGAACGGTGCCATTTTTAGGCTGGACTGGTAGTTGTTGTTATAAGAGAATTCCACCAAAGAAAGGCACTGGTCCCAATTCTTACCATAGTGTAACACACATGCCCCCAACATGTCTTCCAAAATCTTATTTACCCTTTCCGTCTGACCATCTGTCTGAGGATGGTACGCCGAGCTTCTTATCACATGGGTTCCAAGTGACTCTTGCAGCTGCTCCCAAAAACGTGCTACGAATGGTGCTCCTCTGTCTGACACGATAGTCCCTGGTATTCCATGCAAACGCACTATCTGGTCAATATAGATTTCTGTATACTTCTCCACCCTGTGGGTGGTATGTACTGGCAAGAAATGAGCGGCCTTGGTTAGCCTATCCACAATGACCCAAATAGAATCGTGGTATCGGGATGTGTTGGGTATGCCCACAATAAAATCCATGCTGAGGTCCTCCCATTTCCAAGATGGTATGGGAAGGGGCTGTAAGGTACTTGCTACCTTCAAATGACTGGCCTTGACTCTTTGACAAGTGTCGCATTCAGATATATACTTAGCAATTTCCCTGTTCATCCTGGTCCACCAATACAAGGATCTGAGATCATGATACATCTTGTTACTACCGAGGTGCATAGAAAATTTGGAAAGATGAGCTTCATCCAAAATTTTCTTCCTGAGTTCTGGATTTTTAGGAACCACAAATCGGTCTTCAAACCATAGAACTCCCTTGCTGTCTTGATGGAAGCATTTGTACTTATCCACCTTTTGTTCGAGCATCTTTTTAATGACTTGAACTCCTTTGTCACCGATTTGTGCCATGACTATTTGCTCATGTAGAGTGGGCTCCACTGAGATATAACTCAATGTACCTGAGGAAACAACTTCCATGTTCAACTTGCACAAATCGTCACACAGAGTGGCGATCTTGGAGTCTATAGTTACACAATTGCACTGGGCCTTTCGACTTAAGGCATCTGCCACAACATTGGCTTTGCCTGGATGGTAATGCACTTCCAAATCATAGTCCTTGATTAATTCCAACCATCTCCTCTGCCTCATATTAAGATCAGCCTGGGTGAAAATATACTTGAGACCCTTGTGGTCAGTATAGATATTACAATGAGCTCCCATCAAGTAATGCCTCCAAATCTTTAGAGCATGAACTACGGCAGCCAACTCCAGATCATGGGTAGGGTAGTTCTGCTCATGAGGCCTAAGTGCTCGGGATGCATAAGCAATAACTCTGTTGTCTTGCATTAAGACACATCCCAATCCAGTGCCTGAAGCATCGCAATAAACCTCAAAAGGTTTTGTGTTGTCAGGCTGTGCTAGCACGGGTGCTGTTGTCAGATACTGCCTCAATGCATGGAAGGCATCTTCACACTTCTAACTCCACTCATACTTTACTCCTTTCTTCAACAATTCACTCATTGGCTTGGCAATCCTGGAGAAATCCGGAATGAATCACCGATAATATCCTGCCAATCCTAGAAAACTCCGAATCTACCATACAGTGGTAGGAGGATTCCAATTCATTACTTCCTGCACTTTCTCAGGATCAACTGCTATCCCATCCTGAGAAATGGTGTGACCCAAGAATTTAATCTCCCTTAGCCAGAAATCACACTTGGATAACTTAGCATATAAACGATGATCGCGCAGTCTCTGAAGTACTGTATGCAAGTGTTTAGTATGCTCATGCTCGTTCCTTGAATATACCAAAATGTCATCAATGAAAACCACCACAAACTTATCTAGTTATGGCATAAATACTGAGTTCATCAAATACATGAAATATGCCGGGGCATTGGTCAGCCCGAAAGACTTCACCAAGTATTCGTAAAGTCCATATCTGGTTGAGAAAGCCATCTTTGGGATATCGCTGGTCCTGATTTTGATCTGATTTAGCTAGAGTGAAGGTCTATCTTGGAAGACACCTTGGCTCCCACCAACTGATCAAACAATACATCAATGCAGGGCAACATATACTTATTTTTGATTGTCACCACATTGAGAGGGCGGTAATCCACACACAATCTCAGACTCTCATCCTTCTTCTTCACAAACAATGCTGGACATCCCCAGGGTGAAGTACTTGGGCGAATGAATCCCTTGTCCAACAACTCTTGCAATTGCTTTTTCAATTCTGCCAACTCTGCTGGAGGCATCCTATAGGGTCTCTTGGATATAGGTGTAGTTCCGGGTTGTAGCTCAATTGCAAACTCTATGTCTCTGTCGGGTGGCATCCCTGGCAATTCATCTAGGAAAACATCGGGGTACTCACAGACCACTGGAATCCTCTCAATAGGTGATTCTATCAGGGCGAAGGCACAAGAACGGTTACAGCCCTGGTTAGGCAAATATAACGTAATTTCACCACAAGTAGGTGAGTGTATCTCAATGGCCCTTGCTGCCACATCAATTACTGCCTGATGCCTTGATAACTAGTCAGTTCCTAATATGATATCCACTCTATCCAATACCAAGATAAGGAGGGTGGTTTTAATTATAAGGCTACCAAATTTTATAGGCACCTACTTGTTGATTTGATAGGTGGCAACCCTGCCCCCTGGTGTTGAAATTGTAATGCCCCCAATTGTGTGATGGAAAGGTAACTGGCATTTGGCACTAAATTTTGCACTGATAAAACTGTGTGATGCACCAGAATAAAAAAGAATGACTGCAGGATAATTGGAAACAGAAAAGATACCAGTCATGACGGGTGCTCCCTCTGGAATGTCTGCCATAGTGGTGAAGTTCAGCCTGCCTTGCCTCACCTGCACCTCCTGCCTCTTGCCTTGATTCTAATTTGAATTCTGCTCCTGCCTCTGCTGGTTCTTAGGGCAATTCTTGGCGTAGTGTCCAATGCTGCCACAAGTGAAACATCTATTGTCATTGGCCTGACGGTACTGCTGCTGTGGCTGGGTGTTGTTCCTCTGAACTAGGGGTTGAGAGCGGTTGGGTGCCTACGGCTGCTGTGGTTGGATCACCCATCGGCCTTGCTGCTGAGGCCCCCTACTCTGAGTGTCGGACACAATCCTGAAGCGCTGAGGCTGAGATGAAGGTCCTGCCATAGGGGTCTTCCTCTTCTTCTCTGCCTGGCGGGCTACGATGCAGTCTTCCTGAGAAATGGCCATGTTGACTAACTCATTGTAGCTATTAGCCCTGACTGTGTTGAGACGGTCGCGGAGCTTAGTACTGAGGCCCCTCCTGAACTTGTCTCTCTTCTTCTCATCTGTGTCAGCATGATAGCCTGCGTACTAACACAGGTCATTAAAAGCTTGAGCGTACTGCAACACTGTACGATTCCCCTGAGTGAGTGCTAGAAACTCATTGAGCTTGCGATCCATGATGCCTACCGGTATGTGATGCCCTCTGAATGCTGCCTTGAACTCTCCCCATTCCACCATGTGGTCAACTGGCTGCATAGCGAGGAAGTGGTCCCACCATGTCCGCACGGGTCCGCGAAGCTGCTGGGTGGCGAAACGGACCTTAGCCTCATTGGAACAAACTCCATTAAGCAATGGGAATTTGGATTCCACTACCCTAAGCCACACATCAGCATCAAGTGGATCCTCTGCTCGAGTGAACAATGGCGGTTGAGTGCTGAGGAACTCCTGATAGGTGGCCGCTGCTAGGGGACGCTGATGGTGATCACCACCACCATAGTGCTAAGGTGGTGGCTGACGCTGAGCCAACTGTCACAGAATCTCATTCTGCTAGACCATCAGTTCTTGCATGGTAGGAGGCGACAGCGGCGGTGGAGGAATGCGCTCATTCTGCCCACGGCGCGCTCTTCCTGCCATCTGAAAATTTAGGATGCTCTTAATATCACACTTTTGACATCAGGGTCCACACATGGTAAAAGATTTGAAAGGACAAAGTTTGTAAGATGCCAAACATTTCCTTGTATTTTTCAGAAAAGATACTACATGACATAAAGCTTTCTTCATAACTTAATTAGATATCATCCATCCCTCATCAATTCAAAGGGTTTGCTAGTGATTACAGCAGTGTTCAAAATACTCGACTCTCTCTAGCCTAGTACCCCAAAGGTGCAAAAGCTAAGCTAGTTTTTTGAGGAGTTCTACTGCCGCACACTTCTAATCCTATTTCCAAAACCTAATGGTCAAATGAGGCAACGCTAGACTCGGGGGAAGGTGGTCTCCCTGAGCCAGCAGTGTCCAAGCTGGATGCAGGCTCCGGCTCCTCTCCTCCCTCGATGTCAACATCCTCGTTGGCCCCTTCGGCCTCCATGTCCTGAATCTCCTGATGGTGCATATCCAGGTGCTGGTTGGCTTCCTCAAGTTGCTGCTGAGTGTTCAAGAGCTGATCCTCGAGAACCTCGATGGTGTTCTCCCTGGCTCCTACTTGCTCCTCAAGCTCTTGGATCTGGGTGGCCATCTACTCCACCTAGAGGTCCTTTTCCACCAGCTCAGTGGACAAGTCTACCACAAGGTCCTCCCTGTTATCCAGGGTGATCTTGGTAGGCTCCACCAAGCCCATCAGCTGGGACATTGCCTCAACTCGCACTGCTTGCAGATGATACAGGGCATTCATGCACCGCACCGTTAGGTAAGCAGTCTGCCCCAGGTAAAGAGCCCATACATCCTTGGCATACTCCACTCGGACCTTCCACATTGGGTCGTCCTCATTTTCGGTGGGGAACAAGCCAATGGGATGAGTGGACAGCTCCAAGGGGTGAAAGCCACAAAAAGTCGTCAGCCCGTGGAGAGCAATGGACTCGAGAGTATCTTCAGCCCTGAATCCAAAAGATTCGGAGTCCAACGAACGCCAGCCCGGCTGCAGGGGATGAGGCTCCAAGGTCATCTTCACCCTGCAGCGGGGTACCCGGTGCTCCTCGAACAACTGCACCGCATAATGGGGAGGCATCGTATAACCGGCTCCCTGCAGCACCTCCCACAGAATGCGGGGAAAACCCTCTCATGCAAGTCCGTCCGTGTGGGAATGTGCATTCCCTCCTTCCGAGGATTCGTGAGAAGTCATTTGTGTACGGGTAAGCGTAAGCAAAAAGAAAAAGAATTCAGAAAATAAAAGGGGACTAGGGCTTGGCTTTCCCAGGGTCATGTGGAGATCTTGGAGATACACTTAATATTTTATTACGATGCCTCTTAGATTACAAATCTTTTAAAATTCTTGACCACTTACCAAGTAGTTAGTACAAAATTATGCATGCATGCTCGTCCTAAGCGACCTCACGTCAAACATATAGGGATAGAGAAATCCTCCATCCCTTTTCATAGCAGCCTGTAGGGCATACCTAAATAGCCACCTAGCTACCCATCTAGTATCCTAAAGCTTCACGTTCTATGTCCATCCTTATCGACTTACCGATCTATCCAACATTTGTTTCTAACAAGTTTTACTTTTGAAAAGGATGGTATTTACGATTTACTGATTTCTCTGTGGTGGTACAAGCTCCGATACCAGTCGTGGTGGAACCGCCCAGATTATTCCAACTTAAGTGCCTAAGTCCTGCCTTAGAGGCTAGACCGCACTTAAATAGGAATAAAACGTCAGTCCCTCGGACCTTGTCCGACGAGGCCACTAACAGGATCAAGTACCACGTACTCACTCGAAGGTGAGGCACAGCGCAAATACAATAAAGCATAAAACCATACATTAAGGAATACTTAAATTTATTACAACATCATCGGAGTTTCTCAAAAGTAGTGATCATTGTTCGGAATGCAGCGGAATATAACTAACGATAAATAAACGGAGAGATGGGAAGCCTGGCCCATCACTCCTCATGATCCTCCTCTGCCGAGGTAGGGTCCCACTCGACTGTCCAACCCGGTGGCAAGATGGACGGCCAAGTCACTCCAGCAACCACGTCCTCCAGAGAACCTGTAAAAAATTTATGCCACAAGCAAGGCTGAGTATACTAATACTCAGCTAGACTTACCCGGTGTGAGGAGTCTACTCCTCTACCTCTAGACATGCAGCTGTTTGGCTGAGGGGTTTGGTTTGCCAAAAGCACTAGCTGAGTCTAAAATCAAGTTAGCTTTTCAAGTTTTAGTGTGACTCTCTTAAGACTAAATGTGTACCTAGCTAATCATACATGGTAGCAATCATTTTAGGAATCAACATCTTTTGCCAAATCAACACATTTCCACTTGTTACTCAATGTAGCAGCATGGATCAAGCAGTCTCATTAGCTGCGAGAAGCAGACGATTCGAATCAAGTTTTAAACCTTGCAAGGTAAACCTAAACACATGACGTGGCGAGGCACCCATCCCCACACACATCAAACGTCCCCATCGATTCCCTGGCAACAGATCAGGGCTCACCGCCTTGGCATACAATGCCTCACTGACCCCGACTGTCGTCGTGCAGTAACCGCACTTGTACCCACCATAACCGGAATGGGAGACCACGTCTCAGGTCGCGTGAGGAGTAAAGTCTGCGGGCAGGTTCACTCAGGTACTAGGCTTATCGATTTACCATATTTCTCGGCGTATGTTTAGTATGTTCAAACGCTTGACACACGGTACCACACCTTAATCCTTATTCCAATTTCTGTCTCGTAGACAATGCATCCCCATGGATCGTTGTCCACAGACCATCATCGTTACGATATGAAAATGGATACAACCAATTCCTGACCTCGCGCGAGTGCTACAAAAATCACTCGACTTCTACTGGAGATCCCTAATTAGTAAAGCAGCTACTCGACCTAGCATACTAGTATCCATCTCAAAAGGAATCCTGAGTTCATGCAACTAGGGTTTCAGTCAACTCCTACACTTAAGTGCACAACACAAGCCTACAATCATTAAGTGCAGTAAAATAGCATATAGAATTGGTTGTGCATAAAACCGGGGCTTGCCTTCCAAAGCTGAGGCAGGCAGATCCTCGATGGCAGGCTCTGGTGCTGGCTCCTGGCTACCTCCTGAGTAGCTCCTTGCTCCGGAACGAGGATGTACTCCCCGTCAGCGAGATTACAGTCTATCGAGTGCAATGAATAAGATGTATGCATATTAATGATATGGCATTTTGGAAACACTAAGCATAGTGAAACAGTATTAAAAATAGTGGTATACTAGGGTTTTCTTTTGTTATCCTTAGGGGTTTTATACCTTCATTTTTAGGGTTTTGAATGAACTTACAATCTTTAATTACATCTTTAGGTTTCATGGGATTCTTAGAAGGTTTTAGTCGTACATTATCTAGTTCTCCCAAAATTCCCATTTTTCTTCCTATTGTGCTTCTATTAAGTATTTTTGGAACTACCATGGCAAGTTAGAATTTTCCAAAAATGTTATAAAAATTACAGTGGGTAAACATTGACCTCTGGGTTTCATCCTACAAGTTTGAGGTTGAAAATAATTTACATATTCCTTGTGCAAAAATGTCAAAAGTAAGGATAAAAGGGCACTTTACACTATAGCTCTAATTTCTGTGGGGTTTCTGGGTCAACATTTATTTTCGCCAAGATTCCTAGGTGATAATAGGTCTTTGTGTTAAAAATCACATGAAAAGACCTACTGGATATTTAGTTGTGATTTTCTAAAGTTTAATGCCAAAAAGGTACTTATAACTAACTTGTTATTTGAAAAATATCAAACAACAGAACTTACATTTTTCTTAGATTCATATTAGCATATTATTATTTATCCCAAGGATTGGGGTGGGTTCTCCTCAGGATTATTTTTCTAGGATTTTTCTAAGTTCTTCTTATTTTCATGAAATAAAAGGTAGTGCATTTCTTTTGTACTAACAGAGGGTCTAACAAAATTTTCCAGTGAACTATGTTAAATAAGTGATCTAGCAAAAATGTGGTTGCCCCTGGTTCTCATTTTAAACTCCCTTTTCTATTTTCTTTAACTTTGAGTCAAAGTGAGTTTAAATGGTAAACCCTTCCTTAATCTGGTGTACTGAGGGGTTTATTATTTTTAAACAGGCTAGGGAGTGGTTAAGTACCTCTCTAATGTTTCTTAACCCCAGTCTAAAAGTGTAGCTATTTTTCCCTTCTTTATTTATCCTTTGGTCGGTTTACTATTTAAATCTAAACCTTAAAATCTTCTGCAATACTTAGGGTGTCTGGTATTTTTCCTAAGTAGTTCACCTTATTTAGAACCTAGCAAAATTGGTTTGAACAGATTTGGTTGGATAAAACTGAAGTTATGAATTTTATGAGCCTTGTTTACATTTAAATGAATAATGTTTAAAAGGTTTTATGAAAAACCAGTTTACACCGAGACCCCTGGGCTTCTCCTAAACCAAGTCTTTAACTTATAGCCCTGCAGGACTATTCACATGAGTCACTGACTATTCAAAAAACCCCCGGCTTCTATTTCTTTTTCCCTGAGCTCCCTCCCCCCTTGAAACAGTAATCGCGGAAATAAATAGGGCGGCGCGGCTTACCGGTGGCGAGGGAGGTCCGGCGAAGGGCGGGGTTAGCTTCGGGAGGTCCTGGCGGTCACGTCGAGGTACGACTCGTCGATGGTGATGGCCGGAATTGGTCGGGCCACGTGCGCAGGCGGGCGGGCTCATCGGCGGTGTGCACTCTGGCCTGCTCACGGCGGCATCGTTCAATCCAAGGGCATAGGGAGCTTCATGGGGTGCTAAGGATGCTACCCATGAAAGGAATCGAAGAAAGACTCACCGTGGAGCTCGGTCTACGTGCGCCGGCGGTCGGCTGAAGTCCGGCGACGTTGATCCGGTGTCTCCGGCAAGGTAGAGTTTGATTCCTGGCTCTGGAAGCTTCACCGAGGCATGTAGAGGTTATCCCGAGGGCCGGACGGGGCAGGAAATGGCTAGGTTGGTCGGTCTACGGTGGTTGGGTCTCAGGCGGCCACTGGCACGCCGTGCACAGAGCGATTGCCGGTGAACTTGCGCTCCGGCGGGGTTGAGAGCGAGCGGGGGTGTACAGCCAAGGCCTCGGTCAACTTTATAGGCGCAGGAGCGGGCGTGGGTGCAGGGTCTTGCTTGGCGCGGCGCGGCGTGCGTGGGGCCGAGCGCTAGGGCTTGCTGTGGTGTTGCTAGGGCGCGTCGAACACGTGGCCATTTCCTTCTGCCCGTGTTCTAACCCTTGCTGAGCAGCCAAACGTGTGAATCTCACCATAAGACTTTTGTGAGATCTCTTCCCTACACCTAGGGCTACCTAGTTCATGTGAGTCCCAAGGGAAGATATGCCCTAGCTTGGGAGATATGCGGGCGCCAAGATGGGTCTGTCGGCACTGTTCATCCTGAGACAAAATAGGTGTGAACTCGTGTCAAATTGTCTTGGCTTCGGTTCAAACTTTTCCAGTGTGTTCCTAAGGTAATTTGGCTCCCTTTTGTCAATTGGACCTCATGGATTTGGCACCAGCAACTAGGTGAACATCTATGATCTTTAGAAGAAGGCTGATTTTTGACTTAGAGAAAAATTTGTTGCTCTTGGGTGTTCTTCTCTTGGGGGCTGAATTTGAGAATTTTGTGGGACCTTTTTGGAATACTTTCTTTACCATTTCTTGTAGATATATTAATGTACTTCATCTTTGGTAAAGGGTTTAATTCATGAAGTGGTCATTTGCTTATCCTTTCCATTAATCCAGTGCTTGGAGGTCTAATGGCTCAAGAGGGGGGGTCTAGGGTTTTTGAGCCTCTTTTTTTTCCAAGGTGAAGATGCATAAAATTCTGGGGTATTTCTTTTGTCATGATCATTCCTTAATTAACCCATGGTTTCTAAAGGTTTGGTGTTCCTTCTCCTCCACTTAAACACATGTGATAATAGGCGATTTGTGCATGTATTGAGCTAGGGTCTTGGGTAACACCTGGGGTGTTACACCAGCCATCCCGGGTCGACAGTGATAAAGATACTTCAAGAGTCCAAAATGGGGAAGGATCCCAAGAAAAGCCTCGCACAGATGTATGAAAATCACAACTTGCAGAATTGAGTTAGGGTTGAAATGTGTAAGATTTAACTCGTAAAATTCAAGGAGGCCGCAGAAAAAAGGGGAGATGGGATGAGCAAGCCCGTGGATAAGAAACGGAACGTAAACAACAGATTCATGAGTGTCCTATGTCGGAACAGTGACACCATGGCAGATCCACCAAGAACAGAGCTCTTTTGGAAGCAAAACCCCAATCTCAACAAGATGAAGAAGGTCAGATCGAAGATTATAGACATGTGGTTACTAGCAAATGGAAGCTGGCTGTTGGGGTCGATGGGCGGGATGTGTAACACCTCTGGTGTTACTGTCACTGAAACTTGAGCATAACATCATGAACATTGGCATATCATGTGTTTGTTACACCTAGAGTGCATTCACTAGGTAAAAATTTCAATCAAGTTGTGATGTTAGGACTTGATGAGTGGTTAACCCTAGGGTAGGGCACTAAACCCTAAGTTAGGGCTTATGGATGTAAGTGAAGTCCAAATAGGATAAAATGTCAAAACTCATTAGAAATGCTCACAAGATATCAAAGTGGATGGACTTTAGTAGTACAAAAACCCTAAAGTACTCAAAACCCTAAAAAGACCCCTGGAAAACCCTAAATTGGAACCCTAGGGGGGTAACTGTAAATTCTAGGCACTTTTGGACCAAAGTGCAAATATCAGAGTAAAAGAGCACCTCAAACCTACTAGCTTTCATATTGGAGAATTTGCAAGTTGAATAGTGGAATTTGGACCTATTTACAAAAAGCACCCCATAAACCATATATGCCTAAGTCTGAAATTCAGTGAATAGGGTCAACTTCGGAGCTCTATATCTCCCAATTCATAAGGAATTTGCCTAGGTCAACACATCAAATTTGTAGAGCTATAATAGGAGTACAACTTTTCTTAAGTGATTAAGCCTTGGTGTCATACAAAATTTGGAGATAAATGGGCTTGAAGTCTGGCTGTCAGTCAGCACTAAGACTAAATTCTGATTAACAGTGAAGTTGGATGAAATTGGAGATCGATTTTGAGTAGGGTCCTCAGACTATTTGATGGTGAACACTATAACAAAGTTAGAGAGGGATTATAGGGCAACAATTTATCTGCAGGCCGAAGATCATGTTGCAACACAAAAATTGAAGAAAAACACCTCTGAAGATGCTCTGTCAAAACAACTGAAGAAGACCCTGATGGTACAGTAGCAAAAAGATCTTCTGATTCAGTGTATCTCGCCTCCGGTAACCTTTCGCCGTGATTGACGCCGGTCATCACGATTCGTGTGCCCTGGTTTGTGGATAACGGCTGGCGGTGAAAGATCTCCACGCAGGGAAGGATTGGAGCCTTATCACCGGACTATTCCCTGTGCCACTTGCCGCGCGATTGACTGAGGTGACCTCGCTGGAGTTCGCCGTCTTTTGTAGCCGTGCCACGTACTTAGAAGAGTTACCATGTCGCAGTAGATAACCGTAAGTAGTTAGTCCATCGCCTAAGACGTTGCCCCGGTGAACGCCACAGTAGTTCGCGCCGGTGACTCACCCCTCTCTTCGACCGTCGGTCTTCCCCTTTCAAAATTCGGAGCCACCGCCCCTAGACACTATAAATTGACGGTGCTGCTAGCTCCGCAAGGTTGTCACGAAGCCAGAACATCCACCCCTGCCCTCGATTAGCCACCATAGTCGGAGGATTTTGTTCTTCCCCCAAATCAGTCGAAATCCCGCCGTGAAGGTCTCTCACCGTGGTCAGCCTGCCTCAGGTTGATTCATACTCCTCTATTGAATGTTTTAGCATCTCTAGGATCTCTTGTTGCTTGTAGGCTCGATTGATTGAACTAGATCATACTGAATTGCCCGGAACACCGTAGCTTCTTCTCGGTTTCCACCGTCGTCGTGAGCAGGCATGCTTCGGTCCAGATTTGTGCAATTGATTGAGGGGTTAGTGTCGCCGAGGGTAGAATTCGATGCCTGCTAAGTTAGGGGTCCGATCTTGGCGTATTTCGGCCAGTACAGACTCACCGGTGACATGCTCGTCGCCGTCCACCGTCGTGGACTTGGCACTACGAAGAAACAGAAAGGGAGGGGCCTCGGTGTAAATGCCAGTGACACGAGTAAATAGTGCGCAGGATTCTTTACTGGTTATTTTAATGCTCAGGGTCCTCTGCGCAAATTGTCCATCGCGGGCGCGGGCGCGCGCGTGTTTCTCCCGTCTGTAGGCCGACTTGGGTCGATTTCAGCCCATCGCTATTCATTGTTTCTCTTTTTCTTTTTCTGCCAGGATTAGAGAAATCATAGAAAATTATAGAAAAATGATAAAAATATGATGTAATACCCAAATTTGTAGAAGCACAAGAACTAAGATTATTCTCCCTATATGTGTTGCCTTTACTCATTGGTACATGTGAATAACCACATTTAAAAGTGAACAATTAACAAGGGGCACATAGACAACTTATGCATCATGTTGGGTCTTATTTGTTTGTGCATTTAAAATAATAATAATAATGATAATAGATAATACTTGAGTTGAGAATTTGGAGTTAACTAAAAAGGTACACTTTAGGAAATTGGAAATAATGTACACAAAGCAAGAGAGAAAATACTATGCAAAACAGAATAAATTTGTAAATAAATAAAATTTATCCATACTATGTTCAGAGGAATAGAACATATAAATTTGAAGATGAAATTGCCACAAATTTGAATTTAAAGTGGAGTTGAAGTTGTAATTGGAAGGGAATAGAAAAGAATAAAGGAAATCAGGAAATCCACGCTGTGGGCCCAAATTCGCGCTATCAGCCCACTTGGCTTGTTTCGTCCAGCCCATTCTAGCTCTGCAGTCGCACGCCCCCGCTCCGCACTAGCTCAGGAGACCATCTCACTGGTGTGCTGGACCGCCCTGGCAGTGGCCACGTGACCACCACTCACTCATCAGCGCGCCGCGACGCTGGCCTGTGGGCCACTTCGTCATCTGCCCGGATTGGTGGGGCCCGCTCGCCAGGAGCTTCGTCTTCCCCGCAGGCATGCTGTTGCACGCTCCAACGGAATCACCGTGGTTTGCGCTGCTGACGACCGTGCTCAACTAACTGCACGATTCTCCTAGGAGCAGCGTGTCCCACTATCGATTTCGTTGACCCTATATAATCGTGGGGCAGTGCCGCGCATCCTCTATCTCCCTACCCTTTTCCGTGAACCGAGAAAGAGAAAGAGAGAGCCGCCACGGGGAGATTCTCCTATGGTGGCGTTGGGATCCCAGTGAGCGGACGGTTGGCATCGTCAGTGTGCGCGGGATCTCCTCGGGGGGGGGGGGGGTCTCCACTGGTGATTTCTAACTGGAGCTCGTGTGATTCGTCATCGGAGCTTCAAGCTTGCCGCGTGTCCGCCTAGTGTCGTGGCCGAGAGGAATTACTCCGAGATTTTCGGTGAGAACCATCTACAACGCTAAACCATGTCCCCAATTTCGTGTTGCGCCGTTTAATTTGAGTTTGGGGTTGTGGCGCGCTGGATTGAGTTCCCTCCGGTGGGGTCGCCGCCGAGCGCGTGTTCCTAGGTGCTCGGGTGTTCACGTGGGAGAGAAGAGGTACTGTGGCCATTGATTGTCATGTGAATGGCCACGATTGCGCCTAGCAAGTCTGTGCATCCTGCGACGATTCTAATCCATTCGATCTGAATCGTGTGTCTGGGATTCCATTGCAGTTATTTCAATCTATGTCGTAGATCACTGATCGGACGGATCGCACTTCGTACCATTTCGATTTTAGATGAGTCTAATCCGGGCCGTCAGATGTAGATCGGATGGTTGATGCCACCCGATACCCCTTCGGTCTGCACTCTTTGCAAAGAACCCTCACGCATTCCAGAAATCAACCCGCAGTAATTGGACAGGGTCGCCCGTGTCTCGGTACATTTGTGCCAGAACCCCCTGGCCTTTTTGGAATTTGATGCTCAGTCCAGAAGACAGAAAACCAGAGAAAATAAAATATAAATAGATTTTTAATGTGTAAATGGGTGCTAGAACTTATCTAATTCATAGAAAATCCATTTTTAGTCCAAATTGGTCTATTCCAGTTCCTAAATTTTTGTAATATTATTGTCTATCCATTAGTGTCATTGTTTTGACATGAAAACAATAGTAAAAATTTATGTCTCATTTAATCAGACATCAAGCACATAAAACCTTGGAAAATTCATAACTTAAAATCTATAACTTCAAATTTAATAATTCCAGTTCCTATAATCTTATTTTAATGTCTAGATTATTACTGTGTATTTTATTTACATGTTTGGTGTGATGTTAATTTTTGCTATACTATGTATGTATTGTGTTGATGCGAGTAGACGAGCAAGCTACAGAGGATCCTGAGGTTCAGCTGGTAGAGACTGCTGAGCAGGAGCTCGTTGAAGGCAAGTTGTGCCCTTGATCACTTTCTTTCACCCATTCATGTTCTTATTAATCATAATGATCTGCATAGGTTAATTTTGCTGAGACCCAATAGGTTACCCTAGATTTTTACTATCTTTATACCTTATTTCACCACTGGTTTTACTACTAAATTTTTGGGTAGTACATGCTATTGCTTTATGTGGCTTTGGGTATAGAGATATTCATCACTCATTATTATACTTTTTATTATTATCTATTTATTATTTGCTATTCATGATAAGATCATTATGTTAATGGGAACATGGAGAACCACCCGAGAAAATAGTGCTACCATAAGGGATTAATGGGACGCCCTTGGCTGATTAACTAGGAAAGCTAGTGGATGACTACCTTACCCGAAAGGGGCAAGGGCAGTTGGGGAGTGGTCAGTGTAGGGAGGTCCTTGGGTTGATTTTGCTGCGATGGCAGTCAGGCGAGGGATTCCTGCACTGGAGCTTTCTATAAACTGTAGTGGGTTTTCTGAAGCTAGTGGATCTTTGTAAAGGCATCGTAGTGGTACCCTGCCTCGCTTCCTTGGTAGAGGTGTATGGGGTCTGATCAACTCTGTGGCAAATGGGTAACACGACTTGTGGGTAAAGATGCGCAAAGTCTGCAGAGTGTAAAACTGGTATACTAGCCGTGCTCACGGTCATGAGCGGCTCAGACACTCACATGATTAATATATGGAACTTAAATTCAATTTGTCATTTCATTGCATCTAGGATTATTTTATTATTACTTTTATTTATTAATACTATGGTTTGGTATTCACTTACACTTAGTAACTGCTAATAAAATTTTGACCAACTTATTAAAGCAATGCTCAGCTTCAACCTTTATTTCATTGATCAGCCTACACTTCATGAACTCCCACCTTTGGTGAGTTCATACACATTATTCCTCATAACTTATTGAGCGATGAACATGTGTGAGCTCACTCTTACTGTCTCACACCCCCACAGAAGAAGAACAGGTGGTCGAAGAGGAGCTACCTAACATTGAGGCTTTCGACTTGATCTAGGTGTCGTCTCCCAAACAGCTTTGTGGCGCCGGGTAATATTATTTAGTTTGCTCTATTTTATCATTTATTTTTGTAAGACTGCACTATGTAATAAGTACATTTATGATATTTATGACATTTATCTCTATGCACTCTGTTATTATATGTGTTGTCTTCTTTGGCGCATATATGAGATGCACTCGGCTTTGTCCCTTAAAGCCCGGGTGTCACAGAAGTGGTATCAGAGGAAATGTTGACTGTAGGACGGAACCTAGATAGAAATGGACAAAACCCTTACCTACTTACCTCACTCTGATTCTTTCTATACTTATATTGATCCTGTCTCACCTTCTACTGTTCTATTCTAAGACATGATGGATTTCACACCTTGGAATCCTATCCCTATGACATTTTTAGGAGATAGGGAACCTAAGACAAAAGTGAAACTATTTTCTCTATTTTAAAAATGTTGTTTGATTGTTCTGATGATAAATGTCTGATTTGCTTCTTTGATTGGTTGAAATATTATATATGGACATCTTAGCATGTACCACCATAAGGTAATGAATTAGCTATGGTAAAACATTAATCTGCTTAGCTAATAAATTCCCCAAAGTAACACGATTCGTAATTACTACCTTGTCTACTTTTCTCTTACCATATGTATCTAACTCAGATGGTCAATACTAGGAGGGGTGGTGGAATTGATTTACCTCCCAGACGACACACTCGGAGGATATTTAGACAACCTCAGCCACAACTAGCAGAGATGAATCCTCCTAATCCTCCACCAAGCAGAGTTGACCCACTGGTTATAGCTCAGATGAGGATGATGCAACAAATGGCGGACACTATGGCAGATATGCGTGCTCATATGCAGCAAGAAGTGCCAGGAGATGCACTAGGAACGAGAAGAGATACGCCAGGAGTTGCGCCAGGAGCGAGAAGAGATACGCTAGGAGAGAAGGGCGCAACAGCAGCTGCAACAACAATTTCAATAATGTTGGGGACTTGTTCTCAACTCTGCCTTGAATTAAGAACAAGGCAACATAAAATGTTAAATGATAAAGTCCCTCGTCCACGAAGCATTATTCCCTTGAGGATAATGAACCTTGGACGAAGGTTAATGAGAATATGATTACGAAGGTTAAGTCTTCGTAATCAAATTTTAATAGATCGTACGAGATAATATAAAATAAAGGGTATCAAAGGTAAATGGATCATAAATGAATCATATTATAATATATTAAGTCATTGAATACAGCTATACCTCTGCCTTGACAAAGATTGATTCCCGAATGATGCGATTGCAATTACCGGAATCCCTGAACAGTAAAGGAATACTATTCACTATTTATAGACACAGGACACAGCCTGTGAAGAATTACAATTATGCCCCTCATAAAAGTTTACAACATTGACTCAGACCTTTATGGACTAAAAGGTCATTCTACGTTTAAGTCGGTTTGTAATTCCGAAGCTTCATGAAGAGGAATCTTCGGTCATCTCCTGTGGACAGCTTCAGCCGAAGCTGCTTCTTCCTACAAGACCTTCGGCGCGACGAAGCATAGCCCCAACAGTAGCCCCTTTTGCGGCGCTAGATCGTTTTTCGTAACGAGCTTGATCCGTGAAAAAAAAGTCTCTTAAGCTTCGGGAAGCCGAAGGTCCAAAAAACACCTTCCTTGAGCTCGTTGTCGAGAAAACGATTCAGTTTCCGAGCGCGTAGCGGTCCCACCTTGCAGCGAGTGCAAGCGGCTGTCCACCTGGTGTAAAAATCCTGGCGTTTCGCCTTCTTACCTGCAGCACTATATAAACAGACAAGTAGGTATGAAGTTACCACAGCATTTATTGCTATTTGCACTATTTTGCTGCCAAAATTTTTAACCATAGCCGAAGCTTGACTCTCGGAATCAAACGAAGCTCCAGCTTGAAGCCCACTTCGTCAGAAGAAAAAACTTCGGAAGAAAAAGTATTTAATTCCCGCAAATTCAGAATTAAATGGCCAGAGTGCGTTCTATCGCTAGGGTTGAGCGTGAAGGAGGCGAAGCTGAAGGCTCGGAGACTATCCCCATCTCCGAAGCAATGCAACGATCCGGACTGGTAACTTCGGAAGAAATCCCTACTGTTGAAGCAGAACAAGCAACTGCCGAAGCAGAAGAAGAGAACATTGAAGAAACTGATCCCGAAGATGATTATCGTATTGCCATGCCAAGTAAGCCCAGCCACTTGGACTTCGGAAAGTCGACCGTTTCGAAGGCTGATCTCTCCAAGATGGTAAAGTCAGGTTATTTCAGTGAAAGTCAGAAGAAGCTACTTCGCTTCGGAGGGGAAGAAACTACCGCGAAGCCAGAGAAGGATGAAATAGTCATTTTCAAGAGCTTTCTAAAGGCTGGGTTGAGATTCCCCCTTCATAGGATTATTGCAGATGTATTGAAGAGGTTTGGTATCTACTTTCATCAGTTGACTCCTAACGCTATCGTTAGGCTTAGTGTTTATATCTGGGCCCTCCGAAGCCAGGCGGTGGAGCCATTTGCTGACAGCTTTTATCGAGTTCATGAGCTGCATTACCAGACGAAGGCTAGAAAAGATGGATTACATGATAACTTTGGTTGCTACAATTTTGCCTATCGGAAAACTACAAAGTTTCCTGTAATCAGCTACCGAAGCAAATGGCCGGCAGGCTGGAAATCAGAATGGTTTTATGTGAGAGTTGACGAAGACAAAGAGAAGCTGGTACAAAGCCCTCATGAATTGATCTTCGGAGAAACAAGACCACGATGCCAAATGTCATTAGAAGGTTCCACTTGGGCTGCACTGGCTGAGTTTAAAATTATTTCAGAGACTTTCTTGAGCTGATGGCTTCGTTCAATAATCAAGCTGGAGCTGCTTCGGCTCCGAAGTTGCTACTCCCGATAACATGCGGTTCATGTTCAGAGCCAGTCAACAAGAAGCAGAAGAAGGAAGCATAGAGAAGGGTACAACATGTTGGGGTGCAAGGACCCTTCATCAAGTCGAGATGATCTCACATTCCTATTACCTTCTCCCAAGAGGACCTTCAACTCAAGGATTACCCACACAATGATGCCATGGTTATCTCTTGTGTTATCAAAGGATTTCTGGTCCACAATGTCTTGGTTAATACAGGCAGTGCAGCTGATATCATATTTGCTAAGGCCTTCAGGCAAATGCAAGAGCCAGAAGATAAGATTCATGATGCTACGCACCCTCTCTGTGGCTTCGGAGGAAGACAGATTGTAGCACTGGGCAAGATCACCATGTCAGTGACCTTCGGGTTCATCAACAACACTAGAACTGAGCAAGTTGTGTTTGACATTGTTGACATGGAATACCCTTACAATGCAATTATTGGTCGTGATACCCTCAATGCCTTCGAAGCAATTCTTCATCCTGCCTATCTTTGCATGAAGATACCTTCGGATCAAGGACCCATCGCTATTTATGGAAGTCAGCAAGCTGCCAGAAGGGCCGAAGGAAACTGGACTGACTCAAAAGCAATCCATAACATAGATGGAGTTGAAGCTTGTGAACAGTACAAATTCAGAAGGGAGAAAGCAGCTTCAGCAGATCAGCCGAAGCCCATGCTCTTATGTGAGGACATAGCAGAGCAGAAGGTGCTGTTGGGATCTCAATTATCCAAGGAGCAGGAGAAAACCTTGATAAGGTTTTTGTTCAACAACAAAGATGTTTTTGCATGGTCAGCCAATGACCTCTGCGGAGTAAATAGGGATGTTATTGAACACTCGCTCAATGTTGACCCATCCTTCAGACCCAGAAAGCAGAGGCTTCGGAAAATATCTGATGATAAGGCCGAAGGTGCTCGTAATGAAGTCAAAAGACTCCTCAGTGCAGGAGTTATCAGAGAAGTAAAGTACCCAGAATGGCTAGCTAACACTGTTATGGTAAAAAAGGCCAATGGCAAGTGGCGAATGTGTATCAATTTTACAGATCTCAACAAGGCTTGTCTGAAGGACGAATTCCCATTGCCAAGGATAGACTCTTTAGTTGATGCAGCAGCTTCTTCAGAGCTCATGAGTCTGCTAGACTGTTACTCAGGCTATCACCAAATCTGGATGAAGAAGGAAGATGAGCCGAAGACTAGCTTCATAACCCCAAGTGGCACATATTGCTATCTTCGGATGCCTGAGGGGCTCAAAAACGCTGGAGGAAGTTTCAGCAGAATGACTGCGAAGGTTCTCCAGTCTCAGATAGGCAGAAATGTGCTAACTTATGTTGATGACATCATTGTAAAAAGCACGAAACAGGAAAATCATATTGCTGATTTGCAGGAGACCTTCGCCAGTTTCAGACAAGCTGGCTTAAAATTGAATCCAGAAAAATGTGTCTTCGGAGTAAAGAAGGGGAAATTTCTTGGATGTTTGGTTTCAACAAAGGGAATTGAAGCTAATCCAAATAAAATTGAAGCTATACTTCGAATGGAGCCACCAACTACAAAAAAGGGGGCCCAAAGATTGACAGGGAGGCTGGCATCTCTCAATAGATTCATATCCAGATCAGCAGAAAGAAATTTACCATTCTTCGAAGTGCTCAAATCAGCCGAAGTCTTTCAATGGAGACCAAGCCAACAAAAAGCCTTTGAAGAACTGAAGCAATATTTGATAGATTTAACAACATTAACTCCGCCAACGCCAGGGGCTCTTTTGTTGTTATACGTGGCAGCTTCGCACTCAGCGGTAAGTGCAGCACTTGTCCAGGAGAAGCTTGATGGCCAAGTCAAGAAGCAGGTTCCAGTGTATTTTGTATCTGAAGTTCTTAGTGTATCAAAGAAAAATTATACAGAATTGGAGAAGGTATTATATGCTGTTTTGATGGCATCCAGGAAGCTTCGGCATTATTTTCAAGCATACAATATTGTTGTTCCTTCTTCGCAGCCGTTGAAGGATATTATGAGAAATAGAGAAGCTACTGGACGGATTGGAAAATGGGCTGCAGAGCTCAATGAATTTTGCATTGATTATGTGCATAGATCCTCGATCCAGTCTCAAGCGTTGGCAGATTTCATTGCCGATTGGACGCCAGGGGCTCAGGATGAAGAAACAAATAAAGATGCCGAAGTGTGGACAGTGTTTTGCGATGGGTCTTGGGGAACCTTCGGAGCAGGAGCAGCCGCTGTGTTGGTCTCACCATCCAAAGTTAAAACTTGTTATGCGGCAAAACTCGATTTTAGCTGTACAAACAATATTACTGAGTACGAAGCCCTGCTTTTGGGCCTTCGGAAGTTAAAAGCAATGGGAATCAGAAGGGCCATCCTTAAAACTGATTCCCAGGTTGTTTTGGGTCATATCGACAAGAGTTGCAAGGCTAAAGATCCGAAGCTTGAAAAATATCTAGACACGGTCCGAAGAATCGAAGCTTCTTTCGAAGGATTTTCTGTCAAAAATATCCCTCGAGGACAAAATGAGCATGCTGATTTGCTAGCTAAGTCAGCAGCACAGGGGCTGCCCTTACCTTCGGATGTGTTCTTCGAAACAATAAAAGCACCTTCAGTGGAACTTCTTGAAAGAGCAGTCCTCAATATATCTCCTGTTTATAGTGAAAACTGGAGAACTGAGATCATCTCTTACCTTCAGGGTAATTTCCTTTCAGATGACGAAACTTATAACAGGAGGATAGAGGCAAGAGCTCGTCCATATGTCATGATAGAAGGGGAGTTGTACAAACATGGAGTATGTGCTCCACTACTCAAGTGTTTATCTAGAGCCGAAGGCATAGAGTTGATGAAAGAAATACATGCAGGCTTGTGTGGATCTCACATTGGATCTAGGCCGTTACTTGGAAAAGTTTTTCGTCAAGGATTTTATTGGCCGAAGGCAGCTTCGGATGCAGCGGAATTAGTTCAAAAGTGCGAAGGTTGTCAGAAATGTGCAAGAGATCAAAAACAACCTTCGTCTCTATCTCAGCTGATACAACCCATCTGGCCATTGCAAAGGTGGGGTCTTGACTTGTTAGGTCCGTTACCACCGGCCCAAGGAAACTTAAGATATGTTGTAGTGGCTGTGGAATATTTTTCTAAATGGATTGAGGCAAAGCCTTTAGCCACGATAACTTCGGCCACCATTCAAAAGTTTTTCTGGCAGAATATTGTTTGTCGTTTCGGAGTACCAAAGGCCATCACTGTAGATAATGGAACACAGTTCGACTCCGAAGCTTTCAGAGAATTCTGTGATCAAATCGACACGAAGATCCATTTTGCATCAGTCAGGCATCCGGAGTCAAATGGACTCGTTGAAAGAGCCAATGGCATCATAATGACAGGAATAATGAAGTTAATTTTCAACCAACCCAGGGGAAAGTGGCCAGATCAATTAATCAAAGTAGTATGTTGATCATTGAATTAAGAACAAGGCAACATAAAATGTTAAAAGATAAAGTCCCTCGTCCACGAAGCATTATTCCCTTGAGGATAATGAACCTTGGACAAAGGTTAATGAGAATATGATTACGAAGGTTAAGTCTTCATAATCAAATTTTAATAGATCGTACGAGATAATATAAAATAAAGGGTATCAAAGGTAAATGGATCATAAATGAATCATATTATAATATATTAAGTCATTGAATACAGCTATACCTCTGCCTTGACAAAGATTGATTCCCGAATGATGCGATTGCAATTACCGGAATCCCTGAACAGTAAAGGAATACTATTCACTATTTATAGACACAGGACACAGCCTGTGAAGAATTACAATTATGCCCCTCATAAAAGTTTACAACATTGACTCAGACCTTTATGGACTAAAAGGTCATTCTACGTTTAAGTCGGTTTGTAATTTCGAAGCTTCATGAAGAGGAATCTTCGGTCATCTCCTGCGGACAGCTTCAGCCAAAGCTGCTTCTTCCTACAAGACCTTCGGCGCGACGAAGCATAGCCCCAACAAATAACAACAGCAACAGCAGCAATAGCAACAAGTACCATTGCCACCACCACCACCACCAGTTCCACCTCGTGATAAGCACCGAGAATTTATGAGTCACAAGCCGCCGACCTTCGCCAGTTCGCCAGATCCACTAGATGTTGATGATTGGCTGAAATCAATTGAGAAGATGCTCAACATTACCCAATGCTCAGACCGAGAGAAGGTTCTTTATGCTTTTGGTCGTCTGACAGGTCCTGCTGCTGACCGGTGGGATTCCTATAATGCTGCCCATGATGCTACCGACACTATTACTTGGGTGGAATTCAGTACACAGTTCAGAAACTACCACATTCTAGCTGGATTGATGAAGATTAAGAAGGAGTTTCTGTCATTGAAGCAAGGCAACATGTCTGTCAGCGAGTATAGAGATAAATTCATTCAGCTGTCGAGATATGCTCCGGATGAGGTTGCTGAGGATGAGAAAAAGCAGGAGCACTTTATTGAAGTACTTAATTGTAACACCCCAGGTGTAACTTAGGGTTTTTACTCAAGACTACACAAGGAAAGCCCATCATCACATGTGACTTAACTTGAGTGAAGGACTTCAAACTTGGAAATCAAGATCCTAAATAAGAGCAACCCATCTTAGATGTCATGCCTTGACTTATCATGCACCTATAAGGGGGAGATTTGCCCAAACCCTAATTCAAACCCCTTTGGTCAATTAGAGCCCTAGAAGTAAGTATGACCAAAAGGTTATGAAAACCACATGATCAGGACTTGGGCCAATAATAAAAGTTGTAATACACTTGATACCCTACAAATAATAGTAAGAAAGTGACCCCAAAAAGATTTCAGAAAAAACCCAAAAAGGTTCACCAAAGGGTTGAGCATAAAAGGAAAATCAGAATTTTTCTAAGTCCAAAACCAACCCTCTTGCAAAGATCAAACATGTTCACCTTGATCCCAAACTCAAAACCACCTAGCCCAATTGACAAAGTGGCGCCAAAATACCTCTAGAACACCCTAGAAAAGTTTGAACCCAACCCTAAGTCGTTTGACACGACTTGGCACAAGTTTTGTCTCGGTTAGGACAGCAAGGACAGAGACAAGTTCCCACCCCCATATCTCTTAAGCCCGACCATATCTACCCTCAGAACTCACATGAACTAGATAGCTCTAGGTGCAGAGAAGAGATCTCTCACAGGTCTTAGGGCAAGATTCGCACGTTTTGGCCGCTTAACAGAGGGAAGAACAGGGGCAGAAGTAAAGAGCCACGTGTTCGACGCGCTCTGAGCTCGCTAGAGCACGCCCGACACCCGCCCCCTCGTGCCCCAGCGTCGCGCCAAGCCAACCCCGCGCCGTTGCCCGCACCCGCACCTAGAAAGCCACCAGGGCCCTCGACCGTACTCACCCGCGCGTGCTTGACCTCATCGGAGCACCAGATCACCGGCATTGCTTCGCGCACAGCGTGCCCGCGACCTACCAATCCCCGCCACCGTAGACCGGCCAGCAGAGCCTCTGCCAACCTCGTCCAACCCTCAGAATAGATCGTGCATGGCTCAGTGAAGCTCCCCGAGCAAGGAATCAAACTTTGCCTCGCCGGAGAAGCCAGTCCACGGTTGCCGGGCTTCACACGACCGCCGGTGAACGTAGACCGAGCTCCACGGTGAGTTGTTCTCCAATTTCTTGCACGAGTCGACTCATCGACACCCTGTGAAGCTCCCCGTGCCCTTGGATTGACCTATGTCGCCGTGGTTAGGCCGGAGCTCTCGCCGCCGACGAGTTCACCCGCCTGCGCACATGGACCGGCCGATTCCGGCCACCACCGCCGTCGAGCCGTACCTCGCTGTGACCGCCAGGACCTCCCGGAGCCAACCCCTCCCCTCGCCGGACCTCTCTCGCCGCCAGTAAGCCGCGCCGCCCTTTTTACTCCCACGGGTACTATTTAAGTTAGGAGAGGGACCTCGGGGGAGAAGGAGGAAGGGGCAGGGGGTTTTGTGCACTGTCAGCGACTCAAGGCTATAGTGGCGCAGGGGTATAACTAAAGGGATTGATTTAGAAAGAACCCAGGGCCTTCGATGCATAGTGGTTTTCTAGGAAACCTTTTTAAATATTCTGATTTAAATCCAAACAGAACTTGAAAAATTCATAACTTCAGTTTTGTTTATCCAAATCAAGTCAAACCAATTTTGCCAGATCCTAAATAATGTAAACTACTTAGGAAAAATATAAAATCCCCATGTATTGCAGAAGACTTCACAGTTATGATTTAATTGATTATCTGGTCCAAAGCTAAATGAAATAAGGAAAAATAGCTACACTATTAGACTGGGGTTAAGAAAATTCAGAGAAGTACTTAATCACTTCCTAACCTGTTTAAAAATACTAAACCCCTTTGTACACCCATTTAAGGTAGAGTTTGCCATTTAAATCATTTTCAGCTTAAAATTAAAGAAAATGTAATAGGTAGTGTAAAATGAAAACCAGGGAGCACCCACATTTTTGTTAGCTTACTTATTCAGTATGGTTCACTAGAAAATTTGTTTGACCTTTGTTTAGTATAAAAAATAAAGAGATACCTTTTATTTTAGGAAAACAAGGAAAACTTAGAAAAACCCTAGAAAAATAACCCTGAGGAAACATCACCCCAAACCTTGGGATAACTAGTGTTTTATTATGATGAACATAGAAAATTATGAGTTCTGTTGTTTGATATTTTTCAAATAACAAGTTAGTTGTAAGTGTCTTTCTAGCACTGAACTTTAGAAAATCCTAACAAAATACCCACTAAGTAGCCCTCTGTGATTTTTGGCACAGAAGCATGTTATTACCTATAGATACCAGCAAAAATAACTCTTAGTGCAGAACTCACCTCTAGATAAGAGTTGTAGTACAAAGTGACCCCTTTTGCCCCAACTTTTGTATTTTTGTCCAGGGTTTATTCTAATTATTCTGGATCCCAAATTTATAGGACAAACTACAGCTACCAATAGTAAACCACTGTAATTTTTATAGAATTTTTGGAAAAAATTTAAATCACTATTGTAGTTCAAACCCACTCAAAAATCATAAATAGAAAAATAAAAAGGGAATTTAATGGTGGAGACCAATGTTACCCTAACCAAGATAGCAAAACCCCTTGAGTGCCTACTAAAACATTTACGGAGCAATCCAAGTCTTAATCCACTATGCGTATCTCTAGGCAAAACCTCAAACCTAATTTAATAAGCATAAGCCACTAAGAGCTTCTTATAACCAGGAAACCCTAAGTTATTAACTAACTTAGTTTTTCTTCACTTAGCATAATGATTACTAAATCCTGCATAATCATAGCATACATATTCTTATTCATTGCATTCGATAGATTGCAACCTCGCTGACGGAGAGTACATCCTCGTGCCGGAGCAAGGAGTTGCTCAGGAGGTAGCCCCGGATCCAGCACCAGAGCCTGCCCCAGAGGATCTGCCTACCACAGCTTTGGAAGGCAAGCCCCGGTTTTATGCATAACCGTTTATATATGCTATTTTACTACACTTAATGTTTGTAGGCTTGTACTGTGCACTTAAGTGTGGGAGTTGCCTAGAACCCTAGTTGCATGAACTCAGGATTCCTTTTGAGATGGATACTAGTATGCTAGGTCGAGTAGCTGCTTACTAATTAGGGATCTCGGTAGAAGTCGAGTGATTTTTCTAGCACTCACGCGAGGTCAGGAATTGGTTGTACCTACGTTCATAGCATAATGATGTTGGCCTATGGACAACAATCCTTGGGGATTGATTGTCTACGAGGTGGAAATTGGAATAAGGATTAAGGTGTGGTACCGTGAGTCAAGCGTTTGAACGTACTAAGCATATGCCGAGAAATATGGTAAATCAGTAAGCCTAGTACCTGATTGAACCTGCCCGCAGACATATCCCCTCACGCGACCTGAGACGTGGTCTCCCATTCCGGTTATGGTGGGTACAAGTGCGGTCACTGCACAACGGCAGTCGGGGTCAGTGAGGCATTGTACGCTAATGCGGTGAGCCCTGATCTGTTGCTAGGGAATCGATGGGGACAGTTGATGTGTGTGGGGACGGAGTGCCTCGCCACATCGTGTGTTTAGGTTTACCTTGCAAGGTTTAAAAACTTGATTCGAATCGTCTGCTTCTCGCAGCTAATGAGACTGCTTGATCCATGCTGCTACATTAAGTAACAAGTGGAAATGTGATGTTTTGGCAAAAGACATTTGATTGCTAAATTGCTTGATACCATGATTGAGTAGATAGTACACAATTAGTCTTAAGAGAGTCACACTAAAACTTGAAAAGATTTAAACTTGATTTTTAGACTCAGCTAGTGCTTTTGGCAAACCAAACCCCTCAGCCAAACAGCTGCATGTCTAGAGGTAGAGGAGTAGACTCCTCACACCGGATAAGTCTAGCTGAGTATTAGTATACTCAGCCTTGCTTGTGGAAAAATTTTTACAGGTTCCCTAGAGGACATGGTTGCTGGAGTGACTTGGCCGTCCACCTTGCCACCGGGTTGGACAGTCGAGTGGGACCCTACCTCGGTGGAGGAGGAGCATGAGAAGTGATGGGACAGGCTTCCCCATCTCTCTGTTTATTTATCGTTAGTTTTATTCCGCTGCATTCCGAACAATGATGACTACTTTTGCTAAATTCCGATGATGATGTAATAAATTTAATACTCCTCAATGTATGGTTTTATGCTTTATTGGATTTGCTCTGTGCCTCACCATCGAGTGAGTACATGGTACTTGATCCTGTTAGTGGCCTCATCGGACTAGATCCGAGGGACTGACGTGTTATTCCTATTTAAGTGTGGTCTAGCCTCTAAGGCGAGACTTAGGCACTTAAGTTGGAATAATTCAGGTGGTTCCGCCACAGCTGGTATCGGAGCTCGTACCACCACAGAGGAATCAATAAACTATAAATATCATCCTTTTTTTCACAGTAAAACTTGTTAGAAACAAATATTGGATAGAACACCAGGAGGATAAGGATAGACCTAGGACGTGAAGCCTTAGGATAATAGAGGGTTAGCTAGGTGGCTAATTGAGTAAGCCCTACCGGCTACTATAGGGGATGGGAGTTCTTCCCTATTCCCTCTAAGCTGAAGTAAGGTCGCCTAGGACGAGCATGCATGCATCCTTACCTAAAATACTTGATAACTGGGTAAGAACTTTAATACACTATAATAACATATTAAGTACACCCAGTGCCATTGCTGTAGTCATAGAAAGGCTGAGTTTGATCCCTTTTTATTTTATAATTCTTTTTCTTTTACTTACGCTTAACCGTACACAGATGACTTCTCACGGATCCATGGACGAAGGGAATGCACAGTCCCACACCGATGGGCTTGCACGAGAGGGTTTCCCCCGTATCTTGTGGGAGGTACTTCAGGGAGCTGGTTACACGACGCCTCCTCAGTGCGCGGTGCGGCTGTTCGAGAAGCACCGAGTGCCCCGCTGTAGGGTGAGGATGACCCTGGAGCCTCATCCCCTACAACCAGGCTGGCGTTCGTTGGATTCAGAGTCTTTTGGATACAGAGCTGAAGATACTATCGAGGCGATTGCTCTTCACGGACTGACCACCTTCTGTGGATTCCACCCCTTGGAGCTGTCCACTCACCCCATTGGTTTGTTCCCCGCGGAGAAGGAGGATGACCCAATGTGGAAGGACCGAGTGGAGCATGCCAAGGATATCTGGGCTATCTACCCAGGTCAGACTGCTCACTTGACAGTGTGGTGCATGAATGCCCTGTATCGTCTGCAAGTAATGCGAGGAGAGGCAATGTCCCATCTAATGGCATTGCTAGAGGCTACCAAGATCACCTTGGATAACAGGGAGGAACTTGTGGTAGACTTGTCCACAGAGATGGTGGAAAAAGACTTACAAGTGGAACAGTTGTCAGATGAGATCCAAGAGCTTGAGGAGCTAGTGGGAACCAGGGAGAACACCATCGAGGTTCTCGAGGATCAGTTAATCAACACTCAGCAGCAGCTTGCGGAGGCTAACCAACATCTAGATATGCACCACCAGGAGATCCAGGACATGGAAGCTAACGAGGATGTCAACATCGAGGGAGGAGAGGAGCCTGCCTCTAGTTTGGACACTGCTGGCTCAGGGAGACCACCTTCCCCCAAGTCGAGCGTAGCCTCGTTTGCTCACTAGGTTGCAAAGGTAGAATTAGAAATCAGTGGTGGTAGAACTCCTCGAGGCTAGCTTAGCTTTTGCACCCTTGGGGTACTAGGCTAGATAGAGTTGAGTCTTTTGAGTTACTGATGTAATCGTGGCAAACCCTTTTGGAAATGTGGATGATGAATGATGTCAGCTTTAATTTAAGAAGAAAAGTTTATGCCATATGGAATCTTTTATAATTATGCAAGAATATATTGGTTTTACCCCCTTTTGACTCTTTCACCACGATTGACCATTGAACCTCAGAAATATGATGTTGAGAATATACATGATTTTTCAGATGGCAGGAAGAGCGCGTCGTGGACAGAATGAGCGCATTCCTCCACCACCGCCACCGCCTCCTACTCTGCAAGAGCTGATGGCTCAGTAGAACGAGATTCTGCGACAGTTGGCGCAGCGTCAGCCACCACCTCAGCATTATGGTGGTGGTGATCATCAACGACACCCCGCAGTAGCCACTTATCAGGAGTTCCTCAGTACCCAGCCACCGTTGTTCACTAGGGAAGATGATCCACTTGATGCTGATGTATGGCTTAGGGTAGTGGAATCCAAATTCCCACTACTCAATGGAGTTTGTTCAGAGGTGACTAAGGTCAGGTTCGCCACCCAGCAGCTTCGCGGACCCACGCGGACATGGTGGGACCACTTTCTTGCTATGCAGCCCGTTGGCCACGAGGTGGAATGGAGAGAGTTCAAGGCAGCTTTCAGGGGGCATCATATACCAGCAGGCATTATGGACCGCAAGCTCAATGAGTTTCTGGCACTCACTCAGGGAAACCGGACAGTGTTACAGTATGCTCAATCCTTCAATGACCTGTGCCAGTATGCCGGTTATCATGCAGACACTGATGAGAAGAAGAGGGACAGATTTAGGAGGAAACTCAGCACTAAGCTCCGCGACCGCCTCAACACAGTCAGGGCCAACAGCTATAATGAGTTAGTCAACATGGCCATTTCTCAGGAGGACTGTATCACCGCCCCTCAGGCTGAGAAGAAGAGGAAGACACCTGTGGCAGGACCTTTAGCTCAGCCACAGCGCTTCAAGATCGTATCTAACACTCAGAGCAGGGGACCTCAGCAGTAGCAAGGATGTTGGGTGATCCGACCACAGCAGCAGCAGTAGGCACCCAACCGCACCCAGTTTCCAGTTCAGAGGAACAATCAGCCACAGCAGCAGCAGTACCGTCAGGTCAATGACAACAAGTGTTTCACTTGTGGTAACACTGGGCATTATGCCAAGAATTGCCCTAGAAACCAGTAGAGGCAGGGACAGAATGCCAACCAAAATCAAGGCAAGAGACAGAAGGTGCAAGTGAGACAAGGCAAACTGAACTTCACCACCATGGCTGACATTCCAGAGGGAGCACCCGTCATGACTGGTATCTTTTCAGTTTTGAATTATCCTACAATTATTCTTTTTGATTCTAGTGCATCTCATAGTTTTATTAGTGCAAAATTTTGTGCCAAATGTCAGCTACCCTTCTATCACACCAATGGGGGTATTACAATTTCAACACCAGGAGGCAGGGTTGCCACCTATCAAATCAACAAGAATGTGCCTATAAAGTTTGGTAGTTTGATAATCAAGACCAACCTCCTCATTTTGGGTTTGGATAGCATGGATATCATATTGGGAACTGACTGGTTAACCAAACTGTTGGGACCATGCTTCGTCGCCGAAGGTCCTGCAGGAAGAAACAGTTTCGGTTGAAGCTGTCTGTACGTAATGCCGAAGGGTGCCGTCCATGAAGCTTCGGAGTTACAAACCGACTTAAAGATAGAATGACCTTTTAGTCCATAAGAGTTTGAGTCGATGTTGTAAACTTTTATGAGGGGGTATGATTGTAATTGTTCACAGGTTGTGTCATGTGCCTATAAATAGTGAACAGTATTCCTTTACTGTTCACGCATTCCTGTAATTGCAATCGCATCACCCAGAAATTATCATTTGTCAAGGCAGAGGTATAAATGTATTTAAATATTATGATTAAACATTTAAGATTTATATAGCATAATAAATGATGTCATTTATTTCCAATTTAACTATCTTTAATGCTTTATGTCCTGCGTTATTCCACATTACCTTCGAGAACAAAATTACGAAGGTGATACTTTCGTAATTTTGTTATTATAACCTTCGTCCGAAGTTCATCGAATCCTTGGGGAAATAATGTTTCAGCGGACGAAGGACATCGATATTTAACATTTTATGTTGCCTTGTTCTTAATTCATAGTATTTGAGAGCAAGTCCCCAACATTGGCGCCCACCTCCGGTCAACTCACTTCCACTTTTTTGAGCTGATGGCTTCGTTCAACGATCAAGCTGGAGCTGCTTCGGCCCCAAAGCTAGTACTCCCGATAACAGGTGGTTCATGCTCAGAGCCAACCAACAAAAAGCAGAAGAAGGAAGCACAGAGAAGGGTACAGCATGTTGGGGTGCAAGGACCCTTCATCAAGTCAAGATGGTCTCACATTCCAATTACCTTCTCCCAAGAGGATCTTCAACTCAAGGATTACCCACACAATGATGCTATGGTTATCTCTTGTGTGATTAAAGGATTTCTGGTCCATAATGTTTTGGTTGACACAGGTAGCGCAACTGATATCATATTTGCTAAAGCTTTCAGACAAATGCAAGAGCCCGAAGATAAGATCCATGATGCTACGCACCCTCTTTGTGGCTTCGGAGGACGGCAAATTATAGCACTTGGGAAGATTACCATGCCAGTAACCTTCGGATTTGTCAACAACACAAGGACTGAGCAAATTGTGTTTGATATTGTTGACATGGAGTATCCTTACAATGCTATCATTGGTCGCGGTACTCTCAATGCCTTCGAAGCAATTCTTCACCCAGCTTACCTCTGCATGAAGATACCTTCGGACCAAGGGCCTATTGCTATTCATGGAAGTCAGGAAGCTGCCAGAAGGGCCGAAGGAAATTGGACAGATTCAAAAGCAATCCATAACATAGATGGAGCTGAGGCCTGTGAGCAATACAAGTTCAGAAGGGAAAAAGCTGCTTCAGCTGACTAGCCGAAGCCCATGCTCTTATGTGAGGATATAGCAGATCAGAAGGTGCTATTGGGATCTCAATTGTCTGAAGAGCAGGAAAAAACCTTGATAAGGTTTCTATTCAACAATAAAGATGTTTTTGCCTGGTCAGCTAATGATCTTTGTGGAGTTAACAGGGATGTTATTGAGCATTCGCTCAATGTCGATCCATCCTTTAGACCCAGAAAGCAGAGGCTTCGGAAGATGTCTGATGACAAGGCCGAAGGTGCTCGGAATGAAGTGAAAAGACTTCTCAGTGTCGGAGTTATTAGAGAGGTAAAATACCCAGAATGGTTGGCTAACACTGTTATGATGAAGAAGGCCAATGGTAAATGGAGAATGTGTATTGATTTTACTGACCTCAATAAGGCTTGTCCGAAGGACGAGTTTCCATTGCCAAGGATAGATTCCTTAGTCGATGCAGCAGCTTCATCAGAGCTTATGAGTTTGCTGGATTGCTATTCAGGCTATCATCAAATCTGGATGAAGGAGGATGAACCGAAAATCAGCTTCATAACCCCTAGTGGGACATATTGCTACCTTCGGATGCCTGAGGGGCTTAAAAATGCTGGAGGAAGTTTCAGCAGAATGACAGCGAAGGTTCTCCATTCTCAGATAGGCAGGAATGTACTAACTTATGTTGATGACATCATTGTAAAAAGCACAAAGCAAGATAACCACATTGCTGATTTACAGGAGACCTTCGCTAATTTTAGACAGGCTGGTTTAAAGCTGAATCCAGAAAAATGTGTCTTTGGAGTAAAGAAGGGGAAATTTCTTGGGTGTCTAGTTTCAACAAAGGGAATTGAGGCTAATCCAAGTAAAATCGAAGCTATACTTCGAATGGAACCACCAAGTACAAAAAAGGGGGCTCAAAGATTGACGGGAAGGCTGGCATCTCTCAACAGATTCATATCCAGATTAGCAGAGAGAAACTTACCATTCTTCGAAGTGCTGAAGTCAGCCGAAGTCTTTCAATGGGGACCAATCCAGCAGAAAGCCTTCGAAGAGTTGAAGCAATATTTGATAAATCTAACAACATTAACTCCACCAACGCCAGGGGCTCCTTTGTTATTATATGTGGCAGCTTCGCACTCAGCGGTAAGTGCAGCACTTGTCCAGGAGAAGCTTCAAGGCCAAGTTAAGAGGCAGGCCCCAATATATTTCGTATTCGAGGTTCTTAGTTTATCGAAGAAAAATTATACAGAATTGGAGAAGGTACTGTATGCTGTTTTGATGGCCTCCAGGAAGCTTCGACATTATTTTCAAGCTTACAACATAATTGTTCCTTCTTCGCAACCTCTGAAGGATATTATGAGAAACCGAGAAGCTACTGGAAGGATTGGAAAATGGGCTGCAGAGCTCAATGAATTTTGTATTGATTATGTTCATAGATCCTCGATTCAGTCCCAGGCGTTAGCAGACTTCATTGCCGACTGGACGCCAGGGGCTCAGGAGGAAGAAACAAATAAAGATGCCGAAGCATGGACAGTGTTTTGCGATGGGTCTTGGGGAACCTTCGGAGCAGGAGCGGCTGCTGTGTTGGTTTCACCTTCCAAAGTTAAAACTTGTTATGCGGCAAGACTTGATTTTAGTTGCACAAATAATATCGCTGAATATGAAGCTCTGCTCTTGGGTCTTCGGAAGTTAAAGGCAATGGGAATCAGAAGGGCCATTCTTAAAACTGATTCTCAAGTTATTTCTGGTCATGTTGACAAGAGCTATAAAGCCAGAGACCCGAAGCTTGAAAAGTATCTAGATACAGTCCGAAGGATTGAGGATTCCTTCGAAGGTTTCTCTGTCAAAAATATTCCTCGTGGAGAAAATGAATACGCTGATCTATTGGCCAAGTCAGCAGCCCAGGGGCTGCCTATACCTTCGGAAGTATTTTTCGAAACAATAAAAGCACCTTCGGTCGAGCTTCTTGAAAGAGCAATCCTTAATATATCCCCTGTTTATAGCGAGGATTGGAGAACTGAGATCGTCTCTTTCCTTCAGGGTAATTTTCTTTCAGACAACGAAGCTTATAACAGGAGAATGGAAGCAAGAGCTCGACCATATGTCATAATAGAAGGGGAGTTATACAAGCATGGGGTCTGTTCCCCATTGCTCAAGTGTTTATCCAGATCCGAAGGTATAGAATTAATGAAGGAAATACATGCAGGCCTGTGTGGATCTCACATTGGATCTAGGCCCTTGCTCGGGAAAGTTTTTGCCAAGGATTTTATTGGCCAAAAGCAGCTTCGGGTGCAGCGGATATAGTCCAAAAGTGCGAAGGGTGTCAGAAATGTGCAAGAGATCAGAAACAACCTTCGTCTTTATCTCAATTAATACAACCCACTTGGCCGTTGCAGAGGTGGGGCCTTGATTTGTTAGGCCCATTACCACCAGCACAGGGGAACTTAAGATATGTGGTAGTGGCAGTGGAGTATTTTTCCAAATGGATTGAGGCAAAGCCCTTAGCCACAATAACTTCATTTACTATTCAAAAGTTTTTCTGGCAGAACATTGTTTGTTGCTTCGGAGTGCCGAAGGCCATTACTGTGGACAATGGGACACAGTTTGATTCTGAAGCCTTCAGAGAATTTTGTGAACAAATTGGCACGAAGATCCATTTTGCATCAGTTCGACACCCAGAGTCAAATGGACTTGTTGAAAGAGCTAATGGGATCATAATGACAGGAATAATGAAGTCAATCTTCAACCAGCCCAGGGGAAAATGGCCTGATGAGCTAATCAAAGTGGTATGGAGCCATAATACAACCATGTCAAGGTCAACAGGTTTTACGCCCTTTAAACTATTGTTCGGTGACGAAGCAATAACCCCAGAAGAGGCCAAAGCAGGATCAATAAGGATAGTAGCTTCGGCAGAAGGCAAAGACGAAGTTGATTGCTCTGTAGAAAAAGATGCTATTGAAGGGATCAGACTTCAAGCTGTGGAAAACATCAATAAATATCAAGCTGAAACAATAAAATGGCGTGACAGAAAAGTCAAGCTGAAGAACATTGAACCAGGACACTTGGTACTTCGAAGAGTAGCCAACCCTGAGACAGCAGGCAAATTACAGCTGAAGTGGGAAGGCCCCTTTTTGGTAGTATCTTCATCAAGACCCGGCTCCTACAGATTGAAGGATATGGACGGCAACGACATTCCTAGATCATGGAATGCGGATGAGCTTCGACGATATTATGTTTAGCTTGATGTAATTTTTTATATTCTTTTTCGTGGCACCCTTTTCCTTTCCAAAGGGGGAGAAAGGTTTTTAATGGGGCCACAACATGTAATTTTCCTTATTTCAATTTTATGAGAGTGATATCCCCTAGAAAATGTAAATGTAAATGCAAAAGGAAAAAGAAAAGGAAACAGGGAGAAGCTCAAAAGTCGTTCCTAAGGGAATGCAGGGCTTACAGCGAAAAATAAGCGTTGATTCCGCTGATAGTAAAAGGCGAAGAAGCTCCTAAGGGAGCCTTACAGCGAAAAATAAGCGCTGATTCCGCTGAAAGTAAAAGGCGAAGAAGCTCCTAAGGGAGGCTTACAGCAAAAAATAAGCGCTGATTCCGCTGAAAGTAAAAGGCGAAGAAGCTCCTAAGGGAGGCTTACAGCGAAAAGTCAACGCTGAAGGGCTATGATTCTGTATTTTGATATTCATTTGCACAATACATCTCATCATGTCATTTGCATTCATAAACATGCATTTAGACATATATAGAATCATCATTATACAGCATAAAAACACAGATGCTTCGGCGATGAGGAAAAACTCAAAGAAAATTTTTTTTTATGCTTCGTTGTGTACGAAATGAAGGGAAGGTGTTTTTCGCCTTCGGCTCAAAAAAGAAGTTTCGTCCACAGCAAAGCAGCTTGTACGCAGATAGCAGAAACAAAATATATTATAAGGTATGTACAAATTTACATAAGTTGTTCCATAACTATATTACAAAAGTTTCTCCAGAATTTTTGCAGGAAAGTATATTGTAATCAACTATCAAGCTTCAAGCTAGGCTTCGTCAAACTTCAACTTCGTCATTCTCCAGCTTCGTCATCCTGAGTATATCAAACAACAAAATAAGAAAGGTGTAAATTCCAAGGAGAAGGTAAAAGTAACAAAAATAAGTTTCTTACCGGCTTAAGATGACTTCGAGCTTCGTCACCCGCCATTTTTCGCCCGCCACCTACCCAGATCTGGGTCATGAATCTATTTCCAATGCTTCGGGCTAGGCTTGGGATATCTATCAGATCTGATGCTGACAAGCTGAAGTTTGGTCTGTTCACAATATTTCCATGCGTGCAGCCAGCCTTCAGAAAAGCGGTGGCCGTGCCCCGAGAAGCTACTAGGGCGCAGAAGTCGGCATGCCCACCAATAACTTCGTCAAGGGCATCAACCTCGCCTTCAATATATTCTAACGTGCTGGGCAGATTATCAGCTGAAGGTGTAAATTTTGTAGAGCTGGCTCTGACAGAATGAAACACATCCTTCAGCCGTTGCACGCATCGGCTGTCGAAGCTTAGGCATTTCTCTTGAAGTTCTTTAAAGGATTTCTGCAAATTTGAATTTTTATCCACCTCAGTTTTCAGGCTTGCTTCGAGATATTTCTTTTCTTGCTCAAATTTTTCTGACTGTTGAAGCAATTCATTCTTTAAGCTGTTATTCTCAGTTTGGACTTCAGCCAAAGAACCCTCCATAGTCTGAATAACAAAATCTTTCTTTTCTAATGCACCTTCGTGCTTTTTGACCATCATTTCAAGATCTTGGATGGTGAAATCCTTCTTTTTCAAATCAGCTTCGTAGTTTTCAACTTTTTCAGCCAAATTTTGGATAACGACTTTGTTCTTCTCTTCTTCGAGATCTTGTTGCATTTTTAGAACCTTACTTAACAGTATGCTCTGTCGAAAAGATCTTCGTTAGAAAACGACCTAAAAGATAATAATAATAAAATAACAAAAATATTTGTTACCTTGAAGTTAGCATAAAGCAAACTTCCAGCGATATGGTGCCGTTGGTAACGACAGAGGTTCACCTCCAGCTTCGGCAAGCCAATGTTTTTGCAGAGAGTTCTAACAATTTTAGCTTCGCTGCGGTTTCGAAGGCACCTCAGTTTTCCTTCGTTAACCCCACCAAACAGTGTAGCCCCTGGCTTATATCCGCAGGCTATGGCACATCTTTTAAGCTCTGCTTTTTCAGCGTCTGTCAGCTCTTGCCCAAGTAAATCTTGGAATTCGAAATCTTCCCCCTCCAAAATGTCTTCAGCTTGTTTTTTCCCCTTTTCAGTGCCTGTGCTAGCCGCGGCCACAACAGATTCTTCCTCAATCATTTTTAAGAGTATGTTATCAATAACTTCAAGTGTCTCGTCCAGGTTCAGATCTTCTGTGGCCCTAGTTTCAACTCCGGCAGCTTCGGCTGCGCCAGTTTCAGCTTTGAAGGTTTCCGCTCTGGTGGTTTCGGCTGTGGCGCTTTTAGCTTTGGCAGTTTCGGTAGTCTGGTCAATAGCAATTCTTGATGCTGGTGTCGGTAACAGTGTCCCATGAATTACATCTGCTATTTGAATAATCCTTCGTTTTTTCGGCAGTGCAGGACCTTCTTCTGCCGAAGCTGCCTTGTCCTTCTGAAAAAACTTCGTCAGTTCCAACGCCAACGGACTTAGCTTGACAGGCAAGGGTTCAGTCATTACCTTCATAATCTCTTCTACTTCAACAGCAGAAGGCGTTGCAGGAGTATCTTCTTCTTGAACCAACGTTCTTGGTTCTGGAGATGTAGTTTTCCTCTTTCCTGCAGTGGCCACCTTCAGCTCAGGATTCAACTCTTCAGGGCTAAGTTTTTCAAAATCTCCCCTTTTCTTTTTGGTTACCTTGGCGACCTCTTCGTCAGCAGTGCTAGAAATTATTTTTCGCTTTGGGCCTCCAGCATCTCTGCCTAGGCGATCATAATCAGCATATTCAAAACCTATGGCATCAAGCACCCTGTTTAGTCTTCGCTTCGGCTGAGTGCCGAAGGCTGCTGTCATCAGCTGGTCCTCTTTTTTGGAGTAATTTCCAAGGATTTCATTACTCATTACTTCAATTGTATCGAGCCATTCTTGACAGAGTGCTTTAAAATATTTCTTAAACTTATAATAATAGGGTAGTCGGACAAGCTCCCCTTCTTTCTTTTCTCCTTTAAGCTTCGGCATAGTCCACTCCTTCATAGTCGGAAATACTCTGAAGGCCAGAAATTCCTGCACTAAATCTCTAGTGCCAATGTGTTCTGCAATAATTTTGAATTCAGCCAGTGCGGCCCAAGTTGGACCTTCAGTTGTCATTCTACAACGGGGTCTTGTTTCTCCGAAGATCAGTTCAAGAGGGCTCTGTACTAGCTTCTCTCTATCTTCGTTAACTTTAACATAAAACCATTCTGACTTCTAGCCTGCCGGCCATTTGCTTCGGTAGCTAATCACAGGAAATTTTGTGGTCTTCCGATAGGCAAAATTGTAACAACCAAAATTTTCGTGCAACCCATCCTTTCTGGCCTTAGTCTGGTAATGCAGCTCATGTACTCGACAGAAGCTATCGGCAAACGGCTCCACCACCTGGCTTCGGAGAGCCCAGATATAAACGCTAAGCCTGACAATGGCGTTAGGGGTCAGCTGGTGAAAATAGATCCCAAACCTTTGCAGCACATCAGAAATCATTCTATTCAAAGGAAATCTCAACCCAGCCTTTAAAAAACTCTTGAAAATAACTATTTCATCCTTTTCTGGCTTCGGGGTAGTCTCCTCTCCCCCGAAGTGAAGTAGCTTCTTCTCATCTTCTCTGAAATAGCCCGCCTTTACCATTTTGGAGAAATCCACCTTGGAGATAGTCGACTTCCCGAAGTCCAAATGGCTAGGCTTGCTCGGTACTGCGATATGGTAATCATCGTCAGAATCAGCTTCCTCAATATCTCCTCGTTCTGCTTCGGCAGCAGCTTGTTCTGTTTCGGCAGCAGCCTGTTCTGTTTCGGCAGTAGGGATTCTTTCCGAAGTCACCAATCCGGATCGCTGCATTGCTTCAGAGATAGGAACAGTCTCTGCACCTTCGACTTCGTCTCCCTCACGCTCAACTCTAGCAGTAGAGCGCAATCTGGCCATTCAATTTTGAATTTCTTGAAAGATTTCTCGGGAACTAAATAACCTCTTCTCCCGAAGCTTTTCTTCTGACAAAGTAGACACCAAATTGGAGCTTCGTCTAAATCCGAGAGTCGAGCTTCGGCTATGGTTAAAATTTTTGGCAGCAAAACAATGCAATAGCAATGAATGCTATGGTAACATCACACATACCTGACTGTTTATATAGTGCTACAGGTAAGAAGGTGAATCGTCAGGATTTTTACACCAGGCAAACAGCTGCTCGCACCCGCTGCGCGGTGGGCCGCAAAGACCAAAATAGTGAACCTGCATGGTGGGACCGCTACGCGCTCGGAAACTGTATCGTTTCTCGACAACGAGCCCCGGGAAGGTGTTTTTCGGACCTTCGGCTTCCTGAAGCCTAGGAGACTTTTTTCACAGATCAAGCTCATTACAAAAAACGATCTAGCACCGCGAAGGGGCTACTGTTGGGACCATGCTTCGTCGCTGAAGGTCCTGCAGGAAGAAACAGTTTCGGTTGAAGTTGTCTGTACATAATGCCGAAGGGTGCCGTCCATGAAGCTTCGGAGTTACAAACCGACTTAAAGATAGAATGACCTTTTAGTCCATAAGAGTTTGAGTCGATGTTGTAAACTTTTATGAGGGGGTATGATTGTAATTGTTCACAGGCTGTGTCCTGTGCCTATAAATAGTGAACAGTATTCCTTTACTGTTCACGCATTCCTGTAATTGCAATCGCATCACCCGGAAATTATCATTTGTCAAGGCAGAGGTATAAATGTATTTAAATATTATGTTTAAACATTTAAGATTTATATAGCGTAATAAATGATGTCATTTATTTCCAATTTAACTATCTTTAATGCTTTATGTCCTGCGTTATTCCGCATTACCTTCGAGAACAAAATTACGAAGGTGATACTTTCGTAATTTTGTTATTATAACCTTCGTCCGAAGTTCATCGAATCCTTGGGGAAATAATGTTTCAGCGGACGAAGGACATCGATATTTAACATTTTATGTTGCCTTGTTCTTAATTCATAGTATTTGAGAGCAAGTCCCCAACACAAACATCAGGCAGTGATTGATATTGCAGCAAGGGCCATTGAAGTGCACTCGCCTACTTGTGGTGAAACCACATTATATCTGCCCGATCAGGGTTGTACCCGTTCTTGTGCCTTCGTTATGATAAAATCCCCGGTTGAGAGGATCCCAGTGGTCTGTGACTACCTAGATGTTTTTCCTGATGAATTGTCAGGAATGCCACCTGATAGAGACATAGAGTTCGCAATTGAATTGAACCTCGGAACTACACCTATATCCAAGAGATCATATAGGATGCCTCTAGCAGAGTTAGCAGAGTTGAAAAAGCAGTTGCAAGAATTGTTGGACAAGGGATTTATTCGCCCAAGTACTTCACCCTGGGGATGTCCAGCCTTATTTGTGAAGAAGAAAGACGAGAGTTTGAGAATGTGTGTCGATTACCGACCTCTCAACGCGGTGACCATCAAAAACAAATACCCACTGCCCCGCATTGATGTTTTGTTTGATCAGTTGGTAGGAGCCAAAGTGTTCTCCAAGATAGACCTTTGCTCGGGTTACCATCAGATCAAGATCCGTGCCAGTGATATTCCCAAGACGGCTTTCTCTACCAGATATGGGCTTTATGAGTTTTTGGTGATGTCTTTTGGGCTGACCAATGCCCCGGTTTCTTTCATGTATCTGATGAACTCAGTGTTCATGCTAGAGCTGGACAAATTTGTGGTGGTTTTCATTGATGACATTTTGGTGTATTCCAAAAATGAAGCCGAGCACACCAAGCATTTGCATACCGTACTTCAGAGACTGCGTGACCATCAGTTGTATGCTAAATTGTCCAAATGTGAATTCTGATTGAAGGAAATAAAATTTTTGGGTCACACAATTTCTCAGGACGGGATATCAGTTGATCCTGAAAAGGTACAAGAAGTAATGAATTGGAAACCTCCTACCACAGTGCGGCAGATTCGGAGTTTTCTGGGATTGGCAGGGTATTATCGACGATTCATTCCGGATTTCTCTAGAATTGCCAAGCCAATGACTGAACTACTGAAGAAGGGAGTCAAGTACGAATGGAGCCAGAAGTGTGAGGATGCCTTTCATACACTAAGGCAGCATTTGACAACAGCACCAGTGCTAGCTCAACCTGACAACACAAGCCCTTTGAGGTTTATTGTGATGCTTCCGGTACTGGATTGGGATGTGCCTTGATGCAAGGCAATAGAGTCATTGCTTACGCCTCCCGAGCACTCAGACCCCATGAGCAGAACTACCCCACACATGACCTGGAGTTAATAGCTGTAGTTCATGCTCTCAAGATTTGGAGACATTACTTGATGGGAGCTCACTATAATATTTACACTGATCATAAGAGTCTCAAATACATCTTCACCCAGGCTAATCTTAATATGAGGCAGAGAAGATGGTTAGAGCTAATCAAGGACTATGATTTGGAGGTGCATTACCATCCTGGCAAGGCCAATGTTGTGGCAGATGCCTTGAGCAGGAAAGCCCAGTGTAATTGTATGAACATGGATACAAGAGTCACCACCCTATGTGATGAGCTGTGCAAGCTGAACCTAGAAGTCATTTCCTCCAGTGCTTTGAGTTATATTTCAGTGGAGCCCACCTTACATGAGCAGATAGTCATGGCACAGATTGGTGACAAGGGTGTTCAAGTCATTAAGGAAATGATCATACTAAAGGTGGATAAATACAAATGCTTCTGTCAGGACAGCAAAGGAATTCTATGGTTTGGAGACCGACTGGTTGTCCCCAAGAACCCCGAGCTCAAAAAGAAGATATTGGATGAAGCTCACCTATCCAAATTCTCCATGCACCCCGGCAGCAACAAGATGTATCATGATCTCAGATCCTTGTACTGGTGGACCAGAATGAAGAGGGAAATTGCTAAGTATATAGCTAAGTGCGACACTTGCCAGAGAGTCAAGGCCAGTCATTTGAAGGGAGCAGGCACCTTGCAGCCTCTCCCCATACCATCTTGGAAGTGGGAGGATATTTGCATGGACTTCATTATGGGATTGCCCAATACCTCCTAACACCATGATTCTATTTGGGTCATTGTGGACAGGTTGACCAAGACAGCTCACTTCTTGCCAGTACATACCACCCACATGACGGAAAAGTATGCTGAAATTTACATTGACCAGATAATTCGCTTGCATGGAATACCAAGACTATAGTATCTGACAGAGGAGCACCATTCGTAGCACGATTTTGGGAGCAGTTGCAGGAATCACTTGGGACCCATGTAATAAGAAGCTCAGCATACCATCCTCAAACAGATGGTCAGACAGAAAGGGTGAATTAGATTTTGGAAGACATGTTGAGGGCATGTGTGCTACACTATGGAAAGGATTGGGATAAGTGTCTTTCTTTGGCAGAGTTCTCTTATAATAACAGCTACCAGTCCAGTCTAAAGATGGCACCTTTTGAGGCCTTGTATGGGAGAAGGTGTAGGACATCGCTAAATTGGTCTCAAGTAGGAGAGAGGGAAATTTTTGGACCAGACTTGGTGCTTGAAGAAGAGGAAAAGGTCAGAGTTATTAAGAGGAACCTAGAAGCTGCTCAGGCCAGGCAAAAGAGCTATCATGACAAGAGAAGGAAACCTCTACAGTTTGAAGTGGGAGATCATGTTTATCTTAAGGTGTCACCCACCAAAGGTGTTCAGAGGTTTGGAATTAAGGGCAAGCTGGCTCCTCGCTACATTGGACCCTATGAGATCAAAGCAATTTGTGGACCCGTAGCATATCAATTGGAGTTACCACCCCACATGTCAGCAGTCCATGATGTGTTCCATGTATCTCAGCTACGGAAGTGTGTCCACTTACCCACTAAAGTACTGCCTGAACCATAAATTGAGATAGAACCAGACTTGTCTTATCAAGAACACCCCGTCAAGGTATTGGATCAAAAGGAGAGATCAACGCGGGCAAAGTCGATCAGAATGTATAAGGTTCAGTGGAGTCACCAATCAGTGGAAGAGGCTACGTGGGAGACAGAGAATTTTCTACGTTCTCACTTCCCCGACTTTCTGCCCAAAGGAGTCGGTACGTAATCCAAAACCCCACCCCCACTTGCCCTTTGAATCTAAATATAAGAAAAACTTAGATGTTAAAGGTATAGTAAGCTTCAAAAATGACTCAAAAAGGACTTCCTTCTGAAGTTGCAAAGAGGATGACATTCGAAGAGCAGTTAACTAGAGGAACTTGGACAAAGGAAGAAGCAACACACCTTCATGGCACCCCTCCAAGGGACTCTACCTAAATCTCGGGACGAGATTCCTTTAAGGGGGGAGGGCTGTAACACCCCAGGTGTTACTTAGGGTTTTTACTCAAGAATACACAAGGAAAGCCCATCATCACATGTGACTTAACTTGAGTGAAGGACTTCAAACTTGGAAATCAAGATCCTAAATAAGAGCAACCCATCTTAGATGTCATGCCTTGACTTATCCTGCACCTATAAGGGGGAGATTTGCCCAAACCCTAATTCAAACCCCTTTGGTCAATTGGAGCCCTAGAAGTAAGTATGACCAAAAGGTTATGAAAACCACATGATCAGGACTTGAGCCAATTATAAAAGTTGTAATACACTTGATACCCTACAAATAATAGTAAGAAATTGACCCCAAAAAGATTTCAGAAAAACCCCAAAAAGGTTCACCAAAGGGTTGAGCATAAAAGGAAAATCAGAATTTTCTAAGTCCAAAACCAACCCTCTTGCAAAGATCAAACATGTTCACCTTGATCCCAAACTCAAAACCACTTGGCCCAATTGACAAAGTGGTGCCAAAATACCTCTAGAACACCCTAGAAAAGTTTGAACCCAACCCTAAGTCGTTTGACATGACTTGGCACAAGTTTTGTCTCGGTTAGGACAGCTAGGACAGAGACAAGTTCCCACCCCCATATCTCTTAAGCCCGACCATATCTACCCTCGGAACTCACATCAACTAGATAGCTCTAGGTGCAGAGAAGAGATCTCTCACAGGTCTTAGGGCAAGATTCGCACGTTTTGGCCGCTCAACAGAGGGAAGAACAGGGGCAGAAGCAAAGAGCCACGTGTTCGACGCGCTCTGAGCTCGCCAGAGCACGCCCGACGCCCGCCCCGCGTGCCCCCACGTCGCGCCAAGCCAGCCCCGTGCCGTTGCCCGCGCCCGTGCCTATAAAGCCACCAGGGCCCTCGACCGTACTCACCCGCGCGCGCTCGACCTCACTGGAGCACCAGATCACCAGCATTGCCCCGCGCACAGCGTGCCCGTGGCCGCCCGATCCCCGCTACCGTAGACCGGCCAGCAGAGCCTCTCCCAACCCCGTCCAACCCTCGGAATAGATCGTGCATGGCTCAGTGAAGCTCCCTTAGCAAGGAATCGAACTTTGCCTCGCCGGAGAAGCCAGTCCACGGTCGTCGGGCTTCACACGACCGCCGGTGAACGTAGACCGAGCTCCACGGTGAGTTGCTCTCCAATTCCTTGCATGAGTCGACTCATCGACACCCTATGAAGCTCCTCGTGCCCTTGGATGGACCTATGTCACCGTGGTTAGGCCGGAGCTCTCGTCGCCGACGTGTTCACCCGCCTGCGCACGTGGACCGACTGATTCCGGCCGCCACCGCCGTCGAGCCGTACCTCGCTGTGACCGCCAGGACCTCCCGAAGCCAACCCTGCCCCTCACCGGACCTCTCTCGCCGCCGGTAAGCCGCGCCACCCTTTTTACTCCCATGGGTACTATTTAAGTTAGGAGAGGGACCTCGGGGGAGAAGGAGAAAGGGGCAGGGGGTTTTGTGCACTGTCAGCGACTCAAGGGAATAGTGGCGCAGGGGTATAACTGAAAAGATTGATTTAGAAAGAACCCAGGGCCTTCGATGCAAAGTGGTTTTCCAGGAAACCTTTTTAAATATTCTGATTTAAATCCAAACAGAACTTGAAAAATTCATAACTTCAGTTTTGTTTACCCAAATCAAGTCAAACCAATTTTGCCAGATCCTAAATAATGTAAACTACTTAGAAAAAATATAAAACCCCCAAGTATTGCAGAAGACTTCACAGTTATGATTTAATTGATTATCTGGTCAAAAGCTAAATGAAATAAGGAAAAATAGCTACACTATTAGTCTGGGGTTAAGAAAATTCAAAGAAGTACTTAATCACTTCCTAACCTGTTTAAAAATACTAAACCCCTTTGTACACCGATTTAAGGTAGAGTTTGCCATTTAAATCATTTTCAGCTTAAAATTAAAGAAAATATAATAGGTAGTGTAAAATGAAAACCAGGAAGCACCCACATTTTTGTTAGCTTACTTATTCAGTATGGTTCACTAGAAAATTTTGTTTGACCTTTGTTTAGTATAAAAAATAAAGAGATACCTTTTATTTTAGGAAAACAAGGAAAACTTAGAAAAACCCTAGAAAAATAACCCTGAGGAAACATCACCCCAAACCTTGGGATAACTAATGTTTTATTATGATGAACATAGAAAATTATGAGTTATGTTGTTTGATATTTTTCAAATAACAAGTTAGTTGTAAGTGTCTTTCTAGCACTGAACTTTAGAAAATCCTAACTAAATAACCACTAAGTAGCCCTCTGTGATTTTTGGCACAGAAGCATGTTATTACCTATAGATACCAGCAAAAATAACTCTTAGTGCAGAACTCACCCCTAGATAAGAGTTGTAGTACAAAGTGACCCCTTTTGCCCCAACTTTTGTATTTTTGTCTAGGGATTATTTTAATTATTCTGGATCCCAAATTTGTAGGACAAACTACAGTGACCAATAGTAAACCACTGTAATTTTTATAGAATTTTTGGAAAAATTTAAATAACTGTTGTAGTTCAAACCCACTCAAAAATCATAAATAGAAAAATAAAAAGGGAATTTAATGGTGGAGACCAATGTTACCCTAACCAAGATAGCAAAACCCTTGAGTGCCTACTAAAACATTTAAGGAGCAATCCAAGTCTTAATCCACTATGCGTATCTCTAGGCAAAACCTCAAACCTAATTTAATAAGCATAAGCCACTAAGAGCTTCTTATAACCAGGAAACCCTAAGTTATTAACTAACTTAGTTTTTCTTCACTTAGCATAATGATTACTAAATCCTGCATAATCATAGCATACATATTCTTATTCATTGCATTCGATAGATTGCAACCTCGCTGATGGAGAGTACATCCTCGTGCCGGAGCAAGGAGTTGCTTAGGAGGTAGCCCCGGATCCAGCACCGGAGCCTGCTCCAGAGGATCTGCTTGCCACAGCTTTGGAAGGCAAGCCCCGGTTTTATGCATAACTGTTTATATATGCTATTTTACTACACTTAATGTTTGTAGGCTTGTACTGTGCACTTAAGTGTAGGAGTTGCCTGGAACCCTAGTTGCATGAACTTAGGATTCCTTTTGAGATGGATACTAGTATGCTAGGTCGAGTAGCTGCTTACTAATTAGGGATCTCGGTAGAAGTCGAGTGATTTTTCTAGCACTCGCGCGAGGTCAGGAATTGGTTGTATCCACGTTCATAGCATAATGATGTTGGTCTGTGGACAACAATCCATGGGGATTGATTGTCTACGAGGTGGAAATTGGAATAAGGATTAAGGTGTGGTACTGTGAGTCAAGCGTTTGAATGTACTAAGCATATGCCGAGAAATATGGTAAATCGGTAAGCCTAGTACCTGATTGAACCTGCCCGCAGACATATCCTCTCACGCGACCTGAGACGTGGTCTCCCATTCCGGTTATGGTGGGTACAAGTGCGGTCACTGCACGACGGTAGTCGGGGTCAGTGAGGCATTGTACGCCAAGGCGGTGAGCCCTGATCTGTTGCCAGGGAATCGATGGGGATGGTTGATGTGTGTGGGGACGGAGTGCCTCGCCACGTCGTGTGTTTAGGTTTACCTTGCAAGGTTTAAAAACTCGATTCGAATCGTCTGCTTCTCGCAGCTAATGAGACTGCTTGATCCATGCTGCTACATTGAGTAACAAGTGGAAATGTGATGTTTTGGCAACAGACATTTGATTGCTAAATTGCTTGATACCATGATTGAGTAGATAGTACACAATTAGTCTTAAGAGAGTCACACTAAAACTTGAAAAAGTTTAAACTTGATTTTTAGACTCAGCTAGTGCTTTTGGCAAACCAAACCCCTTAGCCAAACAGCTGCATGTCTAGAGGTAGAGGAGTAGACTCCTCACACCGGGTAAGTCTAGCTGAGTATTAGTATACTCAGCCTTGCTTGTGGCAAAATTTTTACAGGTTCCCTAGAGGACATGGTTGCTGGAGTGACTTGGCCGTCCACCTTGCCACCGGGTTGGACAGTTGAGTGGGACCCTACCTCGGTGGAGGAAGAGCATGAGGAGTGATGGGATAGGCTTCCCCATCTCTCTGTTTATTTATCATTAGTTTTATTTCGCTGCATTCCGAACAATGATGACCACTTTTGCTAAATTCCAATGATGATGTAATAAATTTAATAATCCTCAATGTATGGTTTTATGCTTTATTGGATTTGCTCTATGCCTCACCATCGAGTGAGTACGTGGTACTTGATCCTGTTAGTGGCCTCGTCGGACTAGATCCGAGGGACTGACGTGTTATTCCTATTTAAGTGTGGTTTAGCCTCTAAGGCGGGACTTAGGCACTTAAGTTGGAATAATTCGGGCGGTTCCGCCACATTAATGGACCCCCACAGTATGCACTGGTTGCACACACATTTCCATCATTTTAGAGGCTGCTTGATAAGGCTCTTGCTATTGAACATAAGCGTGTTCAACTAGGAGACTTGAATAGGAAGGCTATCTTGCAGGGGTAGGGTAGCAGCAGTGTTCATCCTCGCTATGTTCCACCACAGGGTACACCGACTCGATCAGGAGGACCACACCCAGCTCAATACGCTCCACAGGGGTCTCCACGTACACCTCCTACTCGTCAGGCTACTCCCACTGGCACCCCGACGAGGTCTGTAAGACAGAAGACCAGCCCTACATGCTTCAAGTGCAGTCAGATTGGGCACTATGCTAATGCTTGTCTGATGGGGAATTCTGGTACACCAGCTAAGAACAAGCAACAGAGTCCTGGCAAGGGATATTCTATAGCCAGGGTGAATCAAGTCAGCGTTGATGCTACTCCTGATGGTGCTGACATCGTACTTGGTATGTTTTACATTAATGCCATTCCTACACATTCACTCATGTCTGCTCGATATGCCAACACAAATGAGATACCACTGCTAAATATGAGAAAACTAATGATAGTAATCACACCTGAAGGGCCTATTGAGGCAAATCAAATGACATGTAGATTGACATTAACTATTATGGGAAGAGAATTTGGAGCTACTGCTATAATATTAGAGGCAAGCAGTATAGATCTAATCCTTGGTATGTCATGGTTAAGAAAAGAAAATGCCATTATAGCATGTGGTAGGGGTACTATAGAACTTACTAGCCCTAAAGGAGAAACTTTTCAAGTTCAAATTGCAGATACCACCTCTTCCAAATGGGCTATATACTTTATACCTGAGGAGTTTGTTGGTGACAACATCCGTGTGGTTAGAGATTTTCCAGATGTCTTTCTAGAGGAGTTACCAGGGATGCCACCATATAGGGAAGTTGAGTTGGTCATTGATCTCTTACCTGGGACTGCTCCTATTTCTAAGCGACCATACAGGATGTCTGTAAAAGAATTAAAGGAACTTAAGAAGCAGTTAACTGAGTTACAGGAGGCAGGGTACATTCGTCCGAGTTCCTCACCCTGGCGAGCACCGGTTCTGTTTGTGCAGAAGAAGGATGGTTCACAATGGATGTGTGTGGATTATAGATCACTTAATGATGTTACTATGAAGAACAAGTATCCGTTACCCCGCATTGAGGATTTGTTTGATCAGATGAGAGGCACCAGGGTATTCTCGAAGATTGATCTCCGATCGGGTTACCATAAAATGAAGATGAGACCATCAGATTTTCCCAAGGCGGCTTTCTCGACCCAATATGGATTATATGAGTTCATTGTTATGTCATTTGGATTAACTAATGCACCAGCTTATTTTATGAATTTGATGAATAAGGTGTTTATGGAGCATTTGGACAAATTCGTCGTGGTGTTCATCGACGATGTTCTTATCTATTCTAAGAGTAAAAGTGATCATGAAGAACATCTAAGGTTGGTGCTACAGAGGCTACGAGATAATCAACTCTACACCAAGTTTAGCAAGTGCGAGTTTTGGATTGACAAGGTGCCATTCCTGGGACATATTATTTCTAATGGAGGAATAGCAGTGGATCCTGCTAAAGTGAAGGAGATAATGGAATGGAGCGTGCCCACTACCGTCACTGAGATTCGGAGTTTCTTGGGGCTTGCAAGATATTATCGGAGATTTATTGAAGGATTCTCTAAGATTGCCAAGCCTATGACCTAGCTTCTGGAGAAAGGAAGAGAATTTAAGTGGGATGAGAAGTGCCAAGAAAGCTTTGATCAACTGAAGAAGAGATTGATGTCGCCCCTAGTGATGGTTATGCCAGATCTACAGAAGGGATTTGACATTTATTGTGATGCATGTGGACAAGGATTGGGATGTGTGCTCATGCAAGAAGGACATGTGATCGCCTACGTGTATCGTTAGTTGCGGAAACATGAATTGAACTACCCCACTCATGACTAGGAACTGGCAGCCGTTGTGCATGCGCTTAAAATTTGGAGACATTATATCATGGGAACTAAGTGTCAAGTGTACACGGATCATAAGAGTTTGAAGTACATATTTACTTAGAAGGATCTCAACCTTAGGCAACGCCGTTGGTTGGAGCTTATTAAGGATTATGACTTGGGGATTCACTACCATCCAGGCAAGGCGAATTTGGTTGCAGATGCCTTGAGTCGGAAGGAGCACGTTCATTCCTCTATTGTTGTCCAGCTACCCGATGAATTAGCAAAGGATTTTGAGAGACTCAACCTAGGGATAGTTACTCACACTGAAGGAGTCACCATTGAATTGGAACCTGCCTTGGAGGAAGAGATTCGTAAGGGTCAGGTTGGTGATGCTAAAATTTAAGAAATTAAGGATCTGATTACGGAAGGTAGAGGTCCAGAATTCACGGAGGATGAGCAAGGCACTGTATGGTTCAAGGATCGGATATGTGTTCCAGAGATTGATAACCTCCGTGAGATCATATTGAAAGAAGATCGTGATTCTAATTACTCTATCCACCCTGGTAGCACTAAGATGTATCAGGATTTGAAGCAAAAGTATTGGTGGTATGGATTGAAAAGAGATGTTGCTGCTCATGTGGCTAAGTGTGGTGTGTGTCAAAGAGTCAAGGCCGAACATCAAAGACCAGCTTGACTATTGCACCCGCTTAAGGTACCCGAGTGGAAATGGGAAGAAATTGGTATGGATTTCATTGTTGGACTACCCCGCACCTCTGCTGGGTATGACTCTATTTGGGTGATTGTGGACAGATTGACAAAAGTGGCTCATTTCATACCGGTGAGGACTAATTACACGGGAACCAAGCTAGCAGAATTGTATATGACTCGGATAGTTTGTCTAGATGGGGTGCCTAAGAAGATCGTGTCTGATCGAGGATCACAGTTTACTTCTCGGTTTTGGAAGAAGTTGCATGAGAGCTTGGATACAAAGTTGAATTTTAGTTCAGCCTACCATCCTCAGACTGATGGGCAGACAGAGAGGACTAATCAAGTGCTGGATGATATGTTAAGAGCTTGTGCTCTTAAACATGGTGGAAGTTGGGATAAGAGCTTACCATATGCAGAGTTCTCTTATAATAATAGCTACCAGGCCAGTTTGAAGATGACACCATTTGAGGTTCTATATGGCAGAAAGTGCAGGACTCCTCTATATTGGGATCAGACTGGAGAAAGACAGTTCTTTGTACCTGAACTTATACAAGAGGCAGAAGAACAAGTGTGAACGATAAGAGAGAATTTGAGAATTGCACAATCAAGGCAAAAGAGCTATGCTGATAATAGGAGAAGACTACTGGAGTTTAAGGAGGGTGATCACGTGTATCTGAAGGTGTCACCGGTCTGGGGTATGAGGAGATTTAAAGTTAAAGGAAAGTTGTCCCCTCGCTTCATTGGACCCTTCTTGATCTTAAAGTGAGTGGGAGAAGTTGCATATCAGCTAGAACTACCCGATCACTTGTCAGATGTACATGATGTATTCCATGTGTCCTAGCTAAAGAAGTGCCTCAGGGTACCTGAGGAGCAACTACCAATGGAGGACCTTAGTGTTCAAGATGATCTGACTTATGCTGAGTACCCTATCAAGATTCTGGACACTTTGACTCAAGTTACAAGAAATAAGGTGATAAAGATGTGCAAAGTGCAATGGAGTCACCATGGAGAAGATGAAGCTACTTGGGAAAGAGAAGAAGAGCTTCACATAGATTTTTCCTCATCTTTTCCCCAGTCCTTCCTAAATCTTGAGGACGAGATTCTTGTTAAGGGGGGTAGGATTTGTAATACCCAAATTTGTAAAAGCATAAGAACTAATATTATTCTCCCTATATGTGTTTCCTTTACTCATTGGTACATGTGAATAACCACATTTAAAAGTGGATAATTAACAAGTGGCACATAAACAACTTATGCATCATGTTGGGTCTTATTTGTTTGTGCATTTAAAATAATAATAATAATGATAATATATAATACTTGAGTTGAGAATTTGGAGTTAACTAAAAAGGTGCACTTTAGGAAATTGGAAATAATGTACACAAAGCAAGAGAGAAAATACTATGCAAAACAGAATAAATTTGTAAATAAATAAAATTTATCCATACTATGTTAAGAGGAATAGAACATATAAATTTGAAGATGAAATTGCCACAAATTTTGAATTTAAAGTGGAGTTGAAGTTGTAATTGGAAGGGAATAGAAAAGAATAAAGGAAATCAGGAAATCCACGTTGTGGGCCCAAATTCGTGCTATCAGCCCACTTGGCTTGCTTCGTGCAGCCCATTCCAGCTCCGCACTCGCACGCCCCCGCTCCGCACTAGCTCAGGAGACCATCTCACTGGTGCGCGGGACCGCCCTGGCAGTGGCCGCATGACCACCACTCACTCATCTGCGCACCGCGACGCTGGCGTGTGGGCCATTTTGTCATCCACCTGGATTGGTGGGGCCCGCTCGCTAGGAGCTCCGTCTTTCCCGCAGGCAAGCTGTTGCACGCTCCAATGGAATCACCGTGGTTTGCGCTGCTGACGACCGTGCTCAACTAACTCTGCGATTCTCCCAGGAGCAGCGCGTCCCACTACCGATTTCGTTGACCCTATATAATCGCGGGGCAGCGCCGTGCATCCTCTATCTCCCTGCCCTTTTCCGTGAACTGAGAAAGAGAAAGAGAGAGCTGCCATAGGGAGATTCTCCTATGGTGGTGTCGGGATCCCTGTGAGCGGGTGGTTGGCATCGTCAGTGTGCGCGGGATCTCCTCGGGGGGGGGTCTCCACTGGTGATTTATAACTGGAGCTCGCGTGATCCGTCATCGGAGCTTCAAGCTTGCCACGTGTCCACCTAGTGTCGTGGCCAGGAGGAATCACTCCGAGATTTTCGGTGAGAACCATCTACACCGCTAAACCATGTCCCCAATTTCGTGTTGCGCCATTTAATTTGAGTTTGGGGTTGTGGCACGCCGGATTGAGTTCCCTCTGGCAGGGTCGCTGCCGTGCGCGTGTTCCTGGGTGCTCGGGTGTTCGCGTGGGAGAGAAGAGGTACTGTGGCCGTTGATTGTCGCGTGAACGGCCACGATTGTGCCTAGCAAGTCTGTGCGTCCTGCGACGATTCTGATCCATTCAATCTGAATCGTGTGTCTGGGATTCCATCATAGTTATTTCAATCTATGTCGTAGATCGCTGATCGGACGGACTGCACTTCGTACCGCTTCGATTTTAGATGAGTCTAATCCGGGCTATCAGATGTAGATTGGATGGTTGATGCCACCCGATACCCCTTCAGCCTGCACTCTTTGCAAAAGAACCCTCACGCATTCTAGAAATCAACCCGCAGTAATTGGACAGGGTCGCCAGTGTCTTGGTACATTTGTGCCAGAACCCCCTGGTCTTTCTAGAATTCGATGCTCAGTCCAGAGGACAGAAAACCAGAGAAAATAAAATATAAATAGATTTTTAATGTGTAAATGGGTGCTAGAACTTATCTAATTCATAGAAAATCTATTTTTAGTCTAAATTGGTCCATTCCATTTCCTAAATTTTTGTAATATTATTGTCTATCCATTAGTATCACTGTTTTAACATGAAAACAATAGTAAAAATTTATGTCTACCTTAATCACACATCAAGCACATAAAACCTTGGAAAATTCATAACTTAAAATCAATAACTTCAAATTTAATAATTCCAGTTCCTATGATCTTACTTTAATGTCTAGATTATTACTATGTATTTTATTTACATGTTTGGTATGATGTCATATTTTGCTATACTATGTATGTATTGTGTTGATGCGAGTAGACGAGCAAGCTACAGAGGATCCTGAGGTTCAGCTGGTAGAGACTGCTGAGCAGGAGCTCATTGAAGGCAAGTTGTGCCCTTGATCACTTTCTTTCACCCATTCATGTTCTTATTAATCATAATGATCTGCATAGGTTAATTTTGCTGGGACCCAATAGGTTACCCTAGATTTTGACTATCTTTATACCTTGTTTCACCACTGGTTTTACTACTAAATTTTTGGGTAGTACATGCTATTGCTTTATGTGGCTTTGGGTATAGAGATATTCATCACTCATTGTTATACTTTTTATTTTTATCTGTTTATTTTGTACTGTTCATGATAAGATAAATATGTTAATGGGAACATGGAGAACCTCCCGGGAAAACAGTGCTACCACAAGGGTTTAATGGGACGCCCTTGGCTGATTAACTAGGAAAGCTAGTGGATGACTACCTTACCCGAAAGGGGCAAGGGCAGTAGGGGAGTGGTCAGTGTAGGGAGGTTCTTGGTTGATTTTGCTACGATGGTGGTCAGGCGAGGGATTCCTGCACTGGAGCTTCCTATAAACTGTAGCGGGTTTTCTGAAGCTAGTGGAACTTTGTAAAGGCCTCGTAGTGGTACCCTGCCTCGCTTCCTTGTTAGAGGAGTATGGGGTCTGATCAACTCCGTGACAAATGAGTAACACGACTTGTGGGTAAAGATGCGCAACCTCTGTAGAGTGTAAAACTGGTATACTAGCCGTGCTCACGGTCATGAGCGGCTCGGGCACTCACATGATTAATTTATGGAACTTAAATTCAATTTATCATTTCATTGCATCTGGGATTATTTTATTATTACTTTTATTTATTATTACCATGGTTTGGTATTCACTTACACTTAGTAACTGCTAATAAAATTTTGACCAACTTATAAAAGCAATGCTCAGCTTCAACCTTTATTTCATTGATCAGCCTTACACTTCATGAAGTCCCACCTTTGGTGAGTTCATGCACATTATTCCCCACAACTTGTTGAGCAATTAACATGTGTGAGCTCACTCTTGCTGTCTCACACTCCCCCACAGGAGAAGAACAGGTGGTCGAAGAGGAGCCGCCTAACACTAAGGCTTTCGACTTGATCTAGGTGCCATCTCCCAGTCAGCTTTGTGGCGCCGGGGAATATTATTTAGTTCGCTCTATTTTATCATTTATTTGGTAAGACTTCCGCTATGTAATAAGTACATTTATGATATTTATGACATTTATCTCTATGCGCTCTGTTATTATATGTGTTGTCTTCTTTGGCGCATATATGAGATGCACCCGGCTTTGTCCCTTAAAGCCCGGGTGTTACATATGAGACCAATTTTGTTGGACTCCTAAATTTTTATAGTATTTAATAAAAAACGGTTCCAAGATTTTTAGCCCAAACTAGGAATTATTTAGTATTTAAAAGAGCCTAAACCTAGTCTCTTGTAATTTAGAAATTATTTAATAACTCCAAAAATCACCAAACTTTTCGGGTAAGCCTAAAATGGTATTTAGAGTCCATGGGTAAAGTTTGACATGTTTTGGACATTGTTTGATTCCTAAACCCAAAACCCTAGCTCCTTAGGGTAAAACTGTCTAACCCTACTAGGGTGTTGACCCAGAAAACCCTAGTTTCCCTGCTGCACCATGAAGGAAAATTGTATTCAAGATACAACTTGAAGAATCTCTATTACCATTACATTTTCATAAGCATCACATGAGCATTCATGGTTCTATATGGTTATGTATAGAAAACGAGGAAGAGATAACTGTTGAAGAAGGGACTACACCACCACCAGAGAACCCACCTTCCAGGAACTGTTTTTACTTTTATATTTGTGGAACAGAGCCCGACTCTCCTACAACACAAGGCAAGCCCTGGTGCATTTGCCACCTCCTTGCTGTTTTTAAATCTTTATCACCTTATATGATGCATTAGGTGATAGGAGTTGTGTGCTAAAACAATTGCTGCATTTCCTTCCTTGGAACTGTTTACCATTCCTTGCTTACCTGTTTTATTAAAAAGTTTTCTGATGCTTAGCCCTGATTTAGAAAAACAAATGTTTTGTTTTAAAACAAAACGATGATGCTCCACAGTGGATGCGATGTTTTAAAAAATAAAACTTGATGGTGGATCCATAATGGCCATGATGGGTTCAACATCGGAAAAGAAGTACCTCTGTCAGGTACCAAACTTTGGGTTCGAAATGATAAAGCTGAGACCGACGGGTGACTTGCACGAGAAGAGAGCCTCGGTGTAGTGTCTCCGTCTGAGTCGATTAAGGACCTTGTCGATGTAGGCCTGATGATCGAGGACCTTTTAACTGGTCACATGCCTCATCATGGGTATGCTTTGCCTCGGACAGACTAATACCAGAAAGGCTAACACGCAATGGGAGTGGAGAGATGGCGAGAGTAGCGTGTACCCACCGTGGCAAGAGGCTGGATGGTGGTATATCTGTGCTCTCGGTTGGCGTGAACCCTGTCTGGTCTTAAGAAACCCGGTGGCGAGTTGACATATGCAAGGGTTAAGTGCTACATATGTCGTGTGATTGGAGATCCCCAGCTGGGTATTAATCGATTTGGATCGCCAATACTTCTCGGACATGAAGACTTGGTCACTGACTTACACGTAGCAATCCAGTAAACTGATGGGTTGATAAAAAGACGGCTAGTATAGGCCAAGTGATTGAACTAGGGTAGAAAGAACTCTAGTCACAGGTAATAACTTAACTTGCTAATAAAACTAGATTTTTAAGGATCCACTATTAGTAAGCATTTCTGCAAACAGAATCTTTGATTTTTGAATAGCCTTACCTTGACTCCCTCAAGCCAGCATATCCTTGAGAGTCTTTTCTTTTGATGAGTAAGACTTGCGAAAGTACACTCCATACTCAGGGTTTTCGAACCCATGTTGTTGTAGGTGATGAAACAGCAGACTTTTGCTGTTTTTGCTCTAAGGTGGTGCCCAAAGAAAAACCTCAATAGTGACGTGGTTGCGGGAGGGATGTTGGCCTCCCTTTTGAAAAACAATATACTTTTATGCGGGAGGGGTTTTTGCCTCCCAAGTTTGTAATAATAATACTTCTACACTCTTATACCCTGGGTTGTAATAACTATAACACTCTTTCTGTATTTCAAATGTAAATTAAGTTATTGTAATTTGCTTCCGCTTATTCGTCCCTCTGACGTGTTGTAATATTTGCGTGATGGGTGAAACGCTCTTGGGCAAGGAAAAGGATACATATACCGAACTTGTCGAGTGATTATGTGCATCTACAGGATTGTCCAAGGTTCATTGGACAAGGACAACTGTAGGTGGGCCTAATGACTTGGGAGGTTCCGTCACAGCTAGTATCGGAGTGAAGCCCATCTATTCCGATGTTACGAAGCATTTTCAAATACTTAGCTACAAATATTCCTTCATTCTTACCTTGCTATTCTCCTGGAAGCTCTTATCTTATAAAGACAGGGTAACAAAGTGCAATATATAGGGAGTTGGGATCAACGAAAGTTGATTTCATAGTTATTAAGTTATACATGCATCATGTCAAAAATTATACTAATAAATCTCCCCTCTTATGTAGATATGGCACATATAAGGAAAACTGCACGCAAATCCACCGGACCTTTGGGCGTTCCTCGCCATCAGTTAGCCCCCAGACATGAAGGGAGCAGTAGTGGCTCCAACGACCCCATTGGAGATCTAGAAGCTAAGGTGGAGCAACTACGATCAGAGCTACATCATCGGAACAGGGCACGGGAGCAGGACAGTCAGTGTATAGCTAAGTTGACAGCCGAAGTTGGTCGCTTGAGGTTTGAGATCTCCGAACGAGACTCAACCATTGATTGGGCCATCAACTCGCGCTCGATCGCTTGGCATCGGGAAGCAAAAGCTCGGGCTCATGTGGATGAGCTCAGCACGGCCCTCGATAACCTGCAAGTATATTGTAATACTTTACATGAGGAAGTACATGTACTGTATGGTCGACTGCACCGAGACGTGCCTGCTGACGCTGCTGCAATGGAAGCTGGACCCTCAGGAACAACAAATGAAGGACTTGGCGGGGAGTTGGATCTTTTTAAACCCCCTCCTTCTATGAACCTGGCTGATGAGCGGTCTCCTGCAGCAGACAGTGAAGCGACAAAAGACGATGAAAACTAGAATAGTATAGTTTAGTTATTGTACTTGTGTAAAATAAGTACTGTAGGCATGTTGTACGCTAGAGTCTGTATAATTACATTTGGTAATGTAATATGATGGTATATGTTGGCATGTTATATTTTTCCAAATGTTTCTTTGCCTCAGATGCCATCACGGACTCACGCGCACGACAGTGCGGGGACTTCCCGTGGTCAGGAAGGTACTCCTAACCCGCCGCCAGTACCACCAACGTTGGCCGAGGCTATCGCTGCCTTGGTCAATGCTACTGCAGATAATACCCTCTTCTTACGAGAAATGGCGGGTAATCAATTCCAGCAGCATGGCGGAAGAGCCCCTCCACAGGGACCGCGTGAAACCACGTACTTGGAATTCTCAGAGACACGTCCTCCACTCTTTGTTAAAGCAGAAGACCCTATTGAAGCTGATGAGTGGATCAGGGTAATGGAGCAGAAGTTTAGATTAATCTGTTGCACAGAAACACAGAAGCCATTGTTTGCGGCCCAACAACTAAGAGGCCCTGCCAGTACCTGGTGGGCAAATTTTGTGGTAGTTCAACCAGCCGGACATCAGGTCACTTGGGATGAATTTAAGCTTGCATTCCGTGAACACTATATTTCAGAAGGAGTGCTTCACATGAAAAAAGAGAAATTTATTCGACTAAAACAAGGAGGGGATACTGTGATGCAGTATCTCAACGAATTTAATCATTTATCCCAATATGCGATTGACCAAGTAAACACTGACATGAAGAAGAAAAATTGCTTCATGAGGGGACTCAATGATAGGCTCTAGAGGAAAATGGCTACTTGCTTGGATCTTACTTACAGCAGAGCCGTCAGTACGGCATTGGTCGTAGAAGCCAAGAATACAGGCTATGGAAAGTCCAAGAGATTTGGTGGTGACAGGTCTAATCAGGGACCTAAGAAGCAAACTAGGTTTGTAATCCGACCTTTTAATCAGAATCATTCTTCGCCCCGTCCACCCTCCTATCCATTCAAACAGTCTATTTTCATTCTCCCTGCCACTGCCCCCACTTCTACAAGTCAGCCGAGTGCCCCTGGTATTCGTTTCCCCGCCCTCCCTAGTTCTTCAACTGGCTGCTTCAACTGTGGGAAGTCTGGTCATTTTATAAAGGGTTGCCCATACCCAAAGCAGAATAAATTCAACACTCAGCAGAACTCTAGGAGCTCCAATCCAGGCAAAAGAAACACGACTAATAATTCAACGGGCAAAAATATCAAGAAGACATGATGAATCTATTATACTCAAGTGGCCACTACACTAGAAGGGGAGCCGGTAATGATAGGTACGTTTCTTGTGGCCAATCACCCCGCAGTTATTCTTTTTGATTCTGGTGCTTCACATACATTCATAAGCAAGAAATTCGTGGAAAAGCATTGTATTCATTGCACTGAATCAAGGGAAGTGTTTATTATCCATTCACCTGGGGGACAAATCTTTACTAAGGAAGTATTCTTCCATGTGCCAGTAACATTGGCTGAAGAGGAATTTCCCACCAACATGATTGTTCTAAAAGGCCAAGATATAGACGTGATTCTAGGCATGAATTGGTTAGCCCAGCATAAAGCTATCCTCAATACTGACTTAAGGACCATCAAGTTGAGCCATAGCCATGAAGAGGTCTCTTATCTATCCCTGTAGCTGTCCCAGCCAAATCATTTGGGCGGGTCTATGAAGCCATCGTGCCAGAAATCCAGGATATTCCGGTAGTGTGTGAATTCCCGGATGTCTTTCCTGACGATCTACTGGGATTACCTCTAGAAAGGGATGTAGAGTTTGTGATTGAACTGAAGCCCGGTACAGCTCCTATTTCTAGGAGATCCTACCGGATGCCACCAAATGAATTGGTGGAACTCAAGACTCAATTACAAGACCTGCTTGAGAAGGGATTCATTTGGCCCAGTTCATCACCATGGGGATGTCCCGCAATCTTTGTCAAGAAGAAGGATCAAACACTTCGAATGTGCATGGACTACAGACCCCTTAATGAGGTCACTATCAAGAACAAGTACCCTCTTCCCCAGATCGATATCTTATTCGATCAACTTACAGAAGCTCAGGTATTCTCCAAGATTGACCTCAGATCAGGTTACCACCAGATCTGTATTCGACCCGAAGATATACCCAAGGCCGCATTCACTACGCGGTATGGATTATTCGAATATCTGGTTATGTCCTTTGGCTTGACAAATGCTCCTGCCCACTTCACATATCTAATGAACTTGGTGTTTATGCCCGAGTTGGACAAATTTGTGGTGGTCTTCATTGATGATATCTTGATCTATTCCAAGAATGAAGGGGAGCATGCTAAACATTTACGGATCGTACTAACGCGCTTAAGGGAACATCAATTATATGCTAAATTCAGCAAATGTGCGTTTTGGTTGGAGGAAATCCAATTTTTGGGACATGTATTGTTTGCAAAAGGGATTGCGGTTGATCCCAGCAAGGTCAAGGATATCCTAGAGTGGAAACCGCCAACCACTGTACATCAAGTTTGAAGTTTCCTTGGACTGGCTGGCTATTACCGCAGATTTATTCTAGATTTCTCCAAGATTGTGAAACCAATCACAAGTCTATTGAAGAATGATACCAAATTTAACTGGTCCTCAAGATGCAATGACGCCTTTGAGCAGCTGAAGGTATTATTGACCACTGCTCCGGTATTGGCTCAACCAGACATTGAAAAGCCTTTTGATGTGTACTGTGACGCATCGGGCAGTGGTCTCGGATGTGTCTTAATGCAATAGGGCTGAGTTATAGCATATGCTTCAAGACAGTTGCGCCAGCATGAGGAACATTATCCAACTCATGACTTAGAATTAGCTACTGTGGTTCATGCCCTTAAAATATGGTGTCATTATCTGCTGGGGAATATCTGTCATATATATACAGACCATAAAAGTTTGAAGTATATTTTTACCCAGTCAGAACTAAACATGTGGCAGAGAAGATGGCTTGAGCTGATTAAGGATTATGAATTAGAAATCCACTATCACCCAGAAAAGGCCAACATGGTGGCAGATGCACTAAGCCGCAAGGCTTCCTGCCATTGTCTTACAGTAAGGACTCCGGACACCACATTATGTCATGAAATGGAGAAATTAAACCTGGGGATGATACAACATGGGACTTTGAACCAATTGAACCTTGAGTCGATTCTTCTGTAGAGAATTATTGATGCCAAAGGAATGATAAAGGGTATGAAACATATTCATGAGAAAATAAAAGCCGGTAAAGCTACCTGCTTTAGAAAAGATGATCAAGGGACAATATGGTTTAATGATCGCATAGTTGTGCCTAAGAATGCGGAAGTCCGCCAACAAATTTTGGATGAAGCTCATCTTAGTCGGCATTCCATTCATCCTGGAAGTACTAAGATGTATCAAGACTTAAAGCGGCACTATTGGTGGACAAAAATGAAGATTGAGATTGCACGCTATGTGGCAGAATGTGACATCTGTAGACGTGTCAAGGCAGTACATATGAAGACAATTGGACCACTGCAATCTTTGCCCGTTCCAACTTGGAAATGGGAGGACATTAGCATGGACTTCATTGTGGGATTACCCAGGACGGCTAAAGGTTTTGACTCCATCTGGGTTATAGTTAATCGACTTACAAAAATAGCCCATTTTCTACCAGTTAAGACATCCTATCTAGTCCTCACCTATGCCCAGGTATATATTGCTCGTATTCTCTGTTTGCACGGAATTCCAAAGACCATAGTGTCGGATCGTGGACCGCAATTTGTATCCAAGTTTTGGGAAGAATTACATAAGTCTCTGGGTACTAAGTTGCTCCACAGTTTGGCCTATCATCCTCAAACAAGTGGACAGACAGAGAGAGTGAATCAAATACTCGAAGACATGTTACGGGCATGTGTTCTGGAATTCCCACAAAAATGGGATGAATGTTTACCATTGGCAGAGTTTTCATATAACAATATTTATCAAGAAAGTATTAAGATGGCACCATTTGAAGCTTTGTATGGATGACGGTGCCGTACCCCCTTGAATTGGTCTGAACCAGGAGAAAGGTGGTTTTTCAGGCCTGATATGGTTAAAGAGATGGAAGAAAAGGTTCAACGAATCATACATAACTTGAAGAAGGCACAAGCTCGACAAAAGAGTTATGCTGACAAACGACGCCAACCCTTGTACTTTCAAGTCAAAGATTATGTGTACTTGAAAGTATCACCAATGAAGGGTGTGACTCGTTTCGGTGTAAAAGGAAAGCTTGCACCTCGATACATTGGTCCGTTTCTGATTCTTGAACAATGTGAGCCAGTGGCATACCGACTCCAACTACCCAAAACATTGTCTGCGGTGCACAATGTGTTCCATGTATCCTAATTGAAGAAATGTCTTCAGGTTCCAGATCGAACCATTGATGTAATGGATGTTACCTTGGAACCAGACTTAACATATTCAGAACATCCTATTCGAGTCTTGGATTAGAAGGACACGATCACCCGAAAAAGGACTCTTAAATTCTATAAGATATAGTGGAACCAACATACTAAAGATGAAGCTACCTGGGAGACTCAACACTTCTTAGAAAAGAATTTCCCTAGCTTTTTAGCTTCATGTAATTTGTAAGATATGTACATTGAATTGTAAAGGCAAAGTAAACCCCATACCACCCCCTGCCTTGTAAGACAATTAAGAAAATAAAGATGTGACGTGTTTCCTTTTCCATTACTTACCCTAGGACCTTAAATCTCGGGACGAGATTGTTTTATGGGGGGAAGGATGTAAAACCTCTGGTGTTACTGTCACTAAAACTTGAGCATAACATCATGAACATTGGCATATCATGTGTTTGTTACACCTAGAGTGCATTCACTAGGAAAAAATTTCAATCAAGTTGTGATGTTAGGACTTGATGAGTGGTTAACCCTATGGTAGGGCACTAAACCCTGAGTTAGGGCTTATGGATGTAAGTGAAGTCCAAATAGGATAAAACCTAAAAACTCATTAGAAATGCTCACAAGATATCAAAGTGGATGGACTTTAGTAGTACAAAACCCTAAAGTACTCAAACTCTAAAAAGACCCCTGGAAAACCCTAAATTGGAACCCTAGGGGGTAACTGTAAATTCTAGGCACTTTTGGACCAAAGTGCAAATATCAAAGTAAAAGAGCACCTCAAACCTACTAGCTTTCATATTGGAGAATTTGCAAGTTTAATAGTGGAATTTGGACCATTTTGCAAAAAGCACCCCATAAACTATATATGCCTAAGTCAGAAATTCAGTGAATAGGGTCAACTTCGGAGCTCTATATCTCCCAATTCATAAGGAATTTACCGTAGGTCAACAACATCAAATTTGTAGAGCTATAATAGGAGTACAACTTTTCTTAAGTGATTAAGCCTTGGTGTCATACAAAATTTGGAGATAAATGGGCTTGAAGTCTGGCCATCAGTCAGCCCTAAGACTGAATTCTGATTAATAGTGAAGTTGGATGAAATTGGAGATCGATTTTGAGTAGAGTCCTCTGACTATTTGATGGTGAACACTATAACAAATTTAGAGAGGGATTATAGGGCAACAATTTCTCTGCAGTCAAAAGATCATGTTGTAACACAAAAATTGAAGAAAAACACCTCTGAAGACGCTCTGTCAGAACAACTGAAGAAGACCCTGATGGTACAGTAGCAAAAAGATCTTCTGATTTAGTGTATCTCACCGCCGGTAACCTTCCGCCATGATTGACACCGGTCGTCGCGATTTGTGCGCACTGGTTTGCGGATAACGGCTGGCGGTGAAAGATCTCCACGCAGAGAAGGATTAGAGCCTTATCACCGGACTATTCCCTGTGCCACTTGCCGAGCGATTGACTAAGGTGTCCTCGCCGGAGTCCGCTGTCTTTCGTAGCCGCGCCACGTACTTAGAAGAGTTACCACGTCGTAGTAGATAACCGTAAGTAGTCAGTCCATCACCTGAGACGTTGCCCCAGTGAACGCCACGGTAGTTCGTGCCGGTGACTCACCCCTCTCTTCGACCGCCGATCTTCCCCTTTCAAAATTTGGAGCCACCGCCCCTAGACACTATAAATTGATGGTGCTGCTAGCTCCGTAAGGTTGTCACGAAGCCATAACATCCACCCCTGCCCTCGATTAGCCACCATAGTTGGAGGATTTTGTTCTTCCCCCAAATCAGTCGGAATCCCGCAGTGAAGGTCTCTCACCGTGGTCAGCCTGCCTCAGATTGATTTATACCCCTCTATTGAATGTTCTAGCATCTCTAGGATCTCCTGTTGCTTGTAGGCTCGACTGATTGAACTAGATCATACTGAATTGCCAGAACACCATAGCTTCTTCTCGGTTTCCGCCGTCGTCGTGAGCAGGCGTGCTCCGGCCCAGATTTATGCAATTGATTGAGGGGTTAGTGTCGCCGAGGGTAGAATTCGATGCCGGCTAAGTTAGGGGTCCGATCTTGGTGTATTTCGGCCAGTAAAGACTCGCCGGTGACACGCTCGTCGCCTTCCACCATCGTGGACTTGGCACTGCGAAGAAACATAATGGGAGGGGCCTCGGTGTAAATGTCAGTGACACGAGTAAATAGTGCGCTGGATTCTTTACTGGTTATTTAAATGCTCAGGGTCCTCTACGCAAACTATCCATGGCGGGCGTGGGCACGCGCGTGTTTCTCCCATCTGCAGGCCGACTTGGGCCGATTTCAGCCCATCCCTATTCATTGTTTCTCTCTTTCTTTTTCTGCCAGGATTAGAGAAATCATAGAAAATTATAGAAAATGATAAAAATATGAGACCAATTTTGTTGGACTCCTAAATTTCTATAGTATTTAATAAAAATGGTTCCAATATTTTTAGCCCAAACTAGGAATTATTTAGTATTTAAAAGAGCCTAAACCTAGTCTCTTGGAATTTTAGAAATTATTTAATAACTCCAAAAATCACCTAAATTTTTGGGTAAGCCTAAAATGGTATTTAGAGTCCATGGGTAAAGTTTGACATGTTTTGGACATTGTTTGATTCCTAAACCCAAAACCCTAGCTCCTTAGGGTAAAACTATCTAACCCTACTAGGGTGTTGACACAGAAAACCCTAGTTTCCCTAGTGCACCGTGAAGGAAAATTATATTCAAGATACAACTTGAAGAATCTCTATTACCATTGCATTTTCATAAGAATCACATGAGCATTCATGGTTCTATATGGTTATGTATAGAAAATGGGGAAGAGATAACTGTTGAAGAAGAAGGGACTACACCACCACCAGAGAACCCACCTTCCAGAATCTGTGTTCACTTTGATATTTGTTGTGACGGAACCTCCCAAGTCATTAGGCCCACCTACAGTTGCCCTTGTCCAGCGGACCTTGGGCAACCCTGTAGATGCTTCTAATTACTCGACAAGTTCGGTATCTGTATCCTTTCTTTTCCCAAGAGCGTTTCACCCGTCACGCAGATATTACAACACATCAGAGGAACGAATAAGCGAAAGCAATTACAGTAACTTAATTTACATTAAAATATAGAAAGAGTGTTATTATTACAGACCAGCAGTATATGAGTGCAGAAGTATTATTACAAACTCGGGAGGCAAAAACCCCTCCCGCATACAGATATAAAGTTTTTCAAAAGGAGGACCACATCCTCCCGAGGCTTCATTCTTGTGATTCTTCCTTTGGCGCCACCTTAGAGCAAAAGCAACAAAAGTTTGCTGCTTCCTAACCTACAACAACATGGGTTCAAAAACCCTAAGTACGAAGTGTACTTTCGCAAGTCTTACCCGTCAAAATAAAAGACTCTCAAGGATATGCTGGTTTGAGGGAATCAAGGTAAGGCTTAATCAAGCATCAAGACTCTGCTTGCAAAAATGCTTACTAATAGTGGATCCTTGAAAATCTAGTTTTATTAGCAAGTTAAGTTATTACATGAATCTAGAGTTCTTTTCTACCTAGTTCGACCACTTGGCCTATACTAGCCATCTTTTATCATCCCTTTTAGTTCACTAGAATGCTACGTGTAGGGCAGTGACCAAGTCTTCATGTTCGATAAGTAACGGTGATCCAAATCGATTAATACCCAGCTGGGGATCTCCAATCACACGACATATGTAGCACTTAACCCTTGCACCGAATTTTTTGTTTTTTAGCCCCTTTCGAGTCAAAAATTTACGTTTGGACCCCCAGAAATTTTATTTGCACGTTTGGACCCGAAGCTCGGCGCCACAGGCTGTGGCGCCGAGGTAATACAGCTCGGCGCCATAGCCTATGGCGCCGAGCTTCGTGACGTGGCAGTCCCGCGTGGCACCTAGCTCGGCGCCACAGATCTTGGCGCCGAGCTAGGAAAAACCCGCAAATTGCCTTCTCTCTGCGTGTTTCTTCTCTTCTCTGCTCATTCGAAATCACGCCGCCGCCGCCGTTTACGAAATCGCCGCCGCCGTCCACAAATCGCCGCCGCCTGCCCCAGCTCCGGCTCGCCGCCGCCCGCCCGCCCCGGCCCAGCTCCGGCTCGCCGCCGCGATCCCCGCTCGAGCTCCGCCCGAGCTCGCCCGGAGTCACTGCTGTCGCCCGCCCGCCCCGAGCTCGCCCGGAGTCCCTGCCGCCGGCCGCCCGCCCCGCTCCAGCTCCGGCCCGGCTCGCCGCCGCCCGCCCCACGCAGTCCACTGCCGCCCCGAGCTCGCCCGCAGTCCACTGCCGACCAGTCCCCGCCACCCGGAGTCCGGCCAACGATCGGCCACCGCCCGCTCCGGCCCCGGTAGCTCCCGCCCCCACTGCCGACCAGTATTTTTTTTAATTCCTTAGTTTGTAAACTAGTAGTAATTAGTTAGGTATCCACTTATTTATTGTTTAGTAAATAGTTAGATATTTTGTTGTTAGTGTTTATTAAAATAGTTAGCTAGTTTGTTGCGTAGTATATTTTTAGTGTTTAGTAAATTCTTAGTGATTATATAGTTACCATTTTGTTTAGCGCATTGATATTACATGTTTTCTGTGTTGGCAACCATCGTGTTGTCGTTTATTCGCAGGTTCTATAAACATCACTTTACAGGGGAGGTGCTGCCAAATTTTTTACTGACAATTGGTTTTTTTGTACGTAGGTGTTCGTCCGACTTGACCTTCTCCACCGTTAGCTGGACTCGTACGCGTTCTCAGGTATACATAGTTTTCGTACATTATTTATAGATTATGTAATTTCGTTTGATGTGTTCATTTAATATTTACTGTATAGTTATTAGTTAATATATATTTATTACTTAGTAAGTTAGTAGGCTTAAGTATATAGCCATTATTGAGTTAGTAATCCATTTTTGTAATAGATGGACAGCCTAGTAACACTATACCATGGAGGAAGGGTGGAGATAGATGCTTATGGGAGTGTTACTTTTGATGGTATGAAGATCGTGACCATGTTGTTCGATGAAAGACCATCTTTTGACAAGCTTTTGGCTCGAGCTTGTGAGGAGATTAGTTGCGACATAAATGACCCTAGAATATCAATTCAGGGTTTGTTGTCCCATATTACATATGGAACAGTTGTCCGACGGTTGATCTCCATTACCTCAGAAGATGATTGGGTGATATATTTAAGAATTGTGAAGACGATGGTTCCACCATGTTTGGATGTGGTTGTTCAAAAGTTACCTGTTAGTCATTGAGATGGTCCAGTCGGGTTGTCTCCACAAATGCCAAATGCATCACGTATTGAAGCTCCTTTGGTAGAGCTTCATGAAGAAGTGGTTGTTGTGCCTGATGCTCAATCGGGTCCGCACGAGTATGGGATTTCTCGTCCTCTTCCTGGCGTTTGTGGGGCTTCTAATGCGGTGGTACCCCCCCAAGAGATCCCATTGACCCAGGATCCAGTGCACGATCATCCTAGTAAGTGTCTTTGACACATTGTTCGTATCCATCGTTATTTCGTTTGATTAGACTTTTTAATGTGGTTTTTCTTGCTCCGACACGATGCAGGATCTCCACATATGGATAATGCTGCTTATCTTGATGTGCCTGTGTCATATAATATGGACAACATATGCAGGGCATCCAATAGTGTTGATGTTCAGATTGAGGATGAGGAGGAGCCATATGAGGCTGCACGGGCCTTAGATTCTGATGATGACCGTCCGGTTCAAGAAATGACGGAGCAAGAAATTGAACTCATAAGACGTTTGTGTCCGGAGCGAGACCCTGCAGTACATGAATTTAGCAGTTTAAGTCATTCCACCCGTGCTTATGCTGAAGGACGTGACGATGAACTGCTAGAGGCTCCGGATAACGCCGACAGCATTGAGATTAAGGTTGGCTTACTTTTCAAGGACCTGCCTACACTGAGACGATGGCTACAGGAATATTCAGTGAACCGGAAGAGGCCGTTCAAGGTGAGACATTCGTATGCACAGCGTCGTTACACTGTTGTGTGCGAGGTGTCGGAATGTAATTGGAGGGTATGTGCCCGAAGGCAGAAGGACACCGGAAAGTTTAAGATCACTAAAATTGTAGGGTTCTTAAGACCAGATCAGGTTCACGCCAACCGACAGCACAGATACACCACTATCCAGCCTCTTGCCATGGAGGGTACACGCTACTCTCGCCATCTCTCCACTCCCATTGTGTGTTGTCTTATTCTAGTATTAGTCTGCCCGAGGCAAAGCTTACCCATGATGGGGCATGTGACCAGTTAAAAGGTCCTCGATCAGCAAGCCTACATCGACACGGTCCTTAATCGACATAGACGAAGACACTACATCGAGACTCTCTTCTCGTGCAAGTCACCCGTCCGCTCTTAGCTTATTTATTTAAACCCAAAGTTTGGTACCTAGCAGAGGTACATCTTTTCCGATGTTGAACCCATCATAGCCCTGATGGATCCACCATCACAAGTTTTTCTTTTCAAAAACATTCCCACCCACTAAAGCATCACTTTTGTTTTAAAAAAACATTTTTCTTTGCTACAGCAAGGCTAAGCATCATAAAATTCTTTTCCAAAAAGTGTATCAAGGAAGGGTAATCAATTTTCCAAGGAAGGAAATGCATCAATTGTTTGGCACACAACTCCTATCACCTAATGCATCAAGCAAGTGAGAAAGATTTTAAAATAGCAAGGAGGTGGCAAATGCACTGGGCTTGCCTTGAGTTGTAGGAGTGTCGGGCTCTGCTCCGCAAATATCAAAATAAAAGCAGTTCTCGATAGGTGGGTCTTCAGGTGGTGGTGGTGGTGCAACTCCTTCTTCTTCAACTACTATCTCTTCCTCGTTCTCTATACATAACCATACATAATCATGAATGCTTATGTGATGCTTATGGAAATGCAATGATAATAAAGGTACATCATATTAGGTCTTGAATACAATTTTCCTTCATGGTTCTCCAGGAAACTAGGGTTTTTGGAGTCAGTATTCTATTTCATAGGGCAGGCACTACTTAGAAGATTAGGGTTTTGGGGTTTAGGTATCAAACATTGTCCAAATCATGTCAAACTTTACCAAAGGTTTCTAAATACCATTTTAAGCTCATCCAAAAAGTTTGATGATTTTTGGAGTTACTAATTAATTTCTAAAATTCTAGGAGTATAGGTTTTAGCTATTTTAAATACTTCATAATTCCTGGTTTGGACTAAAAATCTTAAAACTATTTTTATTAAATACTATAGAAATTTAGGAGTTTAACGAAATTGGTCTTGTATTTTTAGCGTTTTCTACAATTTTCTAGGAATTCTCTAATCCTGGCAGAAAAAGAAAAAGAGAAAGAGTCAACAGTATTGGGCTCATTCTGGCCCGGGACAGCCCATGATAGGCAAAATGCCCCGCGCGCGTGCCCGCACTGATAACTTTATGCAAAGGCCCCTGACATTTTAAACAACTTGAAAAGAGTCTAACGTACTATTCCCTGAGTCACTACTACTCACAACCCCCCCTATATTTCTATGTCTTCACAGCTCTTGGTCCACGACGCAGCGCGGCAGCAGACCGAGCTCCGGCGAGCCTGTACTGGCCAAGACACGCAATGGTCGGTGCTCTAACTTGGCTAATACCTAATTCAACATCTAACAAATGTTTCCCCTCGATTAATTGCACGGTTCGAGCTCCCAACCTCTCTACTCACGGTGACCGCGCAATCCGGGGATATTTCAAAGTGTTCCCGGTGATCAGATGGGTTCTAGCTTAATCGGTCAGGTCAGGGAGTATCAAGAGCACATCACAGTACTGAAACGAGTGAACAGAGGGCATGAACGGACTTGAACTGCACTGGCCATGGTGAGAACCTTTTCACGGCGGCGGAAAACCGATTTGGGGGAAGTGGGCAATTTGGAGGCTCGAGTGGACGATTGGAGACGAGAGTTGGTGCTTTGGATGTGTAGTTACCCTACAAAGCTCATGGCATGCTCAATTTATAGAGTCCATGAGCAGTGGTGTCCAATTCGAAGAGATTGCGCTGGCGGTCGGGAAGAAGAGATGAGTCACCGGTGCGGTTTACCGTGGCGCTCGCTGGCTGAGGGGCTACGGCGGTCATTGGCGAGCTGTTGCGGCTAGTAGCGACGTGGTTAAAGGGTCATGGTCGTGGCACGATCACAGCGACAACGTTTGCCTCAGGACGGCCGGTTGGCCACGTCGCCGGTGCAAGTGGTTGAGTGACCGAGCGCAACAGTACTCCAAGCTCATCCCTAGTGGCAGATTTTTCACCTCGGGATCGTTATCCGTGTTTAATTTGGGCGTGAATCACGGTGATGGCACGAATCCGCGTGGAAGGTCGCTGGTGGTGAGGTACCTGAACTTGGCGATCTGATCCGAACACTGTACCATCGCGTTGCCATTCAGTCAGTCTGACAGAGCCTATTTGGGGGCAATTTCCTCCCAAATTCGTGTGGTGACCAGATCAACATTCTGCATCAAAGTTATAGTTTAACAAACCAGCTTTAACATTGTCATAGAGGTTTTAGTTAAACATCCATTAAATCGAGCTTCACATGGTCCCAAAGTTGATCCAACACACTGCTCTCTCTGAATATCATAGTCTTAGTCTGACAGCCACACTTCAAACCAATTTAACTCCTAATTTTGTACAATACCAAGGCTTAATTACTTAAGCAAAGTTGTTCTCCTTTCCTAGCTCTACAAGTTTGATGTGTGGACCCTAGGCAAATTCCTTGTATTTCTAGAAATACAGAGCTCCAAAGTCAGCCCTATTCACCGGTTTTGGACATAGGCATATGAGAGGAATAGAGTGACTTTTTTTGCAAATAGACCCAAATCTCATGGTTTGATTTGCAAATCCTCAAATGTGTGAAACATATGATTTGAGGTGCCCTAATACCTTGGTTTTTGCACCTTGGTCCAAAAGTGTACAAAATTTTACACATAGTCCCCTAGGGTTTCAATTTAGGGTTTTCCAGGGGTCTTTTTAGGGTTTTGACATATTTAGGGTTTTGGTGCTATCAAAGTTCATTAAATGTGATACCTTATGATCATTTCTTATGAGTTTTGAGATTTTAACTTATTTAGGCTTCTTTTTCACTCATAGGCCCAGTTTAGGGTTATGTACTCTACTCTATAGTTAACCACACATCAAGTCACACCAATACAACTTGTTTGAAATTTTTGCCTAGTGAATGCACTTTAAGTGTAATAAACACATGATATGCTAATGTTCATGATGTTATGCTCAAGTTTTAGTGGTAGTAACACCAGGGGTGTTACATCCTTCCCCCATAAAAGAATCTCGTCCTGAGATTAAAGTCCTAGGGCAAGTAATGGAAAAGGAAACACGTCATATTTTTATTTTCTTATTTCTTGTACAAGATAGGGGGTGGTATGGGTCTATTCCTCTTTTACAACAATTGTACATATCTCACAAACTACATGAAACTAAGAAGCCTAGGAAATTCTTTACTAGGAAATCTTGGGTCTCCCATATAGCTTCATCTTCAGTGTGTTGGTTCCATTGTATCTTATAGAATTTCAGAACTCTTCTTCGGGTAACCTTGTCCTTTTGATCTAAGACTCGAATAGGATGTTCTGAATATGTTAAGTCTGGTTCCAAGGTAACATCCCTCATGTCACACCCGGTTTTTAGAAGGCAAACCGAATGCGAACCATGTACGTGCCAGGATCAGTTATTCACGTACACAGCAGTTACATAACATGGACATCATCACACAGTGCTCAAATAGTATTAAAAGGGGAAATAATAGTCGATTACATCATACGTCTGAGACGTCCATATAGTTCTTACAATAAATCAAAGTGCGGAAAAGAAACGTAGATAACGCGGCCTTCACAGGCAGCCGACTGGGGGTTGCCGCTAACCCACGCCTAGAACTCGTCGTAGTCTTGGAACTCCTGGAAGTCTCCTTCCACAGCTTCATCTTCTCCTGAGCAGTGGTTGCAATGCTGACAACCTGGGGGGGATTTGGTGTGTAGAGCAAGGGTGAGTACACATCAACATACTCAGCAAGTATCCTGTTTGGCTGTAGTGGACTAGCTTTATGTGGGGATAAGTCAGGCAGTTGCTTTTAGTTGGTCAGGTTATTACTTACTAGTAGAAAAGCCAGGTTTTAACATTAACCCAAGTTATTAGCCCAATGTATCCTTTCCAAACGGAAAGAATACCACTTACCATTACCATAATCATAATCAGAACCATCAATCTCATTGCCACCTGTACCAAAGTATCTCTGATCAAGTATCACTAATCTCTGGAGCTCCCTTGGCTGCTCATAACCGCGAGCACGGCTGATATATCAGTTTCATAACACTCTGCAGAGGTTGTGCACTTTACCCACAAGCCGTGATTCCCTTTCTGCCCGGAGAGAGCTACTCCCCATTGACCACTACCTAGGTGGTCCAGCAGGGCATCACTACGTAGCCTTTACAAAGATTCCCCGAGGCTGTAGCCACCCGTTAGGTTTCCTAAATGTACCGCACTCCTCCCCAAGGGACAAATCAACCTTGGCAGAGCGAGCCGCATACACCGAGCCCCATTGACGGCACGACGGCTATGCGATCTACACCCCGGTTCCTCCAATTATTCAGCTAAGGGCGTCCCATTCCACCCTCATGGTTGCACTGTTTTCCCGGGCGGTCATCCATTGAACAGGTCCTTACGGAGAGGCACTCGAGAAACCGCTCGAGTCCCCTTGAAGGTCACAAATATAATCATAAATAAGAAGGGGAAAACAGCGTATCATAGATAATCACATCATGTTCATTGATTAGAGTTGAACAATAGCATCAGACTAAGCAGTAATAATCCGACCCAAATAGGTAAACAAGGACATGGATAACAAAAGCTAGTCAATCCTTAGGTATAAATGTGTAATGCGGGAGGTGAATTAGAGAATGAGTAGGACTGAGATGGGTCAAAGGACACTTGCCTCCACCAACCGACTGCTGCTCAGGGGCTTCTCCTGCGAATTCCTCGGGCTCTTCGACCGGATCGTTCTCTATGCGAGCACAAACATACATACATCCACATATTTAATACAAAAGAACAGTACACCATACAAGGGAACAAATAAAGTGAGTATGCATCAGGTATGGCATTCGATATCGCATTTGTTATGGTTAGAAAGAAACGGGAGAGGGTCTCGCATTCATTATGCACTAATGATTAGTTACAATTGGTTCTTAACAAAAGAATTCTGTTATATGCACTAATGGAAACCTAGTCATTTTTAGTTGATCAACATTGATTGAGATAAACAATTAATTACGTGAATCAACTAGCGCAACGAAATTCTAAATTAAACTTCCTATTTCAATAGCATGAACAATGATTAGCCTGCCTAAAATAAAGTAACTATGATCACAGAAAGTAAATAAAATAAAAATAAAAAAAACAGGGGGGGCGGTTGAACCGGCCCTAGGGCGGTTGAACCGGCCGGGAGCCAGGGCGGCTGGGCTGGGCGTGGGCGCGGGCGCGGGCGGCCGAGCTGGGCGGCCGGGGCGGCCGAACCGGCGGCCAGGGCGGCTGAGCCGGGGGCGCGCAGGGGGGGTCGGGCTGGCCAGGGCGGCCGAGCCGGCCAAGCGGCCAGGGGGGCGCGCGGCCAGGGCGGCCAGGCGGGCGGCCGAGCCAGGCGCGGCCGGGGCCAGCTGGGGGCGCGGCCGGGCGCGGCCAGCGGCCGGCTGGGGCGCGGCCAGGGCCAGCTGGGCGTGGCCAGCGGCCGTCTGGGGGCGCTGGGGCGCGGCCAGGGCGGTGGCCGAGGAGAGAGGAGGGGGGAGGGGAGAGGGAGGGAGGAGGGGGAAGGGGGAGGGCTCACCGGGGCGGGCGGCCGACGGCGAGGGCGGCGGTTGGGCCGGCGACCAGGGGACGGCGGCTAGGGCAGGGGGTAGGGGCGGCGGCGGCTTAGGGAGAGAATGGGAGGAAGGGGAGGGAGAGAGAGGGGGGTTTGGGGAAAAGGGGAGGGGGTGGGGGCGGTTGGGCCTATTGGGCCCAAAGGGGGCGCGCAGGGGCGGCTGGGCCGACCAGGGACGGCCCACGGCGCGGGAGAGAGAGAAAAAGAGGAGAGAGGGAAAGAGAAAGAAAAAGAAAGAAAAGATTTTCTCCTTATTTTCGAAATCCGATCTTCCTAGATGAATGCATTTGCACTTTCAAACAATCAAAGAATGCATAGTTCGGCATGGTGCATCAAACAACATAAAACAGTTTTAGGGTTTTTCTTTACACGGGAATTCCAAACCGAATCCCGCTAGCTTTGGAAAAGATCAAGGTTTAGCGAGGGGAAAAAGAAAAAGAAAAGGTAACGCCCGAATTTGGCGAGTAAAGAAAAGAAAAAATTCAACTGCAAAATTCGGGGCGTTACCTAATCTCGCCCTCGAGATTCAGGGCTGGCTAGCAAAGAGCTCTGGGTACTTGGCCATCAGATCATCTTCACGCTCCCAGGTTGCTTCTTCCTCAGAGTGGTGACTCCATCTGACTTTGCACATTCTGATGGTCTTCCTTCGGGTGACTCTGTCTGCAATCTCAAGGATCTGAGCTGGCTTCTCAACATAGGTCAAGTCCTCCTGGACTTCCAGACCTTCCACTGGCAACTGCTCTTCTGGCACACGCAAACACTTCTTCAACTGAGACACATGAAAGACATCATGCACAGCAGACAAATTCTCTGGCAGGCTGAGCTGATAAGCCACTTCTCCACACTTTGAGAGGATCTGATACGGACCAATGTAGCGGGGTGCTAGCTTGCCTTTCACTCCGAATCTTCTGACTCCTCTGATCGGTGACACTTTCAGATAGACAAAGTCTCCGACTTCGAAACTCAGCTCTCTTCTTCTTGTGTCTGCATAGCTTCGCTGCCTCGATTGCGCTATCTTCAGATTCTCTCGGACCATCTTGATGTTCTCTTCGGCTTCAAGCAAAATATCTGGCCCGAACACTTGCTTCTCTCCAGGCTGATCCCATTGCAACGGAGTTCTACAACTCCTTCCATAAAGCGCTTGAAATGGTGACATCTTCAAACTGGCCTGGTAACTGTTGTTATAGGAAAACTCTACATAGGGCAATCGCTTATCCCATCCGGACTGATCTTGCAACGCACAGGCTCTCAACATATCTTCAAGAATTTGATTGGTTCTTTCAGTCTGACCATCTGTCTGCGGATGATATGCTGAACTGAAATTCAGATGCGTGCCCAAGGCTTCATGCAACTGCTGCCAGAAATGAGAGGTGAACTGCGTTCCTCTGTCTGACACTATCTTCTTTGGCACACCATGAAGACAAACGATCCGAGACATATACAACTCTGCCAATACTGCACTGTTGTAGCTGGTCTTGACAGGTATGAACTGGGCTGACTTGGTCAAACGGTCCACTACTACCCAAATAGAATCGTAGCCGGCTCGAGTGCGAGGCAATCCGACTATGAAATCCATACCGATTTCATCCCATTTCCACTGAGGGATCTGCAACGGTTGCAACAATCCAGCAGGTCTCTGGTGTTCTGCCTTAATTCTTCGGCAACTATCGCACTTAGCCACATGCTCTGCAATTTCCCTCTTCATTCCGTACCACCAGAATTTCTTCTTCAGATCCTGATACATCTTCTCACTGCCAGGGTGAATCGAATAAGCTGTCTCATGAGCTTCCTTGAGAATCAACTCCCGAATGGACTGGACATTGGGAACACACAAGCGGTCTTTGAACCATACCACGCCTTCTGCATCTTCTCGAAAATCTTTGCCTCTGCCATCTAGAATCAGTCGCCGAATCTCACTGATCTTCTCATCATTCTTCTGCGCTTCTTTGATTTCGCGCTCCAAGGTAGGTTCCAATTCAACTGTGACTCCTCGCGAATTGTTCAGAAATCCGAGACTCAACCTGTCAAACTCTTTGGCCAACTCATAAGGCATCGGACGAGCGACCATCAGATTGACTTGACTCTTTCTGCTCAAAGCATCTGCCACTATGTTTGCTTTGCCTGGATGGTAATGAATCTCCAACTCATAGTCTTTGATCAACTCTAACCATCTTCGTTGCCTCATGTTCAATTCTGACTGAGTGAATATGTACTTCAGACTCTTGTGATCTGTGTAAACATCGCATTTCTGTCCATACAGATAGTGCCTCCATGTCTTCAGTGCGTGAACCACTGCTGCCAACTCTAGATCATGGATTGGGTAATTCTTCTCGTGAACCTTCAGCTGTCGGGACGAGTAAGCCACAACTCTTCCCTCTTGCATCAACACGCATCCCAAACCTGTGTAACAAGCATCACAGTACACAGAGAAGGGCTTGTGCACATCAGGCAAGACTAGAACAGGCGCTGTTGTCAACTTCTCTTTCAGCGCTTCGAAGGCCTCTTGACATTTCTGGGTCCACTTGAACTCAACTTTGTTGCCTAGCAACGCTGTCATTGGTTTCGCAATCTTCGAAAACCCTTCAATGAATCGCCGATAATATCCGGCCATTCCAATGAAGCTCTTGATTCCTCGAGCATCTGTTGGCGCTTTCCAGTTCAGAATGTCTGCCACTTTCTTCGGATCCACAGCCAATCCTTCCTTGTTGATTATGTGACCCAAGAACAGGACTTCACTGATCCAGAACTCACACTTGCTCAACTTTGCATACAACTGGTGCTCTCGCAATCTCTGCAATACCATCCTCAAATGATCTGCATGCTCTTCTTCACTTTGAGAATAAATCAGAATGTCATCAATGAATACCACCACAAACTTATCGAGATAATCCATGAATACACTGTTCATCAGATTCATAAAGAAGGCTGGTGCATTGGTCAAACCAAAAGACATCACTGTGAACTCATACAACCCATACTTGGTAATGAATGCCGTCTTCGGAATGTCCGAAGGTCGGATCCTGAGCTGATGATAACCTGACCTCAGATCTATCTTGGAGAACACACTGGCTCCTCTCAACTGGTCGAACAGATCTTCTATTCTGGGCAAGGGATACTTGTTCTTGATCGTGACTTCATTCAAAGCTCGGTAATCGATACACATCATCTTGGTGCCATCTTTCTTCTCCACAAACAGGACAGGGGCGGCCCAAGGCGAGGTGCTTGGCCGGATGTAACCTTTCTCTGACAGCTCATCAATCTGCTTCTTAAGCTCAACCAACTCTGGTCCGGATATTCTGTAAGCTCTCTTAAAGATAGGGGCGGTTCCAGGAAGAAGCTCTATGGCAAATTCAACTTTCCGCTCTGGTGGCATACCCGGTAAGTCCTTTGGAAACACGTCTGGAAATTCAGACACAACCTTGATACTCTCAATTGGGTCTGCTTCACTGCTATCGACAGCCATCTGATAACAACTTCCTCTCTTCGGCTCAGGCGGGACTAACTCGGTCACCACTTCCTCTCCTAGTGGGGACACCAACTTGATTGTCCTTTTATCACAACTGATAACTGCCTGATACTTATCTAGCCAATTCATCCCTAGGATGACATCTATTCCCTGAGTACCCATTACTATAAGGTTAGCGGGAAACGCTATCCCCCTTATTTCCACACTTACATTCAAACATATGCTATCAGCTCGAATTCTACCACCAACTGAGTCAATTTGAATGAGGGTTGACATGGTAGTAATTGGAAGATTATGTGCTTCTACCCATGATGCAGTAATGAAAGAATGTGTTGCTCCAGTATCAAATAACACTTCTGCAATACGGGAGTCGACTGGGAACATACCTACTGTCATGCCGGGGGTCTCCTGAACTGCTTCAGCCTCCAAGTGGTTCAGTCTTCCATGATTATAGCGCTGCTGAGGGCGGTTGCCTGCTCCAGGCTGGGACACATTCTGCTTCGCTGGGGCATTGGGGCCTGACTGCTGCTGGGCTGCTTTCTTCGGACATTGCATCACCCAGTGGCCTTGCTCTCCACAGTGGAAACATGCTCTGTTTCCAACCTGAGCTGGTGCTGCCTGATTGTTCTGCTGAGTTGCGGGGGCAGGAAGACGAGGTGCCTGCTGATTCTGCCTCTGAAACTGACCTCCTCCTGACTGATTGCTCTGACGGTTCTGATACTGATGCTGAGGGTACTGCCTTTGGAACTGCTGATACTGCTGACGCTGCTGATGCTGCTGAGGTGGACGCTGGTTCTGCCTGAACTGCTGAGGTTGATTGCCTGAAAAACGAGGACGGCTGCTGCTTCCAGGCTGGGGTCCACTGATCTTGCGCTTACGATCTTCCATCTCCTTACGCTTCCTTTCTGTCATGATTGCTCTGTCAATCAGGTGCTGGAATGTTGGGAAGATGATTCATCAGTTGGTACTGCAGGGGGTCGACCAAGCCTCTCAGAAAACGGTACTGTCGCTTGGCGTCGGTGTTGACATCTTCAGGAGCGTAGCGAGACAACTGCAGAAACCTATCTCGATACTCACTGACAGATGATGACCCTTGCTTGAGGGCCAGGAACTCCTCCTTCTTCACTGTCATCAGACCTGCAGGCACATGGTACTGACGAAAGCTACCTCTGAATTCTTCCCAGGTGATGGTGTCGGGGTCGGCATGGGTGGCGAGGTAAGACTCCCACCATGATTGGGCTGCTCCTCTCAACAGACGGGGACCATACAAGACTTTCTCCCTGTCGTCACACTGAGCGGTATGCAACTCCCGCTCCACAGTGTGCAGCCAATCTTCAGCATCCATGGGGTCAGAAGAGTGAGCGAACGTTGGTGGATGACCTCTCATGAATTCAGCACGCTTGTCTCTAGGCATCTGAGGCATCTGAGGCTGGGGTGGAGCCTGCTGCTGCTGCTGCTGAATGGCGGCCAGAGTCTGACCGATGGCCTGAACTGCCTGAGTCTGCATCAGAAACATCTGCTCGATCAACATCGGGGGTGGGGGCGGCAGCTGCTGCTGCTGGGGCGCCTCATCCTGCGGAGCGGCTTGCTCCTGCTGAGCACGCCTTCCTCCTCTGCGCCTGTTCTCTGACATCTGCAGAACGCAACCACACATCAGAACTGATCTGGCAAATCTTGCAGCATAAGAAAAGAGTATAGAATTCTTCAACAGCACTGAACAGATGAGCATCTTCACTGATCTCCAACACAGACCACACAGCTCCTCAGATAAAGAGGAAAGTAGAATAAAGGGTTTCCCAACTATATAACTAACTCCATTAACATAATATGTAAACCAAAATGCAGGGGATACCCACACTCTGGTGACAATCATTACAAAGATCCAAACCAAACATAGTTCATCATGACAAACATAAATGCACAGGATATAGCAAACTACCCTGTCTAACTAAGACTAACTAAGACCGAGATTAACGTTAAGACTGAAGCTTCTATGTATATATATTTCGTATTAATTACAAGATCCAACTCTAACGATCTATGGTTCTAGGTTTATCTTGGTCTTGCAGTCGGGATTGCCATAAGACTGGCGTCCACGCCGAGGTGAGCGGTACGGGTGCTGAGTCCCGACGGGAGCGGGGGAACCATCATCCAAGTGACGACGCTCCGCGCGCTCAGCCCGCAGCAGGGCGATCTCAGCACGAGCCCTACTCAGCTCGTCTAATGCATGGTCCAGCTCCGTGTTTAGCACGGCGGCTAGGTTGACTGTGCTGCTCAACCTAGGATTGTCCTCACCAGCAGGTGAACCAATCACGCCTCATGTGCTGCCAGATGGATGGCGGGGGTAATACTTCAGGTCAAGACCGTCAGCTACCCCACCGAGAACCGAGCAGTAGTGCGAAAGCGCACGCCGTGCAGCATCCTGCATGGCTGCCTCAGCTGAGTCCCGCTCAGAGATAGAATAGTGCTCTGAGCAAGCCTCCACGCCCTGGAGACTGTTCTCCGGACGGCGCACCAAGCAGGTCGCCTCCCAGCGGTCCGGGTAGACCCCGCGACTATGCTGGTAGACCACACAGCGATACTCGATGGACCAAGTACGCCAGTCAAGTGCCCGACGTAGCAGGGTGTCGAGCGCGTCGTGGAAGTGACACCCGCGAGCAGCGTCGCGAGTGATGGGTCGAGCAACCCATCCTTCCGGCTCATGGTCAGCAGAGAAGTCGATGTCGTGGCTCAAGCTGTCGTCGCCACCTCCGTTGTCTGGATCTCCTCCAACAGCTACTCCAGAAGCTGGGACGCCCAGTGGTGGTGCAGGGGGCGCCTCCAGGGGAAGCACAGGAGAGCAGCTCCTCACAGACTCTATCTCCTGCTGGAGCGAGAAAGAAGAGCCCTGCTGCTCCTGTCGTCGACGTTCCTGCTCCTCATGCAGGCGGTGGTGCAGTCTCTCCAAGTGGCTGGACTGTCCGGCCACGGGACGGCGAAGCGGACGCTCAGCAAGGCGGGAGGGTAAGAAGGGGATGACGGACTTTCGTGCAGTGTGTCTAAGTCGAGCCATCTACAAAAGACATCGCAAGCAAAAGGGTGAGAACAGAATTAATATGACCAGCAAGTAATGAATCATAAATAAATGAAGGATCAGAATAAAACATAATTTTCAGCAAGGTATAATATATAGTAGAACATAGGTTTGGTCAGTAGGACCAACTTTTGAAGGGATACCAAAGTCAAGGCAGGGACAGAGGTCTATAATCCTTAGAACGACCATTCTACTCTAGGTTAGCGGTCCTACAGTCAGCACGGCTTTGATACCACTTATGTCACACCCGGTTTTTAGAAGGCAAACCGAATGCGAACCATGTACGTGCCAGGATCAGTTATTCACGTACACAGCAGTTACATAACATGGACATCATCACACAGTGCTCAAATAGTATTAAAAGGGGAAATAATAGTCGATTACATCATACGTCTGAGACGTCCATATAGTTCTTACAATAAATCAAAGTGCGGAAAAGAAACGTAGATAACGCGGCCTTCACAGGCAGCCGACTGGGGGTTGCCGCTAACCCACGCCTAGAACTCGTCGTAGTCTTGGAACTCCTGGAAGTCTCCTTCCACAGCTTCATCTTCTCCTGAGCAGTGGTTGCAATGCTGACAACCTGGGGGGGGATTTGGTGTGTAGAGCAAGGGTGAGTACACATCAACATACTCAGCAAGTATCCTGTTTGGCTGTAGTGGACTAGCTTTATGTGGGGATAAGTCAGACAGTTGCTTTTAGTTGGTCAGGTTATTACTTACTAGTAGAAAAGCCAGGTTTTAACATTAACCCAAGTTATTAGCCCAATGTATCCTTTCCAAACGGAAAGAATACCACTTACCATTACCATAATCATAATCAGAACCATCAATCTCATTGCCACTTGTACCAAAGTATCTCTGATCAAGTATCACTAATCTCTGGAGCTCCCTTGGCCGCTCATAACCGCGAGCACGGCTGATATATCAGTTTCATAACACTCTGCAGAGGTTGTGCACTTTACCCACAAGCCGTGATTCCCTTTCTGCCCGGAGAGAGCTACTCCCCATTGACCACTACCTAGGTGGTCCAGCAGGGCATCACTACGTAGCCTTTACAAAGATTCCCCGGGGCTGTAGCCACCCGTCAGGTTTCCTAAATGTACCGCACTCCTCCCCAAGGGACAAATCAACCTTGGCAGAGCGAGCCGCATACACCGAGCCCCATTGATGGCACGACAGCTAAGCGATCTACACCCCGGTTCCTCCAATTATTCAGCTAAGGGCGTCCCATTCCACCCTCATGGTTGCACTGTTTTCCCGGGCGGTCATCCATTGAACAGGTCCTTACGGAGAGGCACTCGAGAAACCGCTCGAGTCCCCTTGAAGGTCACAAATATAATCATAAATAAGAAGGGGAAAACAGCGTATCATAGATAATCACATCATGTTCATTGATTAGAGTTGAACAATAGCATCAGACTAAGCAGTAATAATCCGACCCAAATAGGTAAACAAGGACATGGATAACAAAAGCTAGTCAATCCTTAGGTATAAATGTGTAATGCGGGAGGTGAATTAGAGAATGAGTAGGACTGAGATGGGTCAAAGGACACTTGCCTCCACCAACCGACTGCTGCTCAGGGGCTTCTCCTGCGAATTCCTCGGGCTCTTCGACCGGATCGTTCTCTATGCGAGCGCAAACATACATACATCCACATATTTAATACAAAAGAACAGTACACCATACAAGGGAACAAATAAAGTGAGTATGCATCAGGTATGGCATTCGATATCGCATTTGTTATGGTTAGAAAGAAACGGGAGAGGGTCTCGCATTCATTATGCACTAATGATTAGTTACAATTGGTTCTTAACAAAAGAATTCTGTTATATGCACTAATGGAAACCTAGTCATTTTTAGTTGATCAACATTGAATGAGATAAACAATTAATTACGTGAATCAACTAGCGCAACGAAATTCTAAATTAAACTTCCTATTTCAATAGCATGAACAATGATTAGCCTGCCTAAAATAAAGTAACTATGATCACAGAAAGTAAATAAAATAAATAAAATAAAAATAAAAAAACAGGGGGGGGCGGTTGAACCGGCCCTAGGGCGGTTGAACCGGCCCTAGGGCGGTTGAACCGGCCGGGAGCCAGGGCGGCTGGGCTGGGCGCGGGCGCGGGCGCGGGCGGCCGAGCTGGGCGGCCGGGGCGGCCGAACCGGCGGCCAGGGCGGCTGAGCCGGGGGCGCGCAGGGGGGTCGGGCTGGCCAGGGCGGCCGAGCCGGCCAAGCGGCCAGGGGGGCGCGCGACCAGGGCGACCAGGCGGGCGGCCGAGCCAGGCGCGGCCGGGGCCAGCTGGGGGCGCGGCCGGGCGCGGCCAGCGGCCGGCTGGGGCGCGGCCAGGGCCGGCTGGGCGCGGCCAGCGGCCGGCTGGGGGCGCTGGGGCGCGGCCAGGGCGGTGGCCGAGGAGAGAGGAGGGGGGGAGGGGAGAGGGAGGGAGGAGGGGGAAGGGGGAGGGCTCACCGGGGCGGGCGGCCGACGGCGAGGGCGGCGGTTGGGCCGGCGACCAGGGGACGGCGGCTAGGGCAGGGGGTAGGGGCGGCGGCGGCTTAGGGAGAGAATGGGAGGAAGGGGAGGGAGAGAGAGGGGGGTTTGGGGAAAAGGGGAGGGGGTGGGGGCGGTTGGGCCTATTGGGCCCAAAGGGGGCGCGCAGGGGCGGCTAGGCCGACCAGGGACGGCCCACGGCGCGGGAGAGAGAGAAAAAAAGGAGAGAGGGAAAGAGAAAGAAAAAGAAAGAAAAGATTTTCTCCTTATTTTCGAAATCCGATCTTCCTAGATGAATGCATTTGCACTTTCAAACAATCAAAGAATGCATAGTTCGGCATGGTGCATCAAACAACATAAAACAGTTTTAGGGTTTTTCTTTACACGGGAATTCCAAACCAAATCCCGCTAGCTTTGGAAAAGATCAAGGTTTAGCGAGGGGAAAAAGAAAAAGAAAAGGTAACGCCCGAATTTGGCGAGTAAAGAAAAGAAAAAATTCAACTGCAAAATTCGGGGCGTTACACCTCACTTCTATGGTTCGATCTGGAACCCGAAGACACTTCTTTAATTGGGACACATGGAACACATTATGCACTGCAGACAATGTTTCGGGTAGATGGAGTCGGTACGCCACTGGTCCACATTGTTCCAGAATGAGGAATGGACCAATGTATAGAGGTGCAAGCTTTCCTTTTACACCGAAACAAGTTACACCCTTTATTGGTGATACTTTCAGATACACAAAATCTCCAACTTGAAAGTACAAGGGTTGGTGTCGTTTGTCTGCATAACTCTTTTGTCGAGCTTGTGCTTCTTTCAAATTATATATAATTCGTTGAAATTTTTCCTCCATCTCTTTCACCAAATCAGGCCTGAAGAACCACCTTTCTCCTGGTTTAGACCAATTTAATGGAGTACGACACTGTCGTCCATATAACACTTCGAAGGGTGCCATCTTGATACTTTCTTGATAATTGTTATTGTATGAAAACTCTGCCAATGATAAACATTCATCCCATTTTTGTGGGAATTCCAGAACACATGCCCGTAACATGTATTCGAGTATTTGGTTCAATCTTTCAGTCTGCCCACTGGTTTGAGGATGATAGGCCGAACTGTGGAGCAACTTAGTACCCAGAGCTTTGTGGAGTACCTCCCAGATTTTGGATACGAATTGCGGTCCGCGATCCGACACTATTGTCTTCGGAACACCATGCAAAATGAGAATATGGGCAATATATAGTTCTGCATATGTGGCCACTATATACTTTACCTTGACTGGAAGAAAGTGGGCGATCTTTGTAAGTCGATCAATGATAACCTAGATGGAATCAAACCCTTTTGCTGTCCTGGGTAATCCCACAATGAAGTCCATGCTAATGTCCTCCCATTTCCAAGTCGGGATAGGCAAAGATTGTAGTGGACTAGCAGTCTTCATGTGTATGGCTTTGACATGTCTACAGGTGTCACATTTCGCCACATAGCATACAATTTCAATCTTCATTTTTGTCCACCAATAATGTTGCTTTAAATCATGATACATCTTAGTACTTCTGGGATGGATGGAATATCGGCTAAGATGTGCTTCATCCAAAATTTGCTGGCGGACATCATTATCTTTAGGCAACACTATGCGGTTATTAAACCATACTATGCCTTGATCATCCTTTCTAAAACAGTTTGCTTTACCGACTCTAATTTTCTCATGAATATGTCCCATACCCTTATCACTTCTTTGTGCATCAATAATCTTTTGCAGAAGAACTGACTCAAGCTTTAATTGGTTTAAGGTTCCATGCTGAATCATTCCCAAGTTTAATTTCTCCAGTTCTTGGCATAATGTGATGTCAAAAGTCTTGACTATAAGACAATGGCAGGAAGCATTATGACTTAGCGCATCAGCCACCACATTGGCCTTCCCTGGTGATAGTGGATTTCTAATTCATAATCCTTAATCAGCTCAAGCCATCTCCTCTGCCTCATGTTCAACTCTGATTGGGTAAAAATGTACTTCAAACTTTTATGATCTGTATATATATGGCAAATATTTCCCAGCAGATAATGACACCATATTTTAAGGTCATGAACCACAGCAGCTAATTCTAAGTCATGGGTTGGATAATGCTCTTCATGCCGGTGTAACTGTCTTGAAGCATATGCTATGACTCGGCCCTCTTGCATCAAGACACATCCAAGACCACTGCCTGATGCGTCACAATATACATCAAACGGTTTTTTAATGTCTGGTTGGGCCAATACTAGAGCAGTGGTTAGTAATATCTTTAGTTGCTCGAATGCCTCGTTGCATTTTGAGGACCAGTTGAATTTGGTGTCATTCTTCAATAGACTTGTGATTGGCTTCACAATTTTGGAGAAGTCCGAGATAAATCTGCGGTAGTAGCCAGCTAGTCTAAGGAAACTTCGAACTTGATGTACAGTGGTTGGTGGTTTCCACTCTAGAATATCCTTTGACCTTGCTGGGATCAACCGCAATCCCATTAGCAGACAATACATGTCACAAAAATTGGATTTCCTCCGGCCAGAACGCGCATTTGCTAAATTTAGCATATAATTGATGTTCTCTTAAGCGTGTTAACACGATCCGTAGATGCTGAGCATGCTCCTCTTCATTCTTGGAATATATCAAGATATCATCAATAAAGACTACCATAAATTTGTCCAACTCGGGCATAAACACAGAGTTCATTAGATATGTGAAGTGGGCAGGAGCATTTGTTAATCTGAAAGACATAACCAGATATTCGAATAATTCGTACCGCGTAGTAAATGCAGTCTTGGGTATATCTTTGGGTCGGATATGGATCTGATGATAGCCCGATCTGAGGTCAATTTTTGAAAATACCTGAGCTCCGGTAAGTTGATTGAACAAGATATCAATTCGAGGAAGAGGGTACTTGTTTTTGATTGTGACCTCATTAAGGGGTCTATAGTCCACACATATTCGAAGCGTTTGATTTTTCTTCTTGACAAAGATTGCGGGACATCCCCAAGGTGACGAACTGGGTCAGATGAATCCCTTCTCCAATAGATCTTGTAGTTGAGTCTTGAGCTCCTCCAACTCATTTGGGGGCATTCGGTACGATCTTCTAGAAATAGGAGCCATATCGGGCTTTAGTTCAATAACAAATTCTACATCTCTTTCTAGAGGTAATCCAGGTAGATCTTCAGGAAAGACGTCCGGAAACTCACACACTACCGGAATATCTTAGATTTCCGGTATGATAGCTTTATAGACCTGTTCAAAAGGTTTGGTTGGGACAGCTATAGGGATGAACAAGAGAACCTCTTCATGGCCATAGCTCAACCTAATGGTTCTTAAGTCAGTGATGACGATAGCTATGTGCTGGGCTAACCAATTTATGCCCAGAATTACATCTATATCTTGGCCTTTCAGAACAATCATATTGGCAGAAAAGTCCCGTTCAGCCAATGTTACTGGTACATTGAAGGCCACTTCTTTAGTAAATATTTGTCCCACAGGCGAATGAATAATAAATCCTTCCCTTGATTCAATGCAAGGAATACAGTATTTTTCCACAAATTTCTTGCTAATGAATGTATGCGAAGCACCAGAATCGAAAAGAATGACTGTTGGGTGATTGGCCACAAGAAACGTACCCATCATAACTGGCTCTCCTTCCGGTGTAGTGGCCACTTGAGTGTAATATATTCGCCCAGTCTTCTTGATATTCTTGCCTGCTGAGTTATTTGCCATGTTTCCCTTGCTTTGATTTGAGCTCCCTAAGTTTGGTTGATTATTGGACTTATTCTGCTTTTGATATGGGCAGTCTTTGATAAAATGACCAGACTTCCCACAGTTGAAGCAGCCAGTTCAGGAATTAGGGAAGGCAGGGAAACGAGCACCAGGGGCACTCGGCTGACTTGTTGATATGGGGGCAGTGGCAGGGAGAATGAAGACAGGCTGTTTGAATGGGTAGGAGGGTGGACGAGATGAAGAACGGTTCTGATTAACAAGTCTGATTACCAACCTAGATCGCTTTTTAGGTCCCTGACTGGACCTGTCACCTCCGAACCCCTTTGATTTTCCCTGGCCTGTGTTCTTAGCTTCTATTGCCAGCGCTGTGCTGACAACCCTGTTGTATGTGAGATTTAGGCAGGTGGCCATTTTTCTTTGAAGCCGATCGTTGAGGCCTCTCACGAAGCAATTCTTCTTTTTCAGATCAGTATTCACTTGGTCAATTGCATATTGGGACAAATGATTAAACTTGTTGAGATACTGCATGACAGTATGTCCTCCTTGCTTGAGTCGCATGAATTCCTCATGTTTCATGTGTAGCACTCCTTCTGGAATGTAGTGCTCACGAAACGCTAACTTAAATTCGTCCCACGTGACCTAATGTTCGGCAGGTTGAATGGCCACAAAATTTCCCCACTAGGTACTGGCAGGGCCTCTTAATTATTGAGCAGCAAATAACGGCTTCTGGAATTCCATGCAGCGGATTCGTCCAAATTTCTGCTCTATAACACGTACCCATTTGTCGGCTTCTAGAGGGTCTTCGGCTTTAATGAAGAGTGGGGGACGTATTTCAGAGAAATCCAGATATGAAGTCTCACGTGGTCCCTGCAGAGGAGCCCTTCCGCCTTGTTGCTGGAATTGATTTCCCGCCATTTCACGTAAAAAGCGGGTATTGTCGGCAGTCGCATTGACCAAGGCAGTGATAGCCTCGGCCAACATTGGTGGTACCGGCGGTGGATTGGGCGTGTCTTCCTGACCACGGGAAGTACCCGCGCCGTCATGCGCATGAGTCCTTGATGTCATCTGAGGCAAAGAAATATTTGGGAAAAATATATCATGCTGATACATACCATCATTTTACATTACCAAGATGTAATGATATAGACTCGAATGTACACATGACTTCATTACCTATTTTACATTAGGATTATATCTAAACTACACTACTCTAGTTTTTATCGTCTTTGGTTGCTTCACTGTCTGTCGTAGGGGACCACTTGTCAGCCAGGTTCATAGAAGGAGGGGGTTTTAAAAGGTCTAATTCCCCACCAAGTCCTTTGCCTGCTGTTCTAGAGGGTCCAGCTTCTGTTGCAGCAACATCAGCGGGCACGTCTGGGTGTAGTCAGCCATACAGCTCATGCACTTCCTCATGCAGAGTATTACAATATACTTGCAAGTTGTCAAGAGCTGTACTGAGCTCCTCTACACGAGCCCGAGCTTTAGCTTCCCGGTTCCAAGCAATCGAACGTGAATTGACAGCCCAATCGATTGCCAAATCCCGTTCAGCAAGCTCATCTTGCAGATGTCTGACATCAGCTCTCAACTCATTCATACGCTGACCATCTTCTACCCACACCCTGTTTTGGTGACGTAGCTCCGTCCGAAGCTGCTCCACTTGGGCTTCTAAGTCTCCGATGGGGTCATTACTGCCGTTGTTGCTCTCTTCATGCCTTGGAGCCAACTGATGCCGAGGTACGCCAATAGGTCCAGTGGACTTATGCGCAGTTTTCCTCGTACGTGGCGACATATCTCCATAAGGGGGAAAAACTTTATTATTGTAATTTTTAGACATGATGCATGCATAATTATGGAATCAATTTTCATTGATTCCACACCTTCTATACATTGCACTCTGTTACCTGGTCTTATAAGATGAGGGCAAGGTGAGAACGAAAGAAATTTTCTTGGGTAAGTATTTGAAAATTCTTTTTGAAATGCCTCATAATATCTGAAGAGATGGGCTTCGCTCTGATACCAGCTGTGACAGAACCTCCCAAGTCATTAGGCCCACCTACAGTTGCCCTTATCCAGCGGACCTTTGGCAACCCTATAGATGCTTCTAATTACTCGACAAGTTCGGTATCTGTATCCTTTCTTTTCTCAAGAGTGTTTAACCCGTCACGCAGATATTATAACACATCGGAGGAACAAATAAGCGAAAGCAATTATAATAACTTAATTTACATTAAAATATAGAAAGAGTGTTATTATTATAGACTAGTAGTATATGAGTGCAGAAGTATTATTACAAACTCGGGAGGCAAAAACCCCTCCCGCATATAGATATAAAGTTTTTCAAAAGAAGGACCACATCCTCCTGAGGTTTCATTCTTGCGATTCTTCCTTTGGCACCACCTTAGAGCAAAAGCAACAAAAGTTTGCTGCTTCCTCACCTACAACAACATGGGTTCGAAAACCCTGAGTACGAAGTGTACTTTCACAAGTCTTACCCGTCAAAATAAAAGAATCTCAAGGATATGCTGGTTTGACGGAATTAAGGTAAGGCTTAATCAAGCATCAAGACTCTGTTTGCAAAAATGCTTACTAATAGTGGATCCTTGAAAATCCAGTTTTATTAGCAAGTTAAGTTATTACCTAAATCTAGAGTTCTTTTCTACCCTAGTTCGAGCAATTGGCCTAAACTAGCCATCTTTTATCATCCCTTTTAGTTCACTAGAATGCGACGTGTAGGGCAGTGACCAAGTCTTCATGTCCAAGAAGTAACAGCGATCCGAATCGATTAATACCTAGCTAGGGATCTCTAATCACACGACATATGTAGCACTTAACCCTTGCATATGTCAACTCGCCACCGGGGTTCTTAAGACTAGATCAGGTTCACGCCAACCGAGAGCACAGATACACCACCGTCCAGCCTCTTGCCACGGAGGGTATACGCTACTCTCGCCATCTCTCCACTCCCATTGTGTGTTGTCTTATTCTGGTATTAGTCTTCTCGAGGCAAAGCTTACCCATGATGAGGCATGTGACCAGTTAAAAGGTCGTCGATCAGCAAGCCTACATCGACATGGTCCTTAATCGACACAGACGGAGACACTACACCGAGACTCTCTTCTCATGCAAGTCACCCGTCTGGTCTTAGCTTATTTATTTAAACCCAAAGTTTGGTACCTAGCAGAGGTACATCTTTTCCGATATTGAACCCATCATGGCCCTGATGGATCCACCATCACAAGTTTTTCTTTTCGAAAACATTCCCACCCACTGAAGCATCACTTTTGTTTTTAAAACAAAACATTTTTGTTTGCTACAGCAAGGCTAAGCATCATAAAATTCTTTTCCAAAAAGGGTACCAAGGAAGGGTAATCAATTTTCCAAGGAAGGAAATGCATCAATTGTTTGGCACACAACTCCTATCACCTAATGCATCAAGCAAGTGAGAAAGATTTTAAAACAGCAAAGAGGTGGCAAATGCACCGGGGCTTGCCTTGAGTTGTAGGAGAGTCGGGCTCTGCTCCGCAAATATCAAAATAAAAGCAGTTCCTGGCAGGTGGGTCTTTAGGTGGTGGTGGTGGTGCAACTCCTTCTTCTTCAACTACTATCTCTTCCTCGTTCTCTATACATAACCATACATAATCATGAATGCTTTTGTGATGCTTATGGAAATGCAATGATAATAAAGGTACATCATATTAGGTCTTGAATACAATTTTCCTTCACGGTTCTCCAGGAAACTAGGGTTTTTGGACTCAGTATTCTATTTCATAGGGCAGGCACTACTTAGAAGATTAGGGTTTTGGGGTTTAGGTATCAAACATTGTCCAAATCATGTCAAACTTTACCAAAGGTTTCTAAATATCATTTTAAGCTCATCCAAAAAGTTTGATGATTTTTGGAGTTACTAATTAATTTCTAAAATTCCAGGAGTATAGGTTTTAGCTATTTTAAATACTTCATAATTCCTGGTTTGGACTAAAAATCTTAAAACCATTTATATTAAATACTGTAGAAATTTAGGAGTTTAACGAAATTGGTCTTGTATTTTTAGCGTTTTCTACAATTTTCTAGGAATTCTATAATCCTGGCAGAAAAAGAAAAAGAGAAAGAGTCAACAGTATTGGGCTCATTCTGGCCCGGGACAGCCCATGATAGGCAAAATGCCCCACGCGCGTGCTCGCACTGATAACTTTGTGCAAAGGCCCCTGACATTTTAAACAACTTGAAAAGAGTCTAATGTACTATTCCCTGAGTCACTGACAACTCACAAAACCCCCCTATATTTCTATGTCTTCACAGCTCTTGGTCCACGACGCAGCACGACGGCAGACCGAGCTCCAGCGAGCCTGTACTGGCCAAGACACGCAATGGCCGGTGCTCTAACTTGGCTGATACCTAATTCAACATCTAACAAACGTTTCCCCTCGATCAATTGCACGGTTCGAGCTCCCAACCTCTCTGCTCACGGCGACCGCGCAATCCTAGGACAATTCAAAGTGTTCCTGGTGATCAGATGGGTTCTAGCTTAATCGGTCGGGTCGGGGAGTATCAAGAGCACATCACAGTACTGAAACGAGTGAACAGAGGGCATGAATGGGCCTGAAGCGCACTGGCCACGGTGAGAGCCTTTTCACGGTGGCGAAAAACCGATTTGGGGGAAGTGGGCAATTTGGAGGCTCGAGTGGACGATTGGAGATGAGAGTTGGTGCTTTGGATGTGTAGTTACCCTACAGAGCTCATGGCATGCTCAATTTATAGAGTCCGTGAGCGGTGGTGTCCAATTCGAAGAGATTGCGCTGGCGGCCGGGAAGAAGAGATGAGTCACCGGTGCGGTTTACCGTGGCCCTCGCTGGCTGAGGGGCTACGGTGGTCATTGGCGAGCTGTTGCGGCTAGTAGCGATGTGGTTAAAGGGTCATGATCATGGCACGATTACGGCTATGACGTTTACCTCGACGACGGCCGGTTGGCCACGTTGCCGGTGCAAGTGGTTGAGTGACCGAGCGCAACAGTACTCCAAGCTCATCCCCAGCGCCAGATTTTTCACCCGGGGATCGTTATCCGTGTTTAATTTAGGCACGAATCGCGGCGATGGCATGAATCCACGTTCAAGGTCACCGGCGGTGAGGTACCTGAACTTGGCGATCTGGTCCGAACACTGTACCATCACGCTGGCATTCAGTCAGTCTGATAGAGCCTATTTGGGGGCAATTTGCTCCCAATTTCGTGTGGTGACCAGATCAACATTCTGCATCAAAGTTATAGTTTAACAAACCAGCTTTAACTTTGTCACAGAGGTTTTAGTTAAACATCCATTAAATCGAGCTTCACATGGTCCCAAAGTTGATCCAACACACTGCTCTCTCTGAATATCACAGAGTCTTAGTTTGACAGCCAGACTTCAAACCAATTTAACTCCTAATTTTGTACAATACCAAGGCTTAAGTACTTAAGCAAAGTTGTTCTCCTTTCCTAGCTCTACAAGTTTGATGTGTTGACCCTAGGCAAATTTCTTGTATTTTTAGAAATACAGAGCTCCAAAGTCAGCCCTGTTCACCGGTTTAGGTATAGAGTGACTTCTTTGCAAATAAACCCAAATCTCATGGTTTGATTTGCAAATCCTCAAATGTTTGAAACATATGATTTGAGGTGCCCTAATACCTTGGTTTTTGCACCTTGGTCCAAAAGTGTACAAAATTTTACACATAGCCCCCTAGGGTTTCAATTTAGGGTTTTCCAGGGGTCTTTTTAGGGTTTTGACATATTTAGGGTTTTGTTGCTATCAAAGTTCATTAAATGTGATATCTTATGATAATTTCTAATGAGTTTTAGATTTTAACTTATTTAGGCATCTTTTTCACTCATAGGCCCAGTTTAGGGTTAAGTACTCTACTCTAGAGTTAACCACACATCAAGTCACACCAATACAAATTGTTTGAAATTTTTGCCTAGTAAATGCACTTTAAGTGTAATAAACACATGATATGCTAATTCTCATGATGTTATGCTCAAGTTTTAGTGGTAGTAAAACCAAGGGTGTTACATTTGTGGAACAGAGCCCGACTCTCCTACAACACAAGGCAAGCCCCGGTGCATTTGCCACCTCCTTGCTGTTTTTAAATCTTATTCACCTTATATGATGCATTAGGTGATAGGAGTTGTTTGCTAAAACAATTGCTGCATTTCCTTCCTTGGAACTGTTTACCATTCCTTGCTTACCTGTTTTATTAAAAAGTTTTCTGATGCTTAGCCTTGATTTAGAAAAACAAGTGTTTTGTTTTAAAACAAAAAGATGATGCTCCACAGTGGATGGGATGTTTTCAAAAATAAAACTTGATGGTGGATCCATATGGCCATGATGGGTTCAACATCGGAAAAGAAGTACCTTTGTCAGGTACCAAACTTTGGGTTCGGATTGATAAAGCTGAGACCGGGCGAGTGACTTGCACAAGAAGAGAGTCTCGGTGTAGTGTCTCCATCTGAGTCGATTAAGGACCTTGTCAATGTAGGCCTGATGATTGAGGACCTTTTAACTGGTCACATGCCTCATCATGGGTAAGCTTTTTCTCGGGCAGACTAATACCAGAAAGGCCAACACGCAATGGGAGTGGAGAGATGGTAAGAGTAGCGTGTACCCTCCGTGGCAAGAGGCTGGACGGTGGTGTATCTGTGCTCTCGGTTAGCGTGAACCCGGTCTGGTCTTAAGAAACCCGATGGCGAGTTGACATATGCAAGGGTTAAGTGCTGCATATGTCGTGTGATTGGAGATCCCCAGTTGGGTATCAATCAATTTGGATCGCCGTTACTTCTTGGACATGAAGACTTGGTCACTGACTTACTCGTAGCAATCCAGTAAACTGATGGGTTGATAAAAAGACGGCTAGTATAGGCCATGTGCTTGAACTAGGGTAGAAAGAACTCTAGTCACAGGTATTACTTAACTTGCTAATAAAACTGGATTTTTAAGGATCCACTATTAGTAAGCATTTCTGTAAAACAGAATCTTTGATTTTTGAATAGCCTTACCTTGACTCCCTCAAGCCAGCATATCCTTGAGAGTCTTTTCTTTTGACGGGTAAGACTTGCGAAAGTCCACTCCGTACTCAAGGTTTTCGAACCCATGTTGTTGTAGGTGAGGAAACAACAGACTTTTGCTGTTTTTGCTCTAAGGTGGTGCCCAAAGAAGAACCTCAATAGTGACGTGGTTGCGGGAGGGATGTTGGCCTCCCTTTTGAAAAACAATATACTTTTATGCGGGAGGGGTTTTTGCCTCCCAAGTTTGTAATAATAATACTTTTGCACTCTTATACCCTGGGTTGTAATAACTATAACACTCTTTTTGTATTTTGAATGTAAATTAAGTTATTGTAATTCGCTTCCGCTTATTCGTCCCTCTGATGTGTTGTAATATCTGCGTGACGGGTGAAACGCTCTTGGGCAAGGAAAAGGATACAGATACTGAACTTGTCGAGTGATTATGTGCATCTATAGGATTGTCCAAGGTCCATTGGACAAGGACAACTGTAGGTGGGCCTAATGACTTGGGAGGTTCCGTCACATGATGATTGCTGCAACGGTGCTCTGCCTCTTCCACTTGGGAGCCATCGCAATCTTTCAGGCGGGACGAGCGAGCTTGGAATTTCAGGGAAGCAGATGAGCGGCTGAAGGGAAAAAGTGAATTTAGGGCTCGAAAATCAAAAAGGCACGTCGGCGCGAGTATAAATGGGGTTTCTTGGGTCGGGCATTATCTCTAAAGTGCTAGATCACTACTCGGAAAAGCAAAAGCCTCAGACATCACTCGGCAGTTACCTCTAAAATACCAGCACTATCAAGCACATGGACAAACTTTCAAACGTGCAAATGGAAATCAACAAAATAGTAGTCATTTGAAGCAACCAAATTCTTGATTCATACTGGAGGGGGTAACACAAACTCAAGGCCGACTCATTATGAGTCAACTTCTTTCACCCTGGTTACTACATTACATTACACTACCGTACTACTTACATTACACTACACTACTAACTACCACTACATTATTCTACTGCTACTACTACTGCTGCTACTGCTAACTGTCCATACTAATATTTAAACCAGTGGTGCTATGCCATTGGCCTTGTCGCCGCTGCTGCCCTTGCTGCTGTCGCTGCCGCCACCACCGTCGCCCTTGCCGCCACCGTTGCTGCCGTCGCCACCGTCGCCTTTACTGCCGTCGTTGCCACCGTTGCCGTCGTCGCCGCTGTCGCCCTCGTTGTCGCCCTTGCTGCTGTCATCTCCACCGTCATCCTCACCGCTGTCATCGCCGCTGTCGTCGCCCTCGTCGTCACCGTTGCCGCCGCTCCTCTCCTCGGAAGAGTCGGAGGAGTCTGCCTCATCCGAGGAGACCCCCGACTCATCCGACCCACCGAGCCCGACACGCTTGATGGAGCGCTAGTATGCCCAGGCCACGATGGAAAGCCCCATGGAATCATCTGAGTCCTCGGATTACGTCGGGGGAGAAGCCAGAGCGGGCGAGCGGTCTGACTCGGAGGATGCCTTCTTCGAGTACTCTAAGTCCCCAAAGTCCTCCGAGGGGGACTCAGGGCACGCTTGCGCTTGTTGTCAGCACGGTGAGGCCAGCCACGACCCCTCCTGCCTCTACCCATGGTTGGTTGCAGAAGGAGAGAAAGAAGAAGAAAGCAACAGATGATCGAAGGATGAGGGAAGAGAACAACGGTGCAAGCATGCTATTTATAGAGGCCGGGGGTGACCGTCCACTTCCTACTACACTCGCCGAACAGTCGCAAGTATTCAATAAGCAATTCAAGCCGCCTGAAAATGAGTCAAGCAACAGGCGCCACTTCGCGTAACACGACACCGTTTGGACCAAGGTTAACTCCTCAGGCAATATGATTACACCTCGCGGTCACATCAAGTTACTACTCCAGGACAGTGTGCTAAAAGCTCTATGTACTAAGACACCCCTTGGGCACACCCATTGGGTGTGTTGCCAAGAATTTTCAAAAGATTTTCTAAAGAAGTCATATCCACACAGTATACGCAATGAATATACTATGACAAAAGGAAGAGATCGGCTGAGATGGGAGGAAGTCCAAATATAGCTACTGAACTGCAAGTTTAATCAGCAGAGGCATTGAAGCACAGAGCGGGGTGATGTCCAGCTGAGAGCCATCTGCCTCCACCAGCCAAACGTCCAATCTGTCACCGATCAAATTAATTTCTGACCTAACAAGGCATGGACAGATAACGTTGTTTGAATTCGCAAGAGCATAAGATGATGACAGAATGCTGATTTCTAAAGCATAAGATGATGACAAAATGCTGATTTCTAAAGCATAAGATGTAGACCTTTAAATGGATTATTTTCAAAAATTCACTCAAAGCTCGGGGGCTACACCCATTGGATGCACCTTCAGTGCACCCAATAGATTTTTTGTCCCAGGATGACAAAATGCTGATTTCTAAAGCATAAGACGTAGACCTTTGAATGGATTATTTTCAAAAATCCACTCAAAGCTCGGGGGCACCCAATAGATTTTTAGTCCCAGGATGACAAAATGCTGATTTCTAAAACATAAGATGTAGACCTTTGAATGGATTATTTTCAAAAATCCACTCAAAGCTCGAGGGCTACACCCATTGGGTGCACCTTCGGTGCACCTAATAGATTTTTAGTTCCAAGAAGACAAGATGCTGATTTCTAAAGCATAAGATGATGACAAAATGTTGATTTCTAAAGCATAAGATGATAACAAAACACTGATTTCCAAAGCGTAGGATGAAGACCTTTGAGCGGATTATTTTTAAGAATCCACTCAAAGCTCGAGAGCTACACCCAATGGGTGCACCTTCGGCGCACCCATCGGCAGAATGGAAACCGCGCCACATAACAAACCTACGAGCCGGACCTAGAGTCTTTGGGCTGATTATTTTGAAATCAACTCAAAGATTGGGGGCTTGTGGGGGATAGATATCCCCCGGGTCCACTAGAAGGCAAGAAGGCCTCGCGAGAGGCTTTGGGCCAGTTACCTCGCAAGGTCATCCCTTCGTGGGCCGAGACAGAACTACTGGCAGAGTGGGCCAACACGAGAAAGAAGCAGACTCATGCCCTAGCAACCCGTCAGATTCGTGCGCTATCCATAGCGCCCACCTGACTTTCCCGCACTTAGCGCCCTTGAATATCGGGGCAGATTAGGGATAAGTCGGCACGATTCTAGGAAGATCAGTTCAGTCGGTTCACTATTATTTAGGATATACATAATCGTCACGTACGCATGTAGTGCCCCACGATCGAGTATATAAGGCCTAGGGGGTACCCCATCATTTCCATTGACCATCTACTTATCTCATTAGCTTCTCTCCATCCAGGAGATTTCCCTTGTAACCTACCACATAAAAATCCACACCAGGAAGTAGGGTATTACGCCTCTCCAAGTGGCCCAAACCTGCAGAAAATTGCCTGTCATCTCTCGTGCGTCTCGCACGAACCATCGAGTTACAGTCAACAACACCGCCCTACCCGAAAGCACCGCGAGGGGTAACCCTGGGTGTGCGGTCGGACTCTAAACACCGACAGACACTCCCCGCTATCTCCAATATCGAGCTTCTGGCTGAAAACACCGCGGGCCTAGTTCCCTCAGGTACACGGTGGTGGTCGTGACACAAACGCGGTTGTCACGGTCTCGCAAGACTCTCGCCCCACTCGGTACAATTACAACGGCTCGCCCAAGAGCCGAGGGGTTGTGTGGTTTTTCTAAACTCACTCAACTAACTAGGATTCACCTAAAGCAAGCGCTAAAGTGGTCTAACTAACCTAAGCACTTCGCAAAGCACCTACGCTAATCACCGAGTGATTCTATTAATCACTTGGGTGTATGAGCACTTGAAAATGTCTACTATATGCCTTGGTATGTTGCTTGGGCTTCCACACCTTGGAATGGCCGGTTGGAGGTGTATTTATAGCCCTCAACACAAAACTAGCCGTTGGAGAAAAGTTGTGCTCTCTGCGGCACACCGGACAGTGCTCTGTTCATTGTCCGATGCGCCTAGTCATTGGTTTGACACTGCAAACAACCGTTGGCGCGTAGGCTTTTTACACTGGACACTCTGGATGTCACACCGGACAGTCCGGTGGTCTTCTCTCTGCAGTGCCACCTAGAACTAGCCGTTGGGCTACTGTTCCCAAGTGCACCGGACAGTCCGGTGCTCCAGACCAGACAGTCCGTAGGCAACATTTTTTTCGTTTCTTGGACTTTACTTGATCTTCCTAATGTCTTCTTTTGAGGTGTTGCTTTCCACAATGCTTTAGTCCAAGTCACTTCAGCATCCTGTAAAATACAAACATAAACACTAGCAAACATATTAGTCCACAGGTTGTGTTGATCATCAAACACCAAAATCTATTGAGCCAAATGGCCCGGGATCCATTTTCCTTACAATCTCCCCCTTTTTGGTGATTGATGACAACACAACCAAAGCAAGCAAATATTAAAAAAAATATGCAATCTACTTTTGCTAGGATGCATGTTTGTCCCCACAATATGATATTATGGACTTAAGCCTCCCCCTAACTCCATAAATCACTTACTTCCTACTTTAGACCAAAGAGCCAAAACCACTTGAAGGATCAAAATTTTAATTTGGTGGTGTTTGGTGTTTGATACAATTTTCATTGCTTTGGTGTAACACTCACAATCTCAACTTGAGATTTAAGGAAATCCTTTAAAGAAAAACATAAATATAATAAATATAATCATCAAAATAAGTGCCCTTGAAAAAGATTGAACTTTAGAATTCACACTTTATAAAGTAAATGCTCATAATAGAATAATATTAGCTAAATTATATCCTAATGAAGATTAGACAGTGAAAAAGTGTTTTCTATCAAGACAAAGGGATATGAACTTTGTAATATACCTTTAATTTGACTACACACCCAAAATAATATTCTATTGAAATAAATGTGGTGTGTATTTCATGTTAAAAGCATTACCTAAAATACAATAATAATATTAAATAAACTAACTAAATAGATTAATATAATTGTTGCACACCATGTTGGAGTTCCATTGGTGCATTAAACTTGAACTTAAATTTAGAACAGATTTGAATTCAAATTTGAATTGAAATGAGAATAGAAAAAGAAAAAAAGAAAAGTGAAACCTACTTGTGGGTCGATTCTGCCCAGCCGGCCCACCTCACGTGCCAGCCCAGTATTCGCGCCCACGCCCATTAGCGCCACTGCCGGCCAGGGCCCGCTCGCCAGCGTCCTCCCCTTTTGCGGCGCTCCCGTGGCTGTGGTGCCTCCCTCTGTGACAGGTGGGGCCAGGCTGTCATCCCACAGCTCGCTCAACAAACACTCGAAGTCCATTCATGGATCTACATGGACCTCGGGTGGATGGTTGGCTTTGGTCCTAGGTATAAGACTGTGCCTGGGCACGCATCTAAATCTAGCTAAACTCCACGCCTAGTGTTGAGCTGCCTAATCCTTTGAACCTCGCCGTTGGCTGCTCTGGAAAGGACCCGCGTCGGCTCTGCTTTCGCCATGGCGGTTGTGGAGCCGAATTAAGCTCTAGGGCAATTAGTGGCGATTACCAAAACTTGCCACAGCTTTCCGCTGCAAGGAAATCCACCGTGAGGCTACCAATTTCTCGTCGTCGCTTCTCCTCTTTTAATGTGTGCGTATCCGAGTCGTCAGTCTGGGTTCGGGCGGGCGAGATTTGATCATGGCCATTTAAAATCCGAACCGTTGTTCAATCCAATGGCTAGATGTGCATATCGGTTCGATGCCATTCTAAGGTGATCTAGACCCTCCATCTCTGATCGCGCGGCTTCGATCAGCCCATACCCCACGGCTTCGATCAGCCCATACCCCTCCGGCCAAGCAATTTTACATAAGATACCCTGATCTTTTAATAAAACAACCCGCCGTCCACAGCCAGTGTTAAATAATTACAACTGTGCATTGGTATTTGCAAATTAAACCTTGGGTTTTGTTGAAATAGTGACCGCAATACATGTGTCCTTCAGAAATTATAAAATAAATTCAGAAATTTGATTTTTAGTTTAGAAATAATTCTAGAAAAGAGAAGAATACTCATAACTTGATGGTTTTATCTCCGAATTGATCCATTCCAGTTGCATTAAATTCATATTACTATTGTTTGTTATCTAATAACCTTATTTTGTTATGAAACATAAGTGAAATTTTTGTACTAATTTGTTTTATATCTAGCACTTAATTCTTCAGAAAATCATAACTCTTTAACCATAACTCCGAATTTAGTAATTCTTGAGCCTGCGATCTCGTAGCATCACGTAGGATATTATTATGCAGTTTGTGCTTATGTTTGGTGTGATGTTAATTTTGCCTATACCATGTTTGTTTGTATTGCTATGAATAGCAGTGAGGTCATGAGAATCTGAAGATCATCCTAGTATCTAGAATCTCGAGTCCCAGGCAAGTTGTGTCCTTGATCACTCTTTTTTACCTAATAATGTTCGTTGTTAATCACTGTGGCATGCTTAGGTTCATTTGATGGGACCCAATAGGTTTCCCTAGCATTGTTTTTCCCCAACCTTGCAAATAGATGAATTATTGGGTAGATTTGCTATTGCTCTACCTGGTTTTGGGAAACTAATGTTTCATTATGACCATGTTCCAACTATGTTGTTGTTTAATTATTGTTCATGGTAAGATCATATTGTTAATTAGAACAAGGAGAACCACCCGGGAAAATAGTGCTACCATAAGGATGGTATGGGACACCCTTGGCTTACTAATTAGGAAAGCTTGTGGAGGACTACCTTACCCAAAAGGGGCAAGAGCAGTAGAGGAGTGGTCGGTATAGGGAGGTTCCCGGGTTGATTTTGCTGCGATGGTTTTCAGAAGGGGATTCCTATGCTGCGCGCCCTAGAACTATAGCGAGTTTTCTGAAGCTAGTGGAACTTTGTAAAGGCCTTATAGTGGTACCCTGCCTCGCTTCCTTGGTAGAGGTGTATGGGGTCTGATCAACCCCGTGGAAAAGGGTAACACGACTTGTGGGTAAAGATGCGCAACCTCTGCAGAGGGTAAAACTGGTATATCAGTCGAGGTCACGATCATGAGCGGCTTAGATACTCACATGATTAATTTATGGAACTAAACTTAATTTGTCATATACATTGCATCGCGGGTGTTGTTATTAATCTTGATCTCTTATTTAATTGGGTTGGTATCTACTTATACTTAGTAACAGCTAATAAAATTTTGACCAACTTTAAAAGCAATGTTCATCTTTAACCATCCTCTTTGGTAAGCCTTACACTTCACATGAGCTCCCACCTTTGGTGAGTTCATGCACATTATTCCCCACAACTTGTTGAGCGATGAACGTATGTGAGCTCACCCTTGCTGTACTCATATCCCCCATGTCAAGGACAGGTACCACAGGATGAGGCGTGAAGGATGTTGTGATGAGTTCGTGAGTGGTCTAGGTCGTCGTCTCCCAGTCAACTTTGGGTTGCTGGATCGTTGTCTTCGTATGATGAAATTATTTAATTATTTTGTACAGAACTCCGTTTTATATTAGTGTTGTGACATTCATTTATGTACCATGAGTCATCATATGTGTAAGACTTGATCCTAGCACACTTCGTGATTATTTCGCACCTGGGTTTTGAACCACTAAAACCCGGGTGTGACAGAAGTGGTATCAGAGAAATTTTGACTGTAGGATGAAACCTAGATAAAACTGGATAACCCTTATCTACTTATCTTTACTCTGATTGTTTCTAAACTTTTCTTACTCTTTTCTCATCTAATGTTGTTTTACTCTGATTACTCTTACCTTTTCACTTCTAAAGACAAAAGTGGATTTCACACTTTGAAATCCTATACCTAAAGTAACTATTAGGAATATGAAACCTAATCTTAGGAACCAAATCAAAACTATTTTTGTAAGTATTTATAAGCTTGAATGGTTGTTCTTATGATAACTGCTTGATTCGGTTCTTTTGAGTGTGATGGGTTGTGGAGTAATGCCCACAATTACATCTGCCTATATACATCTAGGCGTAAAAGAGAATATTTATAAAATAACTAGACAACCTAGATTATCTCCATTTAAAATGTATATAGGGTCACATATATACCTCATCTTAACAGACTCTATCTTACCTCTGGAGATTCATCTTATAAGCATAGTTATCCCAATATAGACACAAAACAACATATCAAGCTCTGCCCATGATCCTTCAATTGTGACCAGCTACTAACCTATCTGTTTGCCCACTAAATAATTTCCCTTGCAGAACTATCTTACCATATATTTGTAACCCAGATGGTCAATACCAGGGAGGGAGGCAGTATAGATCTACCTGCTAACAATCAAAGCAGGAGGACTGTTAACCAACCATAACCAGAGATGAACCCACCACCGGCTGGAACAGATCTAGTTGCTGCCGCTCAGATGCAGCTGCTGCAGCAAATGGCAAACACCATGATAGAAATGCAAGCGCAAGTGCGACAAGAACGTCAGGAGATGCGCCAGGAACGACAGAAAATGAGGCAAGAACGCCAAGAAATGCGCCAAGTACGGCAGGAACAAGAACAACTACCACCTCCACCACCACCAGCTCCACCCAGGGATAAACACTGGGAGTTTATGAGTCACAAGCCACCCACATTCTCTAACTCCACGGATCCACTACAAGCTGATGACTGGCTAAAGTCCAAGGACAAGATGCTCAACATAGCCCAATGTACTGACAGAGAGAAGGTGCTATATGCATCGGGTCACCTCACCGGCCCAGCTACAGATTGGTGGGATGCATATTGTGTTGCTCACGCTGCTACCAACACCATCACCTGGGCAAAATTCTCCACTCAATTCAGGAATTACCATATTCCTGCTGACCTTATGAAGATTAAAAAGAAAGAATTCCTATCCCTCAAACAGGGAGGCATGCCTGTAAGTGAATACATGACAAATTCATCCAACTATCCCGATATGCTCCTGGGGAGGCCGATGATGATGAGAAAAAGCAGGAGCTATTTCTGGAAGGTTTGATTGGACCACTACAATACCAGTTGATATCACACACATTCTCGTCCTTCCAGAGATTACTGGACAAAGCGATTGGTCTGGAAAACAAGAGGGCTGAGTTTGGAGAAAACAGGAAAGCTACTAATCAGAGACAAGCTGGAAGTAGCTCCTGTCCCCGTTATACTACACCTCAAAGTACTTCTGCTCGTGGCAGTTCCGGGCAACAAACTCAATAGACCCAATCTGCTCCTTCTCAAGCAAGCACTCCAACTAGACTTGTTGCTCCTAATACATCCACAAGCAGGTCATGCTTCAAGTGTGGGCAGGCAGGACACTATGCCAACTACTGTCATAATAGGGCTGCTTATACTACTTCGGCTCCGATGAAGCAGAGTCGGACCTCGGGAGGTAAGAGTCAGCCCTTATCCATCAATTAGGGGCAGGTTAACCACGTGGAAGCAGAAGCTGAACTCGGTGAACCCGAAAACCTGGAAGAAGTGCCGGTTGAAGGTGAAGAAGCTGGTGAAGAAGGCAATGAACAACAAGATTAGAGTAAATATAAATACATATATATATATATTAGGAGTACTATCTGTAGGACCTAAATATTACTTTAGTTAGTAGCTAGTAGTTACTATTTTAGGAGTAATAAAAAGGTCTATTTGACCCTATGTGTTACTAATAAGTGGTGCATCATACTAAAATTCTTGCTTGTGCATATGTTTTGAGATACGATTGGGATACATCCTTTTCTTACAAATCTCGAGAATGAGATTTCTTTTAAGGGGGTAGGATTTGTAACACTCAAAATCTCAACTTGTGATTTAAGGAAATCCTTTAGAGAAAAATAATAAAAAATAAATATAATCATCAAAATAAGTGCCCTTGAAAAAATTGAACTTTAGAATTCACCCTTTATAAAGTAAATGCTCATAATAGAATAATATTAGCTAAATCATATCCTAATGAAGATTAGACAGTGGAAAAGTGTTTTCTATCAAGACATGTCGCACCCCGATTTAAGGGATAAAGTCGGGTGCGTCTCATATATGTGCCAAAGAAGACAACACATATAATAACAGAGTGTATAGAGATAAATGTCACAATATCATAAAAGTATTTATTACATAGCAGAAGTCTTACAAAATAAAAGGTAAATATAAAGCGAACTAAAGTCCATCCTTGGCGCCATAAAGTCAACTGGGAGACACCACCTAGATCAAGTTGAACTCCTTGTTGTGCGGCTCCTCCTAAGCCACCTGTTCTTCTCCTATGGGGGGGTTTATATATCGCAAGTGTGAGCTCCCAAAATATCATAGCTCAACAAGTCATGGGGAAAAATGTCTATGAACTCACCAAGGTGGGAGTTCATGTGATGTGTAAGGCTGATCAAAAATAGGGGTTAAAGTTGAGCATTGCTTTTAATAAGTTAGTCAAATTTTCTTAGCAATTACTAGATCTAAGTAAATACCAAACCATAATAAATATAGAACAAAATTAATAATAAATCTCATGCAATGAAAATGACAAATTAAATTTAGTTTCATAGTTTAATCATGCGAGAGCCTTGAGCTGCTCATGACCGCGAGCACGGCTAGTATACGAGTTTTACACTCTATAGAGGTTGTACCCTATACCCATAAGTTATGTTACCCATCTGTCATAGGGTTGTACGGGCCCCACAGACCTCTACCAAGGAAGCGAGGCAGGGTAACACTATGAGGCCTTTAGCTAGTTCCACTAGCTTTAGAAAACCCTTTACAGTTTTTAGGAAGAGCAATGCAGGAATCCCCGTCGGACCGCCATCGCAGCAAAATCAACCCAAAAACCTCCCTACACGCCTACTCCCCTACCGCCCTTGCCCCTATCGGGTAAGGTAGTCCTCCACTAGCTTTCCTAGTTAGTCAGCCAAGGGCGTCCCATTCCACCCTTGTGGTGGCACGTGTTTCTCAAGTTAAGCTCCATGTTCCAATTAAAAATAATGATCTTGACATGAATAATAAATAAAATTACAGAATAATTGGAACATGGATATAATGTAATATTAAACTCAAAACCATATAGAGCAATAGCAAAACTACTCAAATGATTCAGGGCTGAACAAGGTAAAAGGATAACTAGTCTAGGGTGACCTATTGGGTCCCATCAAAATTAAACCTATGCATGAATAAGTGATATTAAAAAACATTATTGGGTAATAAAAGTGGTCAAGGGCACAACTTGCCTTCAATGAGCTCCTGCTTAGCAACTTATACCTGCTAAACACCAGGATCCTCAGCCACTGACTCTTCTACTCGCCACAGTACAAACAAGCATAGTACAAAGGATAAATTAACATCACACCAAACATGTATACAAAATACATATTAATAATCTACATATTAAAATGAGATCATAGGAAAAAGAATCATTAAATTTGGAGTTATGGATTTTAAGTTATGAATTTCCAAAGGTTTTATATGCTTGGTACAAGATTAATTAAGAGATAAATTTTAATACAGTTTTCATGTCAAAACAGAGACACTAAGTTATAGACAATACTAATACAAGATTATAGGAACTAGAATGGATCAATTTGGACTAAGTATGAATTTTATATGAATTAAACAAGTTCTAGGAATTGTTTTTATATTAAAAATTTATTTTCTAAATGATTCTATCGGTTTTATAACTGTCTGGACTGCATGCATGATTTCAGAGAACAACAGGGGCCTCTACGCAAGGTTTCCTACACTAAATCCACAGCAACTACGGACTGTGGGTTTATTTCCTAAAACCAGAGGGGTGCATATGTAAAACGAGCCAGCGAAGGGGTATCGCTCACCCTAGGCCGTTCGATCCAAGATGATCGAACCAAATTAGAAATGCACGCGTTTTATGCCCGCCAGTTGTCCCTGTTCACCCGATTTCGCATCAACGACAGGGATGCGATCACACACTGACTTGACCTGAACCGCTCATCACCGATTCAACGCCCCAGGTCACATCACACGAAGGGGTATCCTATGATCTAATCTTACTCGTTGCCCATGGATCCGATGGTCATGGACATGTCTTCTACCAACGGCGGTCAACCGTGGCGGTGCAACTCAGTTTGGCGGCGGCCCTCAGCGGAGAACCGCCCCACACTCTCCAAAGCTTCCCCCAGCTATTCTACCTGACACTATATGCAAAGCAGAAAGTTTCTAACCTAAGAGGGGGTGTCTCACCGAGAATGTCGCGATGGAGCGCCCTGGCCATGGCGAGGTGCAGATCGGGGCACACGGTGTACGACGGCAAGAAATTGCGGTGAGGTAGCTCGAGTTTTGGGGCAGGAAAGCTCGCGATCACCACCGGGGCAACACCATAATCACTCCAAACTTGGCACCGAGGCACGTGCGCTGGTGTACTTGCCGAACGATGACGGCGGACCCGACCCGAGCTCACGGTGGTGGTAGATGCAACGAGTTTCAACAGATGCGGGCGCGAGTGGGCGAGAAGAGGGGAGAAAGATCACGATTTCCCGGTATATATGGTCCGAGGCCCACGACTCCGGCCGATATCCATCCCGAGATCTGCGGCGGCGGATACAGAATCATCCCAGCGAGAGCGGTGCGACCACGACGTGAGGAGAAGAGAAGAGGCTGACACATGGGGTTGGCCACGCCCGCGTGAGTCGTGGAAGTCGTGGGGGAGAACACGGTCCATGTGGGGCCCGTTGTCAGCGTCATTCCAGTGGTGCGGGGGGCGCGTGAGGTGGATGCGACTGGCAGGTAGGCCCAGTGCGTTGGTGAGGGTCCGTACCGTAGCACGTCAGGTTGGGGAGACTGCCAAAGTGGGGTCAGCGCAGCGGATGCGTTTGGAGCGGCTGACAGGGGGGTCCACCTATCGGCACGCGATGGAAAGTAGAAGGCTAGGCCACGCGAAGGTAAAGCGGGAGTTAGTGGCCGAGCACTATAATTCGGGCCCAAGCGCGTTTTCTCTTTTTCTTTTATCTTTTTTCGTTTCGTTTTTATTTCCAATTTCATAATTTGAATTCTCATTCAAATTCAAACTTCATGGTAAATTTTTTTATCATTAAATATTCATCTTAGGCATGGTATGGGTGAATTTATCTATTTTTAATATTTATTTCATGATAACTAGTGCTCTCTTTCTCTAATTCTAGAATCCCAATTTTAGTCTTAAATTCCAATTTGGGTACTAATATATTTCTATTTACATTATTTTTATATTGTCACCAAATGCACACACAATAAAACCCCACCATGATGCATATTTCATTTAAGTGTCATTAGTTACTTATAATCTTTAAATGGGATTATTCACATGCTCAATTAACTAGAGGCAAAATACTCCTATCATATGTTTTACAATTTTGGGTAGTACAAATCCTACCCCCTTAACAAGAATCTCGTTCTCGAGATTTAGGAAGGACTAGGGAAAAGATGGGGAAATTCTATTTGAAGTTCTTTTTCTCTCTCCCAAGTAGCTTCATCTTCTCCATGATGACTCCATTGCACATCTTTATCACTTTATTTCTTGTAAGTCGAGTCAAAGTATCATGAATCTTGATAGGATATTATGTATAGGTCAAATCACCCTGAACACTGAGCTCTTCCATTAGCAACTGCTCCTCCGAGACACGAAGACACTTCTTAAGTTGTGACACGTGGAACACATCATGCACATCAGATAGATGATCAGGTAGCTCGAGTTGGTATGTCATCTCCCCAACTCGCCTAAAGATTCTGAAGGGTCCAATAAAGCGAGGGGATAACTTGCCCTTAACTTTGAATCTCCTCATTCCATGAAGTGGTGACACCTTGAGGTACACATGGTCACCTTCCTCAAACTCCAGTGGTCTTCTTCGATTATCAGCATAGCTCTTTTGCCTGGTCTGAGCTACCCTCAAGTTCTCCGGAATTATACAGACTTGTTCTTCTCCCTCTTGAATAAGTTTAGGTCCAAAGAACTGTCTTTCTTCAGTCTGATCCCAATATAGAGAAGTCCTGCACTTCCTGCCATATAAAGCTTCAAATGGTGACATCTTCAGACTGGCCTGGTAACTATTATTATATGAAAATTCAGCATACAGTAGACTCTTGTCCCAACTGCCTCCATGCTGAAGGGCACAAGCTCTCAACATATCCTCAAGTACTTGATTAGTCCTTTCAGTCTGTCCATCAGTTTGAGGATGATAAGCCAAACTGAAGCTCAACTTTGTATCCATATTCTCATGAAAGCTTTTACAAAATCTGGAGGTAAACTGTGAGCCTCTATCCAAAACGATCTTCTTCGGTACTCCATGTAGACACACAATCCGAGCCATGTATAACTCTGCCAACTGAGATCCCTTGTAAGTAGTCTTGACTGGAATGAAATGAGCTACTTTAGTCAGTCTATCCACAATCACCCATATGGAATCATACCCTTTCGAGGTGCGAGGCAACCCGACAATGAAATCCATACCAATTTCTTCCCACTTCCATTTAGGTATCTGTCGGCGTTCCGACCGCGGGGGGGTCCCTGGACCGACGAGTAAATTGTTGCTGCGTGTCCCAGCCCAGATGGGTCGGCGCGAGACGGAGACACAAGGGGGGAAAACAGTAAGGGGAACCACGGCCTCGTGTTGTCCTGCGCCCAGGGCGGATGCGCTTGCAGTAGGGGGTTACAAGCGTTCGCGAGGGAGAAAGAGAGAGAGCCGGTGCGACTGCGCGTCAGCCCGTCCTCCTGCGCGGCCACCTTTTTCGTACGAGGGCCCTAGACCTTCCTTTTATAGACGTAAGGAGAGGGTCTAGGTGTACAACGGGGGGCTGTAGCAGTGTGCTAATGTGTCTAGCAGAGGGGAGCCAGAGCTCCATGTACATGCCGACGTGGCTATCGGAGAGGTGTTGGAGCCCTGTTCATGTGGCGTCGTGGCCGTCGGAGGAGCGCTTGAGCCTTGTAGAAGTACAGCTGTCAGGGTTGTCGGATCCTTGCTGATGTATCCTTGCTTCCATAGGGGGCTGAGAACCGCCGTCGTCATGGAGCACGCGGGGTGCCATCATTACTTGTTTTACCGGAGCAAGACAGATGGGACGCCAGTCTTGTTCCCCGTAGCCTGAGCTAGCTAGGGGTAGGGTAATGATGTACCCCCCTGCAGCGTGGTCGGTCCGAGCCCAAGGTCGGGCAAGGCGATGGCTCCTCCGAGGTTGAGGCTGAGTCCGAGCCTGGGGGTTGGGCGAGGCGGAGACCGTAGTCCGAGGTCAGGGTTGAGTCCGAGCCCGGGGGTCGGGCGAGGCGGAGACCATCGTCCGAGGTCGGGGTTGAGTCCGAGCCCGGGGGTCGGGCGAGGCGGAGACCGTCTTCCAGAGTCGAGGTTGAGTCCGAGCCCTGGGGTCGGGCGAGGCGGAGACCGTCTTCCGGAGTAGAGGTTGAGTCCGAGCCCGGGGGTCGGGCGAGGCGGAGACCGTCGTCTGAGGTTGGGGTTGTGTCTGAGCCCTGGGGTCGGGCGAGGCGGAGACCGTCTTCCGGAGTAGAGGTTGAGTCCGAGCCCTGGGGTCGGACGTGGTGGAGCTTCCTACGGCGCCCGAGGCTGGACTTGGCTGCTGTCAGCCTCACCCTGGCAGGGGGTACAACAGTCGGAGCAGTGTAGGCGGTGCTGTTTTCCTGTCAGGTTAGTCAGTGGAGGGGCGAAATGACTGCGGTCACTTCGGCCTTGTCGACTGGAGAGCGCGCGTCAGGATAAGGTGCCAGGCGATCCTTGCATTGAATGCTCCTGCGATCCGGTCGGCTGGTGAGGCGATCTGGCCAAGGTTGCTTCTCCGTGAAGCCTGCTCGAGCTGGGCCTCGGGCGAGTCGAAGGTGCGCCCATTGCTTGAGGAGACCCTCGGGCGAGGCGTGAATCTGCCTTGGTCTACCGTTCCTGCCCGAGGCTGGGCTCGGGCAAGGCGAGATCGTGTCCCTTGAGTGGACGGAGCCTTGACCTAAATTGCGCCCATCAGGCCTTTGCAGCTTTGTGTTGATGGGGGTTACCAGCTGAGAATAGGAGTCTTGGGGGTACCCCTAATTACGGTCCCCGATAGTAGCCCCCGAGCCTCGAAGGGAGTGTGGGTACTCGCTTGGAGGCTTTGTCGCACTTTTTTGCAAGGGGACCGGCCTTTCTCGGTTGCATTTCGTTCCAGTGGGTGCGCGCGAGCGCACCCGCTGGGTGTAGCCCCTGAGGCCTCGGAGGAGTGGTTTGACTCCTTCGAGGTCTTAATGCCTTTCGTGATGCCTCGGTCGGTCTGGTTGTTCCCTCATGCGAACTGGTCGTTGCCCGGGTGCATAGTAAGGTTCCGAGTTCTCGGGCTGGTATGTTGATGCTGTCAACTGGTTGGCCGGAGTCGGGTTTGCGAGAGCAGCCCCCGAGCCTCTGCATAGGGCGAGAGGACGGTCAAGGACTGACTCGGCTTTTTTCATACGCCCCTTTGTCGCCTTTCCGCAAGGAGGAGGGGGGAAAGCGCCATGTTGCCCTCGGAGGGCGCCGAACATGGTGTCTCCGGTGAGTTGCTAACGGGTGATCCGAGTGGACGCCTGTGCCCCGTTTGATAAGGGTTGGCTAGTGGCCTAGAGGCGCGCTCCAAAAGTACCTGCAGGTGATTTGCCGGACCCGGTCCCGTTCGATAGGGTCCGAGGGCTCGATGCCTCCCTCTGATGGAATTTCGTTACAGAATCGCTCCTGCTGGTCTCGGAAATGTCCTAGGGTACCTCGGGAGTGTAGCCTGAGCCTTGGTTATGTATCGAACGTACCTAGAGTCATCCCTCACTCTGCGTGTTCTGGGGCGGCTGTCGAACCCTTCGAGAGGCCAGCCTGCGAACCCCTGATCAGTAGTGGGCGCGGAGCCCGAGTGGCCTGAGGCAGCTGTCGAACCCTTCCGAGGGGCCAGCCTTCAAACCTCTGATCAGTAGGGGGCTCAGGGCCCGCTTCCTTCGTAGAGAAGGATCCCTTTTGGAGTGTCCCCTTTCCCAGTCCCTGTAGCAAGAGAGAGAAAGGGGAAGCGAAAAAGGATACGAAATTGAACGACGTGGCGTACCTTTTTTGACGCGGTCATTATGGCGGAGGTGAAGCGTCGCCCACTCCGCCTGCCAAAGGTGTCGCCTGCCCTGCCACAAAGTTAATGCGATGGGACGAGTGGTTCGTGGGGCAGCCGTTGTGCATGTGCGAGCCGTTCGAGGAACGGGCATTTCGCCTTCGAGTTTTGGATTTCGCGGCGGGTTCGGGCGGAGTGTTGAACGGGTCTTGCCCGGGCCTTTATATATTCGGAAGAGGGACTGGTGGTGGTTCTTTGCTCTGCTGCTCGCCTCTGCTTAGGTTTTCGCAACCTGAGGGAATAGCCAGAGAAAGAAAACCTCACACCTTGTCCGCTCCACCTCCACCTTCTTCGCTTGGTGATGGTCGACCGGGTAACCGTCGTTCCGCCGCGTGACCCGTGGCCTTTCTCCACCGTCACGGCGGACGATCTGGAGGCCCTTGTTGCCGACAGCTTGCTTCGTCCCCTCTCCGGTGACCCGCAGCCGGAGTGGATGGCTCCTCCGAGCGGAGCCGCCCCGTCCCCGCCGTCGGGGTATGTGCTGAGTTTCGTCTCTTTCCATGAGCGGGGGTTCGGTGTGCCAGGAAGTCGTTTCATGCGGGCGATTCTGCATTTCTACGGGGTGGAGCTACACAATCTCAACCCCAACTCCATCGCGCAAGCAGCCATCTTCGCGGCGGTTTGCGAAGGATTTTTGGGGATTGACCCCCACTAGGATCTGTGGACCCACCTCTTCTCTGCGGAGCCTTTTGCCTCGACGACGGGGGAGAAGAGAGTCCGCATGGCAGTGCGGGCTGGTGGCTGCATCCTCCAGTTGAGGCAGGCGCGCGCACAACAGTACATCCCCGCCATCCTTGTGTCTTCGAACAAGGAGTGGCAGCGCCGGTGGTTTTACCTCCGGAATGACGATGGGAGGCTCCCCTCGTTTTCTCAAAGAGTGGTGACCGCCACCGGCAGCAACTGGCGCTATGGGGCTCCGCACGAGAGACAGAAGAACCTCCAGCCCCTTCTGGAGGCCTTGCAGGAGCTGCGGGATGGAGGGCTTACCGCCACGGGGGTGGTTGTCGCCATCCATCGCTGGAGGGTGCTCCCCTTGACGGAGCGGCGGCTGCTGCTTTCGGAGATGACGCCGGTGGTCGACTTGGGGGGTTCGCAGGTGTCCTCGGTCCCCCTCCCCGCCGATGACCTTCACAGGCGGGTAGCCAGCACGGTAGGGAGGCTAGACGCCGGCGCCTTCACCCAGCTCCCGATGCGTCCCGAGCGCGGGTGCATGTCCCTGGTGAGTGTCCGCTCCTTCTTCTTTCTTGTGTCAGATTGCCCTTGGTTCTCACAGTCAAGACCTTTCGTCCGTCTCCAGGAGCTGGGGTCTCACAAGCCTTCCCCGCCACCGGTCCCGGAGGACGCGATGGACCGAGCCGCGTGGAGGGTTGCTGTGGAAGAAGGAGAAGAAGGACGCGAAGAAGGCTCGGGCCCACGAGCGGATGCGGGCTCGGGATGCCTTGGAGAAGCGTCGTCGGCGGCAGGAGAGGGATAGGCTCCCGAGGGAGCCGTCGCCGGAGACGCCTGACGATGACGACGACGACGACGATGATGAAGACGATGACATGGCCGCCCGCCATGGCCTCAGCCCGGATCTGAGGCTGGGCCAGGGGTCGTCGAGCCAACCCCCGAGTGGGCTGGCGCCGTCGGTATCCGGAGCCGGGACATCAAGGTCCCGATCCGAAGAACAGGGGCAGGCCGAGGGGGATCTTGACCCCTTGGCCAAGGTAGTTGCGGTGACCCTAGGGAGTCAGGCCGTCCCGCCTGCTCCCCAAGAGTCGTTGCCCGTGCCGGCAGCAGAGGAGGCTGATCCTCAGATCGCCGTGTCCGTGCCTGGGTGCACCGTCCCTTCGACGCCCCAGGCGCCCGAGGCAGGGATGGTGTCGAAGCCGGCAGCGGGGCAAACCTTGGTGGTGCCCGCGGGGACCGAGGCTCGGGGGGCCTCCCCACAGGCACGATTGGTCGTGGCCCGGAGTGGGTAAGTATCTGAGGATACCTCTGTCCCGGCTCCTTCTTCGTGTGTCCTGATCCTGCTCTTCCCTTTCTTCCCAGCAAACAGAGGCACGGTTCGACCGGTCTGGCTCCCCGGAAGGCCCTCAAGACGGTGCCAGCTTCTGCAGCCGGTGGCGCACCGGGCCTCGCCGGCCGGCTGGCCTCTACACAAGGTGCCCCCGATCAGGGGGCTCAGGCGGCACAAGTTGCCGTGGGGCGAGCTCTCGAGGTTGACCCCTCCGTCGAGGCGGCCGTCGTGTCGAGGGAGACTGCTGGCGCGGCCGCAGCCTCGAGCCCACCAGACGTGTTACCGGCGCTGGCACCGGCTTCTGCCGAGGCTGTTGCCGCTCTAGCCGTGGAGCCACCCGTTGCCGCCGATGCTGAGATGGTCGAGGCACCGCTACCCGAGGCCGGCGATCGGAGACCTGCCCCCTTAGTCGAGGAGGTTCCCAATGCGCCGACTACAGGGGGTGCTGATGCCTTGGAGGAGGGGGGCGCAGAACCGCGGCCCATCCTGGGGAGCGGCGACCTCGTCCTTGCGCGGCGCAGCCCCAACAAGTGGCGTCAGTCGCTCCGGTTCTGGGCCCGCGGTGCTTCGAAACCCCTCTTCGTTCTTGACGATGAGCGAGAGGAGCAATCTTGGGACGAGCTTTGTGAGTGTGCCGAGGCAACGGTGGGGTCGCTTCGGTCGACCCTGGAGGTCCTTTCTAGGGACGTTCCCAGGATCCTCCAGGTAAGGATTTCAGGCATACCTTTCACGTGATCAAGGCATTCTTTGTGACGCCCCGCTTCCCTTCCTCAGGATCTGACGGATCTGAGCACCGCCAAGTCGTCGTTCATCCACCGCGAGGCCGACGTCTAGGGTTCGCTACGGTTTTTGAGGACCGCGCTTGCCGAGGCTACCGAGCACCTCTCCCAACGGAGCGCCGAGGCGGCAGACCTTCGGTTGCTCTGCGACGAGCTGGGGGCAGAGGCAGCGGCGGCACGCGCGGAGGCGCAGCGGCGGCAGTTGGAGCTTGGCCAGGTCATCGGTGAGCGGGACCAATCTCGGGGCCGGGCCATCGAGGCTGAAAGCCGGGCTGAGGCCCTTGGGGGCTAGCTAGCCGAGGCGTCCGCTCGGGCTGGAGCCCTTGCGGCAGACCTGGCCGTGGCCGTCGGGTCTACTCAGTCCGCCCAAGCCGCAGCCTCGGAGCAGCGTGCCCAGGTTGAAGGTATGTCTTGGCTGTTTTGAGATTTTGTTGCTGCTTCATTCTTCAACTTGCGTTTGAAGACTTCTGCTTTGGCTGTTTGCAGAGCTCGAGTCTGCCCTCAACGAGTCTGCCAAGGCACTTGCCTAGGCGGCTGAGCAGAAGGAGGCCGACCGTGTGGCCATGTCTGAGGCTATCTCGGCCTTCTACCAGATCTTTGGCCTTGACGATGTCCCCTTGGGAAGCTCCCCTCAGGGTCGCCTACAGGCCTTGGGTGACCACGCGCGCGGCAGACTCCGCGAGGCGCTGCATCACGGCGTTAGGCGGGCCTTCATTGTGCTCGCTTCCCACTATGATGTGGATCTGGAGCGGGTCAGTGAGGGGTACTGCCTTCCCGACGAAGACGAAGCTGCCATGGCCGAAGTTCAGAGGCTTGACGCGGCCGCTGCGGGCCCAAGCGCGGTGCTGGCATCCACCTTCGAGGTGGAGATCCTTCCGCTTGCACCGCCGTTCGAGGGTGGGGCTGATCTCGCCGAGGGTGGAAACGAAGCCGAGGGTGCAGCTCCTCCCCCGGGCGATGCCTGATTTTGCTGGAGCAGTTTATTCTGAATATGTATGTGTCCTTCGCGGCCGTCAAGGCCTAAACACTTTGTCGTCGTGATATAAATCTGTGTCTCTTTTCCTCCTGTTTCGCGTATCCGGACTTGTTTGTCAGTAGCAGGATCGCTTACCCAAGTAAGAGTTATTTTTTGCGGTAGGTGACGAGTGAGGTATCCGTATCCCGGAGGCGTAGGAGTCCCTCGGCTCGGTCGGCCTTGCTGCGTACATGCACTCTTATTCGTTTCTCGGGGTTCTGTTACTGATATAGCCGGGAAACACGAAAGTCGTTTTGGCGAAAGACTTTTTCCGAGGAAAATTTTGACGCAGAGGGGGTTCCCCCCTTCTAGCCCCTGAGGGAGGGTCGGGCTTTGCCGAGGCAAGGTTGACCCTTCCTTGATGGTTAGACTTTATTTGCGTAAGTGAACGAGGTATATGAACGACTTGAAAACATCTTAAGGGTAGAAGCGACGTAGCTGTCGGATGTTCCAAGCGTTGCTTTAGACCTCGCCTTGACTGTTGGCTAGCTTGTATGTTCCGGGCTTTAGAATCTTGGCGATGATGAACGACCCTTCCCAGGGAGGCGTGAGCTTGTGGCGCCCTCGGGCGTCATGTCGTAGCCGAAGCACCAAGTCGCCCACCTGGAGGTCTCGGGACCGAACCCCTCGGGCGTGGTAGCGTCGTAGAGACTGCTGATACCTTGCCGAGTGTAGTAGGACCATGTCCCGAGCCTCCTCCAGCTGGTCCAGTGAGTCTTCTCGGCTGGTCCGGTTGCTTCGGTCGTCATACGCTCTTGTCCTCGGGGAACCGTATTCTAAGTCTGTGGGCAAGATAGCCTCGGCCCCATAGACTAGAAAGAACGGCGTGAAACCCATGGCTTGGCTTGGCGTCGTCCTCAGACTCCAGACCACCGAGGGGAGTTCCTTCATCCATCGCCTGCCGAACTTGTTGAGGTCGTTGTAGATCCTCGGCTTGAGTCCTTGCAGAATAATGTTGTTGGCACGTTCTACCTGCCCATTCGTCATGGGGTGAGCTACGGCGGCCCAGTCCACCTGGATGTGGTGGTCCTCGCAGAAGTCCAGGAACTTTCTGCCAATGAATTGGGTGTCGTTGTCGATGATGATGGAGTTCGAGACCCTGAAGCGATGGATGATGTTGGTGAAGAACGCCACCGCCTGTTCGGACCTGATGCTGTTTAGGGGTCAGACCTCGATCCACTTGGAGAATTTGTCGATGGCGACCAGCAGGTGCGTGAAGCCCCCGGGTGCCTTCTGCAAGGGACCGACGAGGTCCAGACCCCACACATCAAACGGCCAGGTGATGGGTATTGTTTGCAAGGCCTTAGCGAGCAGGTGCGTCTGCCTTTCATAGAATTGACACCCTTGGCAGGTGCGTACAATCCTAGTGGCATCGGCCACCGCGGTTGGCCAGTAGAAACCTTGTCGGAAGGCGTTTCCAACGAGGGCTCGAGGCGCTGCGTGGTGACCGCAAGCCCCCGAGTGTATTTCTTGCAATAGCTCCTGTCCTTCGGTGATGGATATGCATCGCTGGAGGATGCCTGAGGGGCTGCAGTGGTAGAGCTCCTTTTCGTCATCCAGCAAGATGAACGACTTGGCATGCCGCGCCAGTCACCGAGCTTCGGCTCTGTCGAGGGGTAGCTCTCCTCGATGGAGATATTGCAGGTATGGGGTCTGCCAGTTTCGATTAGGCGTGACCCCATTCCGCTCTTCCTCGACGCACAGTGCCTCACCCTCGGGGGCCGAGGGTACCTCGGGCGGGGCCGAGGCTGCCTCGGCTGAGCTGAGGGCGCCTCGAGCTGAGCCGAGGGCGCCTCAGGCAGAGCCGAGGCCTTCTCGGGCTCGGGCGTGTCGTCGGTCTTGATGGAGGGTTGATGTAGGTCTCGGGAGAAGACGTCCGGAGGAACCGTTGTCCGCCCCGAGGCTATCTTAGCCAGCTCGTTTGCAGTCTCGTTGTATCATCGAGCGACATGGTTGAGCTCGAGCCCGTAGAACTTGTCCTCCAGGCGCCAAACCTCGTCACAGTAGGCTTCCATCTTCGGGTCGCGGCAATGGGAGTTCTTCATGACTTGGTCTATGACAAGCTGCAAGTCGCCACGAGCGTCGAGGCGCCGGACCCCTAGCTCGATGGCGATGCACAACCCATTAACCAGAGCCTCGTACTCGGCCGTATTGTTGGACGCCGGGAAATGGAGGCGCAGCACGTAGCGGAGGTGCTTCCCGAGGGGTGAGATGAAGAGCAGGCCCGCGCCCGCTCCTGTTTTCATCAGCGACCCATCGAAATACATAGTCCAGAGTTCCAGTTGGATCGGAGCTGCTAGAAGCTGGGTGTCGACCCATTCAGCCACAAAGTCCGCCAAGACTTGGGACTTGATGGCCTTTTGAGGGGCGAACGAGATTGTCTCGCCCATGATCTCCACTGCCCACTTTGCAATCCTACCCGAGGCCTCTCGGCACTGGATGATCTCCCCTAGGGGGAAGGATGACACCACAGTCACCGGATGAGACTCGAAGTAGTGTCGCAACTTTCGCCGCGTCAGAATTACCGCGTACAGTAGCTTCTGAATTTGCGGGTAGCGGATTTTGGTTTCGGACAGTACCTCACTGATGAAGTAGACCGGCCTCTAGACGGGCAATGCGTGCCCTTTTTCTTGTCTCTCGACCACGATCGCAGCGCTGACCACCTGAGTGGTAGCGACAACGTAGATCAAGAGGGATTCTCCGGCAGCGGGGGGCACCAAGATGGGCGCACTTGTAAGGAGCGCCTTTAGGTTCCCGAGGGCTTCCTCGGCCTCAGGGGTCCAAGTGAAGCGCTCGGTCTTCCTCAAGAGGCGGTACAGGGGTAGGCCTCTTTCGCCGAGGCGCGAGATGAAGCGGCTCAGAGCCGCAAGGCATCCCATGACCCTCTGTACTCCTTTCAAGTCCTTGATGGGCCCCATGTTGGTGATGGCCGCGATTTTCTCCGAGTTGGCCTCGATGCCCCGCTTGGAGACGATGAACCCCAGGAGCATGCCTCAGGTGACTCCGAAGACACACTTCTCGGGATTGAGTTTTACGTCTTTTGTCTTGAGACACTTGAATGTCATTTCAAGGTCGAAGAGTAGGTCGGAGGCTGTCCTCGTCTTGACTACGATGTCATCGACGTATGCCTCGACCGTTCGACCAATGTGCTCCCCGAACACGTGGTTCATGCACCTTTGGTATGTCGCACCCGCATTCCTCAAACTGAATAGCATAGTAATGTAGCAGTACATGCCAAAAGGTGTGATGAAAGAAGTCGCGAGCTGGTCGGACTCTTTCATCCTGATTTGGTGATACCCTGAGTAGGCATCGAGGAACGATAGGGTTTCGCACCCAGCAGTGGAATCCACGATTTGATCGATGCGAGGCAGGGGGTAGGGAACTTTCGGACTTGCTTTGTTTAGACCAGTGTAGTCTACACACATCCGCCATTTCCCTCCTTTCTTTTTCACAAGCACAGGGTTGGCTAGCCATTCGGGATGGAATACCTCTTTGATGAACCCTGCAGCCATCAGCTTGTGGATCTCCTCGCCTATGGCTCTACGCTTTTCTTCGTCGAATCGGCGCAGAGGCTGCTTCACGGGTCGGGCTCCAGCTAGGATATCCAGTGAGTGCTCGTTGACATCCCTCGGTATGCCAGGCATGTCCGAGGGACTCCACGCAAAAACCACGGAGTTTGCATGGAGAAAGTCGACAAGCACTGCTTCCTATTTGGGGTCGAGCTCGGAGCCGATCCGGATCTGCTTGGAGGTGTCGTTGCTGGGGTCGAGAGGGACGGACTTAACCGCCTCAGCTGGCTCAAAGTTGCCGGCGTGGCGCTTCGCATCTGGCACCTCCTTGGAGAGGTTTTCTAGGTCGGCGATGAGGGCCTCGGCGTACTCCACGCACTCCACATCGCATTCATACGCGTGTCGGTACGTGGGGCCGACGGTGATGACCCCGTTGGGGCCCAGCATCTTGAGCTTGAGGTAGGTGTAGTTGGGGACGGCCATGAACTTGGCATAGCATGGTCTCCCCAGCACTGCGTGGTAGGTTCCTCGGAACCCGACCACCTCGAACGTGAGGGTTTCCTTTCGGAAGTTGGAGGGAGTCCCGAAGCAGACGGGCAGATCGAGTTGTCCAAGGGGCTGGACGCGCTTCCCGGGAATGATCCCGTGAAAGGGCGCTGCACCAGCCCGGATCAAGGACAGATCGATCTGCAGGAGCCCGAGGGTGTCGGCATAGATGATGTTGAGGCTGCTGCCTCCGTCCATGAGGACCTTGGTAAGCCTGACGTTGCTGATGATGGGATCAACAACGAGCGGGTACTTCCCCGGGCTCGGCACGCGGTCGGGGTGGTCGCCTTGGTCGAAGGTGATGGGCTTGTCGGACTAGTCTAGGTAGACTGGCGCCACCACCTTCACCGAGCAGACCTCCCGGTGCTCTTGCTTGCGGTGCCGAGCCGAGGCGTTTGCCACTTGCCCACTGTAGATCATGAAGCAGTCATGGACCTCAGGGAACTCCTCTGCCTTGTGGGCTTCCTTCTTGTCGTTGTCGGGGGCCCTGCCACCTTCCGCCGGGGGCCCGGCCTTGTGGAAGTAGCGCCAAACTCAAGGGTGTGCTTGACGGGACCCTAATGATAGGGGCACGACTCCTTGAGCATCTTGTCGAACAAGTTGGCGCCTCCGGAAGGCTTTCGAGGGTTCCTGTGCTCGGTGGCGGCGACAAGGTCTGCGTCGGCGGCGTCGCGTTTCGCCTGCGAATTCTTCTTGCCCTTCTTCTTCGTGTCGCGCTGAGCGGACGCCTCGGGGACGCTTTCCGGCTGGCGCCCCTGAGGCTGCTTATCCTTCCGGAAGATGACTTCGACCGCCTCCTGACCAGAGGCGAACTTGGTGGCGATGTCCATCAGCTCGCTCGCCCTGGTGGGAGTCTTGCGACCCAGCTTGCTCACCAGGTCGCGACAAGTGATGCCGGCGAGGAACGTGCCGATGACATCCGAGTCGGTGATGTTGGGCAGCTCGGTGCGCTGCTTCGAAAATCGCCGGATGTAGTCCCGCAGGGATTCTCCCGGCTGCTGGCGGCAGCTTCGGAGATCCCAGGAGTTCCCAGGGCGCACGTATGTGCCCTGGAAGTTACCGGCAAAGGCTTTGACCAGGTCATCCCAGTTGGAGATCTGCGCAGGAGGCAGATGCTCCAGCCAGGCTCGGGCGGCGTCGGAGAGGAACAGGGGGAGGTTGCGGATGATGAGGTTGTCATCGTCCGTTCCACCCAGCTAGCAGGCCAGCCGGTAGTCCACGAGCCACAGTTCCAGCCTTGTCTCCCCCGAGTACTTGGTGATGGTAGTCGGGATTCAGAACCGGATCGGGAACGGCGCCCGTCGTATGGCCCGGCTGAAAGCTTGCGGACCGGGTGGTTCGGGCGAGGGGCTCCGATCCTCCTCGTTGTCGTAGCGCCCTCCACGCCTAGGGTGGTAGCCTCGGCGCACCTTCTCGTCAAGGCGGTCTCAACAGTCGCGGCGGTGGTGCTCGTTGCCGAGGCGACCCGGGGCCGTAGGCGCTGTGTCCTGCGTGCGCCCGGTGTGGACCGAGGCTTCCCGCATGAATCGGGAAGTCGTGGCGCGATGCTCCAGGGGGTATCCCTGCCTTCGGAAGGCAGAGCTTTCGGCCCGTCGAACTGTGGCATCCTCCAGGAGATTCTTGAGCTCTCCCTGGATACGATGCCTCTCGGTGGTGGATGGTTCCGGCATCGCTCGGAGTAGTATTGTTGCTGCAGCCAGGTTCTGGCCGACCCCACTGGAAGTCGGGGGCAGCCTTGCCCTGGCATCGTCGGTGATGCGGTGCTGGACGTCCTGGGCCAGATGACGCGCTTCTCCGGCTGGTGCTCGGCCTGCCCACTCCTGCCCGATGTTCTACCGGAGCTGCACAAGTTGCCCTGCTTCCCCGTCGAGCCTGGCCTGCATCTCGCAGATTTGCTCGAGCTGTGCGACCTGACCCCCCGCAGGGACTGGGACCACAGCTAGCTCCCGAAGGATGTCAACGTGAGGCGCAGGCCTAGGGGGATCGCTGTAATACCTAAATTTGTAAATCATATGATAAGAGAATACTTCCTTTATCTATATGTGTGCACCATCTCTAGTTACCATCACATATGAATAAATACCATCAAAAAGGGAATTAAATAACCAATAACACCTAAATAAATCATGCACCATGCTGAGTTTTACTTGATTGTGCATTTTTGGCTAATAAAATAAAGTATTATTAATATGTTAATGGTCACATAGAATTTAAACTCTGCTTTGAAAATGGAAAAGGGAAAAGAAGAGAAATACTACATAGTATAAAATAAGCATATAAGTAAATTTATCACCATGTTAGTATGTGAAATCAGAATATTTAATTCAAGGAACAAAATTGCAACAAGGATGTGAATTCTGAAAATTGGAATTAAAAGAATAAAAAGGAAAAGAAATAGGAAAAGAAAAGAAAAGAGAAAAGGTTTCTAAACTAAATGGGCCGACGGCCAACCTTTCAGCCCATTTGCCCTTCACTCCGCGTGGCCCGTTTCTTTTCTTCTCTTCCGCTCGGCCCGTGGTGCTCACTGCTGACAACGTGTGGGCCCACCTTCTAGTCGCTTCTCCTCACGCGTGAACGGTCGATCTCGGGCTCGGGCTTGTCACTGCTACGTGGGTCCCACGGGGCAGTCACCTTTGCGCGCGCGTCTCCATCCGAGAAACCACTACGCGCCTGTGCAGGACCCGTCGTGTGGGGGCCTCGTGTCAGGGTCCGTTGAAGAAGTCCTGTGCCTCTTCTCGCCGAACGGTGCGCATGCGCTGGTGCCGTCTCAACCAATCGCGCGATTTCCCCGGAGCCATGCGCGGCAATTTCGTCGTCGCCCAACGCGCAGCCGAGGATCCCGCATGGCCTCGCGACCGTGCCCGGGGTACTTAAACGATGCGGTGTCCTCCCCTTCACCCTCAAATCGCCGTACGCGCTGCTCTCGCCATCCCCGCCGGCGACCTTGCTTCCTCCGCTCTGGTGTGGTGCTCGGCCGGGGATGCATAGGTGTTCTATGCTGGCGGCAAAGCTACTCCTCGTTCGTGCGCTGCTGGGTTTTCTCTGACGTGGCCCATTCATCACCGGGAAGAAGGGAGCTCTCGCTTCGCCGAACGGTGTGCCGCCGCAGCCGACCCTCCCCTCATCGCGTTCCTGGTGAGAATCCTTGCCGCTTCGGCTTTATTTGTCCATGCCTGAAGTACTCCGTAGGTTAGGGTTCCAGGTCTCTAACAACTAGTGCGTCGAGAGCCGGTGACCATGTTCCGAAGACGCCGTTGTTCTGGGAACTCGTTTCGCCATGGTGGAGCGCAGGGAGGAAGATGAGTCGTAGGCCGTAGGATCGTAAATGAACGACTGGGATTGAAACCAGATGCCGATGCGCTTGGGGCAGGGTGGGCCGTCGATCGGTCGATGTATGGTCGAGATCGAACCGTGTGCCTGTTCTCATCGCGGCGCCCGCACGGGTGATCTAAGCCCTCCGATCGGTATCCGGTGGTTAGGATTAGAGCGCTCTTCAATAACATCCAAACCGTTGGATGGGGATCCAACGGTCTTCATTGCGTACCGCTTCGGGATCGCGCCGATCTAATCCGGACCCTAGAATTGTGATCGGATGGTCAGATTTCTTGCATACCCCTTCGCCTTGGCATTTATGCTAAAGAGCCCCTGGGGTTCTAAGCAATCAACCCGCGGTCCACCCTATGCAGCGACTGTGTCTTTGTTTCTTTTACGCGGTAGCCCCTGCATTTCCCAGATTTTGACGCCCAGTCCAGACGGTGAGAAAACTTATAAAATAATTCAGAAAATAGATTTTTATGTGTAAAAATAATCCTAGAACTTGTTTAATCCATAGAAAATCCATTTTTAGTCCAAATTGAGCCATTCAAATTTCTAAAATATTGTTATAATATTCTCTACCATTTAGTATCACTGTTTTGCCATGAAAACAGTTAGAAAATTAATCTATCATTTAATCCTATTTCAAGCACATTAAATCTTAGGAAATTAATAACTTGAACCCTACAACTCCAAATTTAGTGATTCCAGTTCCTATGAATTCATTTTAATGTGTAGATTTTTACTGTATATTTTGTTTACATGGTTGGTGTGATGTTAATTTTGTATATACCATGTTTGCTTGTATTGCTACGTCTAGTGCGAGGACACGTGTCATCTGAGAAGCAAGTTGGTACCTGGATTCTCAAGTGCCAGGCAAGTTGTGCCCTTGATCACTTCTTTTACCCATTCATGTTCTTATTATTCATAATGATCTGCATAGGATAATTTTGCTGGGACCCAATAGGATACCCTAGATTTGACTATCTTTATACCTTGCTTCACCACTGGTTTTATTACTAAAGTTTTGGGTAGTACATGCTATTGCTTTATGTGGATTTGGGTATAGAGATATTCATCACTCACTGTTATACTATTTATTGTTATCTGTTTTATTATTCCTTGTTCATGTTAAGATCATTATGTTAATGGGAACATGGAGCGACCACCCGGGAAAACAGTGCTACCACAAGGGTGGAATGGGACGCCCTTGGCTGATTAACTAGGAAAGCTAGGGGAGGGCTACCTTACCCGAAAGGGGCAAGGGCAGTAGGGGAGAGGTCAGTGCAGGGGGGTCCCTGGTTGATTTTGCTGCGATGGCGGTCAGCCAGGAACCCTGTACTGGATCTTCCCATAAACTGTAGCGGGTAGTCTGAAGCTAGTGGAACTTTGTAAAGGCCTCGTAGTGTTACCCTGCCTCGCCTCCTCGGTAGAGGTGTATGGGATTGGCCATCTCTTGGCAGATGGGTAACATGACTTGTGGGTAAAGATGCGCAACCTCTGCAGAGTGTAAAACTGGTATACTAGCCGTGCTCACGGTCAAGAGCGGCTCGGACCCTCACATGATTAAATTATGGAACTTAAACTTAACCTGTCATTTCATTGCATTTGGGATTATTTTATTATTACTTTTACTTATTATTACTATGGTTTGGTATTTACTTACACTTAGTAATTGCTAATAAAATTTTGACCAACTTATAAAAGCAATGCTCAGCCTTAGCCTTTATTTCATTGATCAGCCTTACACTTCATGAACTCCCACCTTTGGTGAGTTCATGCCACATTATTCCCCACGACTTGTTGAGCTATGAACGTATGTGAGCTCACTCTTGCTGTCTCACACCCCCCCCCACAGGAGAAGAACAGGTGGTTTCAAGTGGAGTCAAGTATCGAGGAGTTTGATCTGATCTAGGTGGCGTTTCTCAGTCGACATTGGCGCCGACGATCCTTAGTTCGTGTTGTATTTATTATTTTATTTTGTAATAAGTCTTCCGCTATGTAATAAATACTCTGATGTTTTATGACATTTATCTCTATACACTCTGTTATTATATATGTTGTCTTCTTGGCGCATGTATGAGATGCACCCGGCTTTGTTCCTTAAAACCGGGTGTTACAGAAGTGGTATCAGAGGAAATGTTGACTGTAGGACGAAACCTAGATAGAAATGGACAACCCCTTACCTACTTATCTTATCCTGATTCATTCTACACTTACCTTACTCTGATTCTTTCTACACTCATCTTGATCCTGTCTCACTTTCTACTGTTCTACTCTGGTCATTCTTACCTTTTCTACTCTTAGACAAGATGGATTTCAAACCTTGGAATCCCTATCCCTATGACATTTAAGAGATAGGAGGCCTAAGATCAAATCAAAACTATTTTCTCTATTAAAAATATTGGTTGATTGTTCTGATGATCAATGTCTGATTTGCTTCTTTGATTGATTGAAATAGTATAGATGGGCATTTTAGCATCTACCACTATAATGTATTGTATTAGCTTTAGTAGGTGACACACTAATCTACTTAGCTAATAAATCCCCCAAAATAACTTGATTTGTAAGTACCTGCCTTGGCTACTATTCTCTTACCATATGTATCTAACCCAGATGGTCAATACCAGGAAAGGAAAGATTATCACGCAACAGCAAACAGAAATGAATCCTCCAAATCCCCCACTTGTTGGAACCGAGCAAGTGATCGCAACCCAAAGGCTGGTAATACAGCAATTGACAGACATGATGACCGAAATGCAAAGCCAGATAAGACAAGAACGCGAGGAAATACGTCAGGCCCGTCTGGAGATACAGCAAGAAATAAGGCAATCACGGTTGGAGAGACAACAACAAGAGCAACCACCATCTCCACCACCACCAGCTCCACCAAGCTACATAAACATATATGTAAATTACTACTATTTGTAGGATCTACAGGTTCCTTTACTTAGTATTCGGTATGATACTATTTTAGGAGGAATAAAAAGGTCTATCTGTCCCCATGAGTTGCTAATAAGATTATGCGTCATGCTGAGATTTTGGTTTGGGCATATGTGTTGGACAATATGAGAAAACCTATAAGAGTAATTACACCTAAAGGGCCTGTTGTGGCGAATCAAATGACACGTAGATTGGCATTGACCATTATGGGTAGAGAATTTGGAGTTACTGCTATAATATTGGAGCCAAGCAGTATAGAATGTCTGTAGAAGAGTTAAAAGAACTTAAGAAGCACTTAACGGAGTTGCAAGAGGCTGAGTATATTCGTCCGAGTCTTCACCTTGGAGAGCACCAGTTTTGTTTGTAAAGAAGAAAGATGGATTGCAAGGGATGTGCGTGGATTAAAGGTCCCCTAATGGTGTCACTGTGAAGAACAAGTTTCTGTTACCCCGCATTAAGGATTTATTTAATCGGATGAGAGGAGCCAGGGTACTCTCGAAGATTGACCGCCGATCGGGATACCATCAGATGAAGATTGGACCATCAGATATTCCTAAGACGGCTTTCTCGACTCGATATGGATTATATGAGTTCATCGTTATGTCGTTTGGATTAACTAATGCACCAGCTTATTTTATGGATTTGATGAACAAGATGTTTTTGGAGTATTTGGACAGATTCGTCGTGGAGTTCATCGACGATATTCTTATCTATTCTAAGAATGAGAGTGACCATGAAGAACATCTAAGGTTGGTGCTACAGAAGTTACGAGATAATCAACTCTACGCCAAGTACGGTAAATGCGAGTTTTGGAATGGCGAAGTGCTATTTCTTGATCATATTATTTCTAATGGAGGGACATCAGTGGATCCTGCTAAAGTCAAGAATATAGTGGTGTGGAGCATACCCACTACGGTTACGGAGGACCGAAGTTTCTTGGGACTTGCAGGATATTATTGGAGATTTATTGAAGGATTTTCTAAGATTGCTAAGCTTATGACCTCGCTTTTGGTGAAGGAAAGAGAATTCAAGTGGGACGAGAAGTGCCAAGTATACACGGATCATAAGAGTTTGAAGTATATATTCACTCAAAAGGATCTCAACCTTAGGCAACGCCGTTGGTTGGAGTTTATTAAGGATTACGATTTGGAAATTCACTATCACCCGGGCAAGGCAAATTTGGTTACAGATGCCTTGAGTCGAAAAGAGCATGTTCATTTAGCTGTTGTTGCCCAGCTACCTCGATGAGATTGTTGAGGATTTCAGGAGACTTAACCTGGGGATAGTTGCTCGCACTGAAGGAGTTACTATTGATGTGGAACCTACTTTGGAGCAAGAGATCCGCAAAGGACAAATTGGTGATGCTAAGATACAAGAGACTAAGGATCTGATTACTGAAGGTCGAGTTCCGGAATTCACGGAAGATGAGCAAGGCACAATATGGTTCAAGGACAAGATATGTGTCCCCGAGATTGAAAGTCTCCGTGAGACTATTTTAAAGGAAGCCCATGACTCGGATTGTGTGTTTACATGGAGTACCAAAGAAGATCGTTTTGGATAAGAGGATCACAGTTTACCCCCAGAATTTTGGAAAAGTTTTCATGAGAAAATGGATATGAAGTTGAATTTTAGTTTGGCCTACCATCCTCAGACTGATGGACAGACAGAGAGAACCAATCAAGTGCTAGAAGATATGTTAAGAGCTTGTGCCCTTAAGCATGGTGGCAGTTGGGAGAAGAGTTTACCATATGTTGAGTTTTCTTATAATAATAGCTATCAGGCCAGTTTGAAGATGTCACCATTTGAGGCTTTGTATGGCAGGAAATGCAGGACTCCCCTATATTGGGATCAGACTGGAGAAAGACAGTTCTTTGGGCCTGAATTGATTCAAGAGGCAGAAGAGCAAGTTCGAATGATAAGAGAAAATCTGAGAATTGCACAATCCAGGCAAAAGAGCTATGCTGATAATAGGAGAAGACTACTGGAGTTTAAGGAGGGTGATCATGTCTATTTGAAGGTGTCACCACTTCGTGGTATGAGGAGATTCAAGGTCAAAGGAAAGTTGTCCCCTCACTTTATTGGACCCTTCTTGATCTTAAAGCGAGTGGGAGAAGTTGCATATCAGCTGGAGTTACCCAATCATCTGTCAGAAGTACATGATGTGTTTCATGTGTCTCAGCTGAAGAAGTGCCTCAGGGTACCTGAGGAGCAACTACCAATGGAAGACCTTAGTGTTCAAGAGGATTTGACTTATGCTGAGTACCCTATCAAGATTTTGGATACTTCGACTCGTGTTACAAGAAATAAGGTTATAAAGATGTGCAAAGTGCAAGGGAGCCACCACGGAGAAGATGAGGCAACTTGGGAAAGAGAAGAAGAACTTCGTATAGATTTTCCCCACCTTTTCCCTAGATCTTCTTAAATCTCGAGGACGAGATTATTTTTAAGGGGGGTAGGATTTGTAATACCTAAATTTGTAAATCATATGATAAGAGAATACTTCCTTTATCTATATGTGTGCACCATCTCTAGTTACCATCACATATGAATAAATACCATCAAAAAGGGAATTAAATAACCAATAACACCTAAATAAATCATGCACCATGCTGAGTTTTACTTGATTGTGCATTTTTGGCTAATAAAATAAAGTATTATTAATATGTTAATGGTCACATAGAATTTAAACTCTGCTTTGAAAATGGAAAAGGGAAAAGAAGAGAAATACTACATAGTATAAAATAAGCATATAAGTAAATTTATCACCATGTTAGTATGTGAAATCAGAATATTTAATTCAAGGAACAAAATTGCAACAAGGATGTGAATTCTGAAAATTGGAATTAAAAGAATAAAAAGGAAAAGAAATAGGAAAAGAAAAGAAAAGAGAAAAGGTTTCTAAACTAAATGGGCCGACGGCCAACCTTTCAGCCCATTTGCCCTTCACTCCGCGTGGCCCGTTTCTTTTCTTCTCTTCCGCTCGGCCCGTGGTGCTCACTGCTGACAACGTGTGGGCCCACCTTCTAGTCGCTTCTCCTCACGCGTGAACGGTCGATCTCGGGCTCGGGCTTGTCACTGCTACGTGGGTCCCACGGGGCAGTCACCTTTGCGCGCGCGGCTCCATCCGAGAAACCACTACGCGCCTGTGCAGGACCCGTCGTGTGGGGGCCTCGTGTCAGGGTCCGTTGAAGAAGTCCTGTGCCTCTTCTCGCCGAACGGTGCGCATGCGCTGGTGCCGTCTCAACCAATCGCGCGATTTCCCCGGAGCCATGCGCGGCAATTTCGTCGTCGCCCAACGCGCAGCCGAGGATCCCGCATGGCCTCGCGACCGTGCCCGGGGTACTTAAACGATGCGGTGTCCTCCCCTTCACCCTCAAATCGCCGTACGCGCTACTCTCGCCATCCCCGCCGGCGACCTTGCTTCCTCCGCTCTGGTGTGGTGCTCGGCCGGGGATGCATAGGTGTTCTATGCTGGCGGCAAAGCTACTCCTCGTTCGTGCGCTGCTGGGTTTTCTCTGACGTGGCCCATTCATCACCGGGAAGAAGGGAGCTCTCGCTTCGCCGAACGGTGCGCCGCCGCAGCCGACCCTCCCCTCATCGCGTTCCTGGTGAGAATCCTTGCCGCTTCGGCTTTATTTGTCCATGCCTGAAGTACTCCGTAGGTTAGGGTTCCAGGTCTCTAACAACTAGTGCGTCGAGAGCCGGTGACCATGTTCCGAAGACGCCGTTGTTCTGGGAACTCGTTTCGCCATGGTGGAGCGCAGGGAGGAAGATGAGTCGTAGGCCGTAGGATCGTAAATGAACGACTGGGATTGAAACCAGATGCCGATGCGCTTGGGGCAGGGTGGGCCGTCGATCGGTCGATGTATGGTCGAGATCGAACCGTGTGCCTGTTCTCATCGCGGCGCCCGCACGGGTGATCTAAGCCCTCCGATCGGTATCCGGTGGTTAGGATTAGAGCGCTCTTCAATAACATCCAAACCGTTGGATGGGGATCCAACGGTCTTCATTGCGTACCGCTTCGGGATCGCGCCGATCTAATCCGGACCCTAGAATTGTGATCGGATGGTCAGATTTCTTGCATACCCCTTCGCCTTGGCATTTATGCTAAAGAGCCCCTGGGGTTCTAAGCAATCAACCCGCGGTCCACCCTATGCAGCGACTGTGTCTTTGTTTCTTTTACGCGGTAGCCCCTGCATTTCCCAGATTTTGACGCCCAGTCCAGACGGTGAGAAAACTTATAAAATAATTCAGAAAATAGATTTTTATGTGTAAAAATAATCCTAGAACTTGTTTAATCCATAGAAAATCCATTTTTAGTCCAAATTGAGCCATTCAAATTTCTAAAATTTTGTTATAATATTCTCTACCATTTAGTATCACTGTTTTGCCATGAAAACAGTTAGAAAATTAATTTATCATTTAATCCTATTTCAAGCACATTAAATCTTAGGAAATTAATAACTTGAACCCTACAACTCCAAATTTAGTGATTCCAGTTCCTATGAATTCATTTTAATGTGTAGATTTTTACTGTATATTTTGTTTACATGGTTAGTGTGATGTTAATTTTGTATATACCATGTTTGCTTGTATTGCTACGTCTAGTGCGAGGACACGTGTCATCTGAGAAGCAAGTTGGTACCTGGATTCTCAAGTGCCAGGCAAGTTGTGCCCTTGATCACTTCTTTTACCCATTCATGTTCTTATTATTCATAATGATCTGCATAGGATAATTTTGCTGGGACCCAATAGGATACCCTAGATTTGACTATCTTTATACCTTGCTTCACCACTGGTTTTATTACTAAAGTTTTGGGTAGTACATGCTATTGCTTTATGTGGATTTGGGTATAGAGATATTCATCACTCACTGTTATACTATTTATTGTTATCTGTTTTATTATTCCTTGTTCATGTTAAGATCATTATGTTAATGGGAACATGGAGCGACCACCCGGGAAAACAGTGCTACCACAAGGGTGGAATGGGACGCCCTTGGCTGATTAACTAGGAAAGCTAGGGGAGGGCTACCTTACCCGAAAGGGGCAAGGGCAGTAGGGGAGAGGTCAGTGCAGGGGGGTCCCTGGTTGATTTTGCTGCGATGGCGGTCAGCCAGGAACCCTGTACTGGATCTTCCCATAAACTGTAGAGGGTAGTCTGAAGCTAGTGGAACTTTGTAAAGGCCTCGTAGTGTTACCCTGCCTCGCCTCCTCGGTAGAGGTGTATGGGATTGGCCATCTCTTGGCAGATGGGTAACATGACTTGTGGGTAAAGATGCGCAACCTCTGCAGAGTGTAAAACTGGTATACTAGCCGTGCTCACGGTCAAGAGCGGCTCGGACCCTCACATGATTAAATTATGGAACTTAAACTTAACCTGTCATTTCATTGCATTTGGGATTATTTTATTATTACTTTTACTTATTATTACTATGGTTTGGTATTTACTTACACTTAGTAATTGCTAATAAAATTTTGACCAACTTATAAAAGCAATGCTCAGCCTTAGCCTTTATTTCATTGATCAGCCTTACACTTCATGAACTCCCACCTTTGGTGAGTTCATGCCACATTATTCCCCACGACTTGTTGAGCTATGAACGTATGTGAGCTCACTCTTGCTGTCTCACACCCCCCCCCCCCCCCACAGGAGAAGAACAGGTGGTTTCAAGTGGAGTCAAGTATCGAGGAGTTTGATCTGATCTAGGTGGCGTTTCTCAGTCGACATTGGCGCCGACGATCCTTAGTTCGTGTTGTATTTATTATTTTATTTTGTAATAAGTCTTCCGCTATGTAATAAATACTCTGATGTTTTATGACATTTATCTCTATACACTCTGTTATTATATATGTTGTCTTCTTGGCGCATGTATGAGATGCACCCGGCTTTGTTCCTTAAAACCGGGTGTTACAATCGCTGTTCTCCAGCAAACCAAGGTGGTTGCCTTCGTCGAGACCCCCTATATCGACGTGGAAACATTCGTGACTTGGGCCACAGTCCTCATCGCCGAGGCTATGGCTACCATCGGAGCAATCGGAAAGGCAGTAGTCGCATGCGGTCATTAAGTCCCGCATGGCACTGGGGTTATCAAGCCCGAAGAAATCCCAACCAGAGTCGGGCTCGTCGTCTTCCTCGGAACCCGGGGGCCTATAGGTCGAGACGGCCGTCAATCTGTCCCAGGTTGACCACATATGGTACCACGGAAGGTTTGGATACGCCTTTACGAAAGCGTCCACCGAAGCGGGGTTGCTTGGTGGGTCGAAGCTGAATCTAAAAGGCACAGGATGGGAAACGGACGGTACCTCTTGATCAACGGATGGTGACGAAGTCGCGTCGGGGACGGACTGCACCGTTATCTCAGGTACGAGGCTAACGCTCAGCAAGTCCTTCACGAGCTTGCTGGCGTCGTTCGTCTGCTTGGGGTTGGCGTATTGCGGGGAAACGACGCTCGTCTTCTTCTCAGACGCGAGGTCAACGCCCGACGTGTCCCCCGCTGGGGCGCCAGCGCCGTTGACTCGTTCGACAGCCGACGAGGTGCCGCCTCCTGCTTGGCCATGGTTGCCCCGCCTCCTCCTCCGTCGATGGGGAAGGTGACAGGACAGACCCAGATGCTGTTCTTCCATCACGCGGGAAAGACGTCGTCGATTCCGCCGTCGGCGGGCGGGCTGATGGCCGCCATTGTCGTTGTCACGCGGCGAAGGAAGGAGTATCATGTCGTAGCTGCCGTCGAGGGACATGAACTCAAGACTCCCGAAATGGAGAATCGTCCTGGGTTGGAGTGGTTGCTGGAGGCTACCCATCTGGAGCTTGACGGGAAGCTGTTTGTCAACACGCAGCAGGCCCCTACCTAGCGCGCCAACTGTCGGCGTTTCGACCCCAGGGGGTCCCTGGATCGACGAGTAAATTGTCGCTGCGTGTCCCAGCCCAGATGGGTCGGCGCGAGACGGAGACACAAGGGGGGAAAACAGTAAGGGGAACCGCGGTCTTGTGTTGTCCTGTGCCCAGGGCGGATGCGCTTGCAGTAGGGGGTTACAAGCGTTCGCGAGGGAGAAAGAGAGAGAGAGAGAGCCGGTGCGACTGCGCGTCAGCCCGTCCTCCCGCGCGGTCACCTTTTTCATACGAGGGCCCTGGACCTTCCTTTTATAGACGTAAGGAGAGGGTCCAGGTGTACAACGGGGGGGTGTAGCAGTGTGCTAACGTGTCTAGCAGAGGGGAGCCAGAGCCCCATGTACATGCGGACGTGGCTGTCGGAGAGGTATTGGAGCCCTGTTCATGTGACGTCGTGGCCGTCGGAGGAGCGCTTGAGCCCTGTAGAAGTACAGCTGTCGGGGCTGTCGGATCCTTGCTGACGTATCCTTGCTTCCATAGGGGGCTGAGAACCACCGTCGTCATGGAGCACGCGGGATGCCATCATTACTTGTTTTACCGAGGCAAGCTAGATGGGACGCCGATCTTGTTCCCCGTAGCCTGAGCTAGCTAGGGGTAGGGTAATGATGTACCCCCCTGCAGCATGGTCGGTCCGAGCCCAAGGTCGGGTGAGGCGGTGGCTCCTCTGAGGTCGAGGCTGAGTCCGAGCTCGGGGGTCGGGCGAGGCGAAGACCGTCGTCTGAGGTCGGGGTTGAGTCCGAGCCCGGGGGTCGGGCGAGGCGGAGACCGTCGTCCGAGGTCGGGGTTGAGTCCGAGCCCGGGGGTCGGTCGAGGCGGAGACCGTCTTCCGGAGTCGAGGTTGAGTCCGAGCCCTGGGGTTGGGCGAGGCGAAGACCGTCTTCCAGAGTCAAGGTTGAGTCCGAGCCCGGGGGTCGGGCGAGGCAGAGACCATCATCCGAGGTCAGGGTTGAGTCCGAGCCCTGGGGTCGGGCGAGACGGAGACCGTCTTCCGGAGTCGAGGTTGAGTCCGAGCCCTAGGGTCGGGCGAGGCGGAGACCGTCTTCCGGAGTCGAGGTTGAGTTCGAGCCCTAGGGTCGGATGGGGCAGAGCTTCCTATGGCGCCCGAGGCTGGACTTGGCTGCTATCAGCCTCACCCTGGCAGGGGGCACAGCAGTCGGAGCAGCGCAGGCGGCGCTGTTTTCCTGTCAGGTCAGTCAGTGGAGGGGCGAAATGATTGTGGTCACTTCGGCCTTGTCGACTGGAGAGCGCGCGTCAGGATAAGGTGTCAGGCGATCCTTGCATTGAAAGCTCCTGCGATCCGGTCGGCTGGCGAGGCGATCTGGCCAAGGTTGCTTCTCCGCGAAGCCTGCCCGAGCTTGAGGAGACCCTCGGGCGAGGCGTGAATCTGCCTTGGTCTACCATTCCTGCCCGAGGCTGGGCTCGAGCGAGGCGAGATCGTGTCCCTTGAGTGGACGGAGCCTTGACCTGAATTGCGCCCATCAGGCCTTTGCAGCTTTGTGCTGATGGGGGTTACCAGCTGAGATTAGGAGTCTTGGGGGTACCCCTAATTACGGTCCCCGACAGTATCTTTAACGGGTGCAGTAGTCCAGATGGTCTTTGGTGTTCCGCTTTGACTCTTTGGCACACATCACACATAGCCACATGTGTGGCCACATCTTTCTTCAGCCCATACCACAGTACTTCTGCTTCAAATCCTGATACATCTTAGTGGTACCAGGATGAATAGAGTAATCAAAGTCATGGGCTTCCTTCAATATAGTCTCACAAAGGCTATCAATCTCAGGAACACATATCCGATTCTTGAACCATATTGTGCCTTGCTCATCCTCCATGAATTCTAGACCTCTACCTTTAGTGATCAGATCTTTGATCTCTTGTATTTTAGCATCACTAATCTGACCCGTGCAGATTTCTTGTTCCAAGGTAGGTTCCACTTCAATGGTGACTCCTTCAGTGTGAGCAACTATTCCCAAGTTAAGTCTCCTGAAATCCTCAATAAGCTCCTCGGGTAACTGGGCAACAATAGCTGCATGGACGTGTTCCTTCTGACTCAAGACATCCGCAACCAGATTCGCCTTGCCCGGGTGATAGTGGATCTCCAAATCATAATCCTTAATGAGCTCCAACCAACGGCATTGCCTAAGGTTGAGATCCTTCTAAGTGAATATGTACTTCAAACTCTTGTGATCGGTATACACTTGGCACTAGGTTCCCATAATATAATGTCTCCATATCTTGAGCTCATGCACTACGGCTGCCAGTTCTAAGTCATGAGTGGGATAGTTCAACTCATGTTTCCGCAATTGACGAGACACGTAGGCAATCACATGTCCTTCTTGCATAAGCACACATCCCCAGCCTTGGCCACGCACATCACAATAGATATCAAATCCCTTCTGTAGATTTGTCATAATCAACACTAGGGGTGACATCAATCTCAACTTCAGTTGATTAAAGCTATCTTGGCACTTCCAGTCCCACTTAAACTCTCTCCCCTTCTCTAGAAGTGAGGTCATAGGCTTAGCAATCTTAGAGAATCCTTCAATAAATCGCCGATAATAACCTGCAAGTCCCAAGAAACTCTGGACCTCAGTAATCGTACTGGGTATGCTCCACGCCACTATCTCCTTGACCTTAGCAGGATCTACTGATATCCCACCATAAGAGATGATGTGTCCCAGGAATGGCACTTCGTCAATCCAGAACTCGCATTTGCTGTACTTGGCGTAGAGTTGATTATCTCGTAGCTTTTGTAGCATCAATCTCAGATGTTCCTCATGATCACTATCACTCTTGGAATAAATGAGAATATCATCGATGAATACCAAGACGAACCTGTCAAGATACTCCATGAACACCTTATTCATTAGATTCATAAAATAAGCTAGTGCATTAGTTAGTCCAAATAACATAACTGTGAATTCATATAAACCATATCGGGTTGAGAAAGTTGTCTTGAGAATATCAGATGGCCTAATCCTCATTTGATGATAACCAGATTGGAGATCAATCTTGGAGAATACCCTGGTACCTCTCATTTGATCAAATAAATCTTCAATGCGGGGTAACGGATACTTGTTCTTCACAGTAACATCATTAAGGGATCTGTAATCCACACACATCCGTTGTGATCCATCCTTCTTCTATACAAACAGAACCGACGCTCCCCAAGGTGAGGAACTCGGACGAATGTACCTAGCCTCCTGTAACTCCGTTAACTGCTTCTTAAGTTCTTTTAACTCTTCTATGGACATCCTGTATGGCTGTTTAGAAATAGGAGCAGTCCCAGGTAAGAGATCAATGACAAACTCAACTTCCCTATCTGGTGGCATCCCGGGTAACTTCTCTGGAAAGACATCGAGAAAATCCCTAACCACATGGATGTTGTCGCCAACAAACTTCCAATCTACTAGAAATACAGCAGGTCTGGTAGAGGCAGTTACTGTAATTTAAACTTCAAATCTTTCTCCTTTAGAGCTGGTGAGTTCTACAGTTCCCCTAGCACAGTGTATAACTGCTTTGGCCTTCCTTAACCATGACATACCAAGGATCAGGTCTATACTGCTTTCCTCTAATACTATAGGGTAGCCCAGAATTCTCTTCCCATAATTGTCAAAGTTAATCTTTGTGTCATATAGTTTGCCTCAACAGGCCCTTTAGGTGTAATTACTACCATTGGTGTTTTCATATTTTGCAGTGGTAACTCATTTGTGTTGGCGTATCGAGCAGGCATAAATGAATGTGTAGCACCAGAATCAAATAATATTGCTGCAAGAATTGCATTAATATAAAACATACCAATAGCGATGTTAGCTCCCTCAGCAGTAATATCAGCGCTGACTTGATTAACCCTGGCAATAGTGAATCCCTTGCTAGATCCTGGAGTCTGTTGCTTGTTCTGAACGGGTGTAGTAGCAATCCTTTGCGGGCATACATTTGCATAATGCCCAGTCTTCCCACACTTGTAGCATGTGGTACCTGCACTCTGTCCTAAGAATTTCGCCGGGGTGCTAGTGGGGGTAGCCTAACGAGTCAGTGGAGTCCCCTGAGGTGTGTACTGAGCTAGGCGCTAGCCTCCTCTAGTGTGAACCGGTGTACCCTGGGGTGGAACATAGCGAGGGCGAACGCTGCTGCTCCCCTGACCCTAGGATATCGCCTTCCTCTTCATGTCCCCCAGCTGAACATGCTTGTGTTCAATAGCCAGGGCCTTGTCAAGCAGCCTCTAAAATGACGGAAAGGTGTGAGCCACTAAAGCATACTGCAGAGGTCCATTAAGCCCTTCAATGAAGTGCTCTTGCTTCCTCTCATCCTCAGCCACTTCATCCGGTGCATATCTGGATAGCTGAATGAATCTATCGTGGTACTCGCTGACTGTCATGCTTCCCTATTTTAGCGACAGAAACTCTTTCTTCATTATCTTCATCAGTCCAGCAGGTATGTGATAGTTCTTGAACTGAGTAGCAAATTTCGCCCATGTGACAGTATCATCAGCATCATGGGCAGCGATGTAAGAATCCCACCAATCAGCAGTAGGACTAGTAAGACGACCAGAAGCATAGAGAACCTTCTCCCGGTCGGAACACTGTGCAATAATCAACATCTTCTCCATAGACTTCAACCAATCATCAGCGTGTAGAGGATCAGGAGAGCTGGCGAACATCGGTGGCTTATGGCTCATGAACTCCCGGTGCTTGTCCCAAGGTGGAAGTGGTTGTGGAGGTGGTGGCAGTGGTGCTTGCTGCTGTTCCACCCTTCGCTCTTGGCGCATCTCCGCCCTCTCTTGGTGCATCTCTTGACGCTCCTATTGCATCTGTGCAAGCATTCTGCCATAGTATCAGCCATCTGTTGCATCATCTTCATCTAGGCTGCAACTACTAGACCAATTTTGGCTGGTGGAGGATTCAAAGGATTCATCTCTGCTTGTCGTTGTTGCTGTCTAAGCACCCTTCGGTTGAATGGGTTGGCAGGTAGATCAATTCTGCCTCCCTTCCTGGTATTGACCATTTGAGTTAGAAACACATGGTAAGAAAGGAAGAATTGTAGACAAGGCAAGTAATTACGAGACATGTTACTTTAGGGGTTTTATTAGATAAGTAGATTAGTGTGTCACCTACTAAAGCTAATACATTACCTTAGGGTGGTACATGCTAAGATGCCCAACTATAATGTTTCAATCATTCAAAGAAGCAAATCAGGCATTTATCATCAGAACAATCAACTAACATTTTTTATATAGGAAAATAATTTCAAATTTTGTCTTAGGTCTCCTATCTATTAAAAAGGTCATGAATGTAGGATTCCAAGGTGTGAAATCCATCTTGTCTTAGACTAGAAAAGGTAAGAATAATCCGAGTAGAATAGCAAAAAGGTGAGACAGGATCAAGATAAGTATAGAACGAATCAGAGTAAGGTAAGTAGGTAAGGGTTTTGTCCATTTCTATCTAGGTTTCATCCTACAGTTAACATTTCCTTTGATACCACTTCTGTCACACCCGGATTTAAGGGATAAAGCCGGGTGCGTCTCATATCTGTGCCAAAGAAGGCAACACATAAAATAACAGAGTGTATAGATATAAATGTCACAATATCATAAAAGTATTTATTACATAGCGAAAGTCTTACAAAATAAAAGATAAATATAAAGCGAACTAAAGTCCATCCTTGGCGCCATAAAGTCAACTGAGAGACGCCACCTAGATCAAGTTGAACTCCTCGTTGTGCGGCTCCTCCTGGGACACCTGTTCTTCTCCTGTGGGGGGTTATATATCACAAGTTGAGCTCACAAAAGATCATAGCTCAACAAGTCGTGGGGAATAATGTGCATAAACTCACCAAGGTGGGAGTTCATGTGATGTGTAAGGCTGGTCAACAATAGGGGTTAAAGCTAAGCATTGCTTTTAATAAGTTGGTCAAATTTTATTAGCAATTACTAGATGTAAGTAAATACCAAACCATAATAAATCTCTACTACCTATTAAGACAGTAAAGGTAGTCTGCCTCCCCTCGTTCTGCCGTTCTGCCATCCATCGATCTGGACCGTCCATGTCCTATCGTGCGCCTGCGTCTCCCACGCTCCATCCCCCTCCACCGCACGACCGCACCCAATCCCTAACCTTCCCCCGCACGACCACGCCGCCATGGCCTCCCATCGCCTCCACCTCCGCCGCAGGGCGCACCTTCCCCCTCGCCATGGACCTCCCTAAGGCGTCGGAGTCCTCCGTCCCCACGCCTCACCAGACCCGCCGTAATCGCCTCCCCTACCTCCTATGCTCATCAGCGCTGAGAAGCCCATGGCAGCGTAGGCCAGCGGGATGGTTGGGCCGGCGTCGAAACGCGCATCTTGGCTGGTGAGCACAAAGACGACGACGAGCCGACGGCGGAATCGAATCCGAGGAAGGCAAGATCCACCCACGATAGGCACGGCCAGACGGGGTTCTCGATCTGGCTGAGCAGCATCCCCGCCTCATCCGCGTCGTCGCGCACTCATTTGTCCATCTCTCTCGTGTCTCCGTTCTTCCTCCGCATCCGGTTGTTGCGCCTTCGTCTGCCCCCGCCCTTGGTGCCCTGGTCACCGCCGGAGCGCCACGTCTACGCCTCGATCCCAGTATGTCCTCCTCCCAAACCTCGCTACTCCTGCCAGATCTAGGTGGGATAGGTAAACGAAAACACCCACCTGGAGATGTCGCTCGCGCCAGCCACCGACTTCGACTCCGTCGTCGAAGCCTTCGGGTACAACGAGTTGGCGATTGCGCGATGCCTGGGAGATCCAACCGCGCGCCCACGGATTTCAACTCCCCTGCTGTCGGTAGGAACAGGAATACCCTGCGACGGCTTCTCGGGCTCCTTTAGGTCACCCCAGATTGATGTTGTCATCGACACTGGAAACCCCTTCCTCAACTGCATTGTCATGGCGGCAATTTGGTTCCCTTAATTCCCTAGGCGGTTCAGGTTTGGGCAAAATATTTCATTCTGGTTGCGTTCTCTACAGGGGGAATACAATGGGAAGCGGTGCAGATCGACCAAGCGCGGTGGCATGGAGGACAACCCGAGAATGGTGGAAAGAAGCAGGGGAAGGACAGCGCAACGAAGCCCCCTAGCTGCCCAAGGACTACATCCATGTCTGGGCAAGGCGTGGTGAGCAACGCATGGCGAGGCGATGGACTGTCACAACCTCGTGGAGAGGGTACATTTCCCTAAGGCTCTGTTGCACTATTATTTCTTTGCATCATCATCCTTGTGGGCTGTGACGGAACCTCTCAAGTAATCAGGCCCACCTACAGTTGTCCTTGTCTAACAGACATCAGACACCCTGTAGATGTTCCTAAGTTACTTGACAAGCTCGGTATCTTTCCTTACCTCACCAGGAACGTTTCACCCGTCTTGCAGACATTACAGATCATCGGAGATGAAGATATGCGGAAGCGAATTACATAAACTTACATTTATTTCCAAAAGCAAGCTCGAGTTATTTTATTACAGACCAGTCTAAAAGTGAGTGCATAGAAGTATTAATTATACAAACCAGGGAGACACAAACCTCTCCCGAAAGACTATAAACAAAAGATCCTAGATGGAGGACCGAGTCCTCCCGCACTTCAGTCTTGTTTTTCCTCGTTGGGAACCACCTTAGCACAGAAGCAGCAAAAGTCTGCTACTTCCCCACCTAAAAACAACAAAGGGATAAACCCTGAGTATGGAATTACTCAGCAAGTCTTACCCGTCTAAAGAAAAGACTCTCAAGGGTATGCTGGTTATATGGGAGTCAAGGTAAGGCTTCTCAATAATCAAAGACTCTGTTTTGCAGAAATGCTTACTAAAGTGGATCCTTAAAAATCCAATTTTATTTGTCAAGTTAGGTAAAATTACCTGCACTAGAGTTCTTTCTACCCTAGTTCAATCACTGGTCCTGCACTAGCCAATTTATTTAACAAAAACCCATCATCTTTAGTGGAATGCTACGTGTAGGTCAGTGACCAAGTCTTCATAACCGCGAAGGTACAGCGATCCGAATCGATTATACTCAGCTGAGGATCTCCAATCACACGACATATGTAGCACTTAACCCTTGCATATGTCAACCCGCCACCGGGGTTCTTAAGACCGGATCAGGTTCACGCAAACCGAGAGCACAGATACACCACCGTCCAGCCTCTTGCCACGGAGGGTACACGCTACTCTCGCCACCGCTCCACTCCCATTTCGTGTTATCTTATTCCGGCCTTAGTCTGCCCGAGGCAAGGCTTACCCATGACGAGGCATGTGACCAGTTAAAGGGTCCTCGATCATCAAGCCTACATCGAGACAGTCCTTAATCGACTCAGACGGAGACACTACACCGAGACTCTCTTTCTCGTGCAAGTCACCCGCCCGGTCTCAGCTTAATCTTTTCAACCCAAAAACTTGGTACCTGACAGAGGTACATCTTTTCCGATGTTGGACCCATCATGGCCATGATGGATCCACCATCAAGTTTTGTTTTCGAAAACATCCCAACCACTTTTGCCACATCACATTTTGTAAAAACAAAACATTTTGTTTTTCTAAAGCAAGACTAAGCATCAAAAATCCTTTGTAAAACAGGTGATCAAGGAAGGTAATCAAAGTCAAGGAAGGTAATGCAGGAATTGTTTAATCAATCAACCCCTATTACCTAATGCATCAAGCAAGTGAGAAAGATTTTAAAAACATCAAGGGAGGTGGCAAATGCACCGGGGCTTGCCTTTGTTATCAGGTGTGTCCTGCTCGGATCCACAAATATCGAAATAAAAGCAGTTGTCTGCTTGAGGATCAGAGGTGGGTGGTATCCCCTCTTCAGAAACTTCTTCTTCTTCTTCGTGCTCTAATATAACCATATACATGCATAAGAATGGATGTCATGGAATGCTTATGAGGATGCAAAGATAGCATAAACTTATTATTTATGTCTTGAGTACAACTTTCCTTCACGGTACTCCGAGAACCTAAGGTTTCCGGAGTCAGTAAAGGAGTTCATGGAACAGGGGGGGTGGTTTTGGGTTTAGTGATCAAACAAGGTCCAAATCAAACCAAACTCTACCCATGGCTTCTAAATAATGTGAAAAGCTCACATAAAAAGTTTGGGAAATTTTGGACTTATTATTTATTCTCTAAAAATCCAGAATCAATGGTTTAGGCTATTTTAAATACCCTAAAATTCCCTGTTCAAACTAAAAATCATAAAACTATTTTTATTAAATACTATGGAAAATAACAAGTCTAGGAAAATTGGTCTCATATTTTTAGGATTTTCCTACCATTTTCTACAGTTTTTCAAAGTTCTGCTGAAAAAGAAAAAGGAAAAATAGGAGCAGTACTGGGCCGATTCAGGTCCAGGCGGCCCAAGCCTGAACGGATTCGCGCGCGCGCCCGCGCCCGCGAGGAAGGTTTTGCGCAGAGGCCCTCGACGTTTTGACTAAACCAGAACAGGGTCGTTTACTATTGCACAGAGTCACTGACACTTCACGAAAAGGCCCTCAGGTTTCTGTCAATTCACAACCGAAAGTCCCCGACGGCGCTCAAGCGCGGCCGTGCTCCGGCGAGGTCTTGGACCGGTCGATTGGGACAAGCACTAGTGCCCAGCTTTGGATTAAACCAAATTCGAGTTCTAAGGACCATTTCCCCCAACATAATTGCACGAATGATGAACTATGGAGCTCCGGCCACGGTGGCCGTAAGTAAAGCGGCACTATGGTCATGTTCCCGGCGATGGGCGTCGATCAAGTCCAATTAAAGGGGTCGGGGAGCATCACAGAGGCATGAGAATGCTCAAACGAAGGAGCAGAGGACCGAGGCTGACCTGTGGAGGGCTGACCACGGCGAGCTCGATTCTATGGCGGCGGAAAACAGATTTGGGGGAAGTGCGCAATTCGGGCGAGCTGGTGGACGATCGAGGGTGGGAGCGGGTGCTACAGCTTCACGATTATATGACGCAACTATCCCCGCCCTCAATTTATAGGCTCCATGAACGGTGGCCGGTGAATTTGAGGAGGACGCGCGGCGGTCGGAGGTGAGGAAGAAGTGCTGGCCGCGGTGAATACGTGTCCACCGCCGTGGCAACTCTCTCGGCGATGATGGGACAGTCATAGGGCGTTACGGCGGTGCTGTGAACCGGCTAGGCCACGCGGCACACGGTCGGGCAGCGGCGGTCGACGGCGAACTTATCGCCAGCCGCAAAGCAGAAGGAAGACAGGGGGGGTCGTCGGAGTGGTGGCCAGCTCACCGGCGGTAAAGATCTTTACCGAGCTACGCTTATCCAAGGACCACAAAGCACGAATCGTGACGAACCGCGATCAACGGCGGCGGCTACCGGCGATGAGCACGAACCCGATCTTCTTCAGTTTACCGGTCACTGTACCATGGCCATACGTTCATCAGTGCACCTGACAGTCACAGTTTAGGACCAAATCTCTCTAAAATTTCTCTAGTAACTCATTCCACTCTCTGTAGCAAAGTTTTAAAGCTACAAACCAGCTACAATTCGACTATAGGGATTGAACTCATTTGAGCACTGGATCCAAATCAAAGTCGAGCTCAAAGTTCACCCCATAGCACTGTAACTCTGAATTTCAACTTCAAGCAGTCTGACAGCCAGTTTTGGACTGGGTTTTTCTCCAAATTTCTCATAACAACGATGCTTGCACTCTTTAGCAAAGTTGTTCTCCTATAATGGGTCTTCAACTTTGATGTGGTGACCTAGGGTAAAAACCCTATATTCTGAAAGATACAAGGCCCCAAAGTTGAGCCAATTCTCTGAATTTTCAGACTTAGAGCAAAATTCAAATGAGGTCCATTTTGCATTTAGGTCCAAAACTTAGGGTTTGGCCTTCAAATCCACATATTTGTGATCCAATTGACTTAAAACACTTATTTGACTTGGTTTTTGCACTTTAGCCCAAAAGTGGACAAATTTTGCACTTAGGTCCCTAGGGTTTGGTTTAGGGCTTTCCAGGGTTCCAATTAGGGTTTCTGGTATTCCAGGGGTATAAAAGGAATTCAAGTTTGTTCTTAGAGTCATTTTATGACTTTTACCCTAAAGCTTTTAGGTTTCCTCAACTTAGGTTAAGTTTTACCCCTTTAATCACTATTTAGTGTTAAGTCCTTTAACCAGGGTCCTATTTGTAAAACATTAAAACAATACAACTTGTTTGAAATTTTTGCCTAGTGAATGCACTCTAGGTGTGTCAAACATATGCAATGCCCATGCTCATGATGCCATGCTCAAGTTTTAGTTATAGTAACACCAGGGGTGTTACATCCTTCCCCCCATAAAAGAATCTCGTCCCGAGATTTAAAGTCCTAGGGTGAGTAATGGAAAAGGAAATGCTTCACATTTGTATTTCCTTATTTCTGGTACAAGGCAGGGGTGGTGTGGGGGTTCATTCCTTTATTACACAGCTATACAAACTTTACAACTTACAAGAGGCTAGAAAGCCTGGGAAATTCTTATCTAAGAAATCTTGGGTTTCCCATGTAGCCTCATCTTCCGAATGCTGGTTCCATTGTATCTTATAAAACTTGAGAGTCTTTCTCCGGGTAACCCTGTCCTTTTGGTCCAGAACTCGAATAGGATGTTCCGAGTATGTTAAGTCCGGTTCCAGGACAACATCTGTCACTTCAATGGTTCGATCGGGAACCCGTAGACACTTCTTCAATTGAGATACATGGAACACATTATGCACAGCAGACAATGTTTCGGGAAGTTGAAGTTGATACGCCACTGGCCCATATCTTTGAAGAATAGGAAATGGACCAATGTACCTGGGTGCAAGTTTTCCTTTAACCCCAAAACGCGATACGCCCTTCATTGGTGAAACCTTTAGATAAACATATTCTCCTTCTAAGAAGTATAAGGGCATTCGCCGTTTGTCTGCATAACTTTTCTGACGAGCTTGTGCTTTCTTTAGATTATGAATAACTTTCTGAACCTTATCCTCGGTTTCTTTTACCAAATCAGGCCTAAAGAAATACCTTTCACCAGGTTCAGACCAATTTAGCGGAGTTCGACACCGTCGCCCATACAAAGCTTCAAAAGGTGCCATCTTGATGCTTTCCTGGTAACTGTTATTATATGAAAACTCCGCCAAAGGTAAACATTCATCCCATTTCTGCGAGAAATCCAGGACACATGCCCGCAACATATCCTCGAGTATCTGATTCACTCTCTCAGTTTGTCCACTGGTTTGAGGATGATAGGCCGAACTGTGGAGTAACTTAGTACCCAAGGATTTATGAAGTTCTTCCCAAAATTTGGATACGAACTGAGGTCCACGATCCGACACTATGGTCTTTGGAACACCATGCAAACTGAGAATACGGGCAATGTATAACTCCGCATAGGTAAGTACCGGGTAATATGTCTTGACCGGCAGAAAATGAGCAACCTTTGTAAGTCGATCAACAATCACCCAAATAGAGTCATACCCTTTTGCGGTCCTGGGCAATCCCACAATGAAGTCCATGCTTATGTCTTCCCATTTCCATGTTGGTATTGGTAATGACTGCAATGGACCGGCAGTTTTCATGTGTATGGCCTTGACACGTCTGCAAGTGTCACACTTAGCCACATAGCGTGCAATTTCAATCTTCATCTTCGTCCACCAGTAGTGTTGTTTTAGATCGTGATACATCTTAGTGCTTCCCGGATGAATAGAATAGCGGCTAAGATGCGCTTCATCTAAGATTTGCTGGCGGAGCTCTTCACTCTTCGGCACTACTATGCGGTTGTTAAACCATAACACACCTTGGTCATCTTCCTTGAAACATTTGGCTGTTCCAGCCCTTATCTTCTCTCGTACGTGCTTCATGCCCAGATTATCCTTTTGAGCATCAATTATCCTTTGCAAAATGGTTGACTCAAGCTTTAGCTGATTCAAAGTCCCTTGTTGGATTATCCCCAGGTTTAGCTTTTCCATTTCTTGACACAAAGTGTTTTCGGAGGTTTTTGCAATAAGACAATGGCAGGAAGTCTTGCGACTCAATGCATCTGCCACCACGTTGGCCTTGCCTGGGTGATAATGGATCTCCAGTTCATAGTCTTTAATGAGCTCAAGCCATCGTCTTTGCCTCATATTTAACTCTGACTGGGTAAATATATACTTCAAACTCTTATGATCTGTATATATGTGACAGATATTTCCCAGCAGATAGTGACGCCATATTTTCAGGGCATGGACCACAGCAGCTAGCTCTAGATCATGTGTTGGATAATGCTCTTCATGTCGGCGTAACTGCCTTGAAGCATACGCAATTACTCGGCCCTCTTGCATCAGCACACAGCCGAGTCCACTGCCTGACGCATCACAATATACATCAAAAGGCTTAGTGATGTCCGGTTGAGCCAAAACCGGAGCAGTGGTCAATAGTGTCTTCAGTTGCTTAAAGGCTTCGTTACACTTAGAAGACCAATTGAACTTAACATCATTCTTCAATAAACTTGTGATTGGTTTCACAAGCTTAGAAAAATCAGGTATGAATCTGCGATAATATCCCGCTAGTCCAAGAAAACTCCGGACTTGGTGGACAGTTGTTGGGGGTTTCCACTCCAGAATATCCTTGACCTTGCTAGGATCTACCGCAATTCCTTTAGCTGATAACACGTGCCCCAAAAATTGAATTTCCTCCAGCCAGAACGCGCACTTGCTGAACTTGGCATATAGCTGATGTTCCCTCAGGCGCGTCAATACAACCCGTAGATGCTGAGCATGCTCCTCTTCATTTTTAGAGTATATCAAAATATCGTCGATGAAGACCACCACGAATTTGTCTAACTCGGGCATGAACACCGAGTTCATCAAATAGGTGAAGTGGGCAGGAGCATTGGTGAGCCCGAAAGACATTACCAGGTATTCAAACAATCCATATCGCGTAGTAAACGCGGTCTTCGGTATATCCTCGGGCCAAATACGGATTTGATGATAGCCCGACCTGAGATCAATTTTGGAAAATACCCTCGCCCCAGTCAGTTGATCAAATAAGATATCGATCCTCGGAAGAGGGTACTTATTCTTGATGGTGACCTCATTTAGGGGCCGATAGTCCACGCACATGCGCAAGGTTTGATCCTTCTTCTTCACAAAAATGGCGGGACAACCCCACGGGGACGAGCTTGGCCGGATAAATCCCTTATTCAATAGATCTTGTAATTGAATCTTCAATTCCGCCAACTCATTAGGGGGCATACGGTACGATCTTCGGGAGATGGGAGCCGTACCGGGCTTTAGCTCAATTACGAATTCTACATCTCTTTCAGGGGGTAGTCCAGGCAAATCTTCCGGAAATACATCTGGAAACTCACATACTACCGGAATGTTCTTGATCTCCGGTACAATGGCTTCAAATATTCTACCAGAAGCTTTGGCTGGATTGGTTTTGGGGGAGACAAGAGAATTTCTTCTTGATTATAACTCAACCTGACGGTTCTGAGTTCAGTGTTGAGAATTGCCTTGTGTTGAGTTAACCAATTCATACCCAAAATTACATCTATATCCTGGCCTTTTAGAACAATCATGTTAGCAGGAAAGTTCCGTCCGGCCATGGTTACTGGCACTTCATAGGCCACTTTTCTAGTAAAAATGTGTCCCCCAGGTGAATGAATTTTAAATCCCTCTTTTGATTCATGACATGCAATGTGATGTTGCTCCACAAATGTCTTGCTAATGAAGGTATGCGAAGCACCAGAATCAAAAAGAATAATTGCAGGGTGACTGGCCACAGGGAACGTACCCATCATTACCGGCTCTCCCTCCGGTGTGGTAGCCACTTGAGTGTAATATACTCGCCCCGTTTTCTTGGTATTCTTGCCCGAAGTACTTCCCTTGCCTGGAGCTGAATTTCCCGATCCTTGCTGATTATTGGCCTGATTTTGCCTAGGATAGGGACAATCTTTAATAAAATGCCCAGATTTGCCACAGTTAAAACATCCAGTTGAAGAACTTGGCAGAGCAGGGAATCGAGTGCCTGGGGCACCCGGCTGACTTTGGACAGTAGGGGCTTTGTTGGGACGAATAATTATGGGCTGCTTGAAAGGGAAAGATGGTGCACTTGAACGGTTCTGGTTAGAGGGCCGGAGAATAAACCGTTGCCTCTTTACCGGGCCCTGACTAGGCCTATCACCACTGAATCCCTTACTTTTCCCAGAATTTGCATATTTGGCCTCCACAGATAAGGCTGTGCTGACAGCCTTCCCGTAGGTGAGATCAATACATGCAGCCATTTTTCGCTGCATTCGGTCATTCAGACCTCTCATAAAATAGTTCCTTTTCTTCAAATCCGTATTCACCTGATCAATTGCATATTGTGACAGGTGATTGAATTTGTTGAGATACTGGTTAAAAGTATCTCCCCCTTGCTTCAGTTTCATGAACTCTTCTTGCTTCATGTGCAGCACTCCCTCAGGAATGTAATGCTCGCGGAATGCTGCTTTAAACTCGTTCCATGTAATTTGATGATTGTCTGGTTGGATAGCCACAAAGTTCCCCCACCAAGTACTGGCAGGGCCTCGGAGTTGCTGTGCCGCGAACAATGGCTTCTGTGTTTCCGAACATCGAAGAAGGCCAAACTTCTGTTCGATGACTCGTATCCACTCGTCGGCTTCGAGCGGATCTTCTGCTTTGATAAATAGAGGTGGACGAGTCTCGGAGAAATCCAGATAAGTAGTCTCACGGGGACCTTGTTGAAAACCTCTTCCTGCTTGTTGCTGGAACTGTTGCTGACCCGCCATCTCCCTCAGGAAGCGGGTATTGTCGGCTGTAGCATTCACCAAGGCAGCAATTGCCTCGGCTAGCGTGGGTGGAACTGGGGGTGGATTCGGTGTAACATCCCGACCCCCGGATGTTCCGGCTGCGTCCTGTCCGCGAGTCCGGGTCGGCATCTGAGGCAAAAACATTTGAATAAACATAATGTGCCAAAGAAAACCTTCCATTTTACATTACTATAAAGAGTAATGATACAGACTCGATATTACACAACAGGATACATTACCCATTTTACAAAAGTTTAACCTATTATACAACAGTACACCCTACAATACACTACTCTACTTTATTACACCATTAGTCCTGCTTTCCGTTGCTTTTGGCGGCCTCATTGTCAGGTGTGGGAGTCCAGACGTCAACCAACCTCAAAGAAGGAGGGGGTTCAAAAAGATCTAACTCCCCACCCAACGCGCGTCCCGCAACGTGAGAGGGTCCGGCTTCCGCCTCAGCAGAGTGTGCAGGCTCACTAGGGTGTAGTTGCGAGTAGAGCACATGGACTTCCTCATGCAATGTATTGCAGTAAACCTGCAGGTTGTCGACTGCTGAGCTAAGTTCTTTAATTCGGGCCTGAGCCCTTGCTTCCTTAGCACATGCCAACATATGTGACTGTACTGCCCAGTCAAGTGCTAAGTCCCGATCAGCCAGCTGATCCTGCAGGTGACGGATGTCCCTTCTTAGTTCATTAATTCTATCTCCGTCTGCGATCCAAGTATTGGTCCTGTGTCGCAGCGTTGCTTGAAGTCGACTCACTTCGGCTTCCAGGTCTCCTATGGGGTCATTACTCCCGCTGCTACTGCTTTCGTGTCGAGGGGCCAGTTGATGCCGGGGTACTCCAATTGGTCCCGTTGACTTTCGTGCCGTTAGCCTCGTGCGTGGCGGCATCTTTCTAAGGGGAAAATTTATTAGCATAATTCTTAGCATGATGCATGAGTTAGTACAGAATCAACCTTGGTCGATTCAACCTTCTATACGTTGCACTCTTCCTATCTGGTCTTTAAGATAAACTATTCAGAATACTTAGGTAAGAAGAGAAAAGAATCTTTAGGTAAGACTTTCGAAAATCTTTTTGAAGATGCCTTATAATATCTGCAAAGAAGGGCTACGCTCCGATACCAGCTGTGACGGAACCTCTCAAGTAATCAGGCCCACCTACAGTTGTCCTTGTCTAACAGACATCAGACACCCTGTAGATGTTCCTAAGTTACTTGACAAGCTCGGTATCTTTCCTTACCTCACCAGGAACGTTTCACCCATCTTGCAGACATTACAGATCATCGGAGATGAAGATATGCGGAAGCGAATTACATAAACTTACATTTATTTCCAAAAGCAAGCTCGAGTTATTTTATTACAGACCAGTCTAAAAGTGAGTGCATAGAAGTATTAATTATACAAACCAGGGAGACACAAACCTCTCCCGAAAGACTATAAACAAAAGATCCTAGATGGAGGACCGAGTCCTCCCGCACTTTAGTCTTGTTTTTCCTCGTTGGGAACCACCTTAGCACAGAAGCAGCAAAAGTCTGCTACTTCCCCACCTAAAAACAACAAAGGGATAAACCCTGAGTATGGAATTACTCAGCAAGTCTTACCCGTCTAAAGAAAAGACTCTCAAGGGTATGCTGGTTATATGGGAGTCAAGGTAAGGCTTCTCAATAATCAAAGACTCTGTTTTGCAGAAATGCTTACTAAAGTGGATCCTTAAAAATCCAATTTTATTTGTCAAGTTAGGTAAAATTACCTGCACTAGAGTTCTTTCTACCCTAGTTCAATCACTGGTCCTGCACTAGCCAATTTCTTTAACAAAAACCCATCATCTTTAGTGGAATGCTACGTGTAGGTCAGTGACCAAGTCTTCATAACCGCGAAGGTACGGCGATCCGAATCGATTATACTCAGCTGAGGATCTCCAATCACACGACATATGTAGCACTTAACCCTTGCATATGTCAACCCGCCACCGGGGTTCTTAAGACCGGATCAGGTTCACGCAAACCGAGAGCACAGATACACCACCGTCCAGCCTCTTGCCACGGAGGGTACACGCTACTCTCGCCACCGCTCCACTCCCATTTCGTGTTATCTTATTCCGGCCTTAGTCTGCCCGAGGCAAGGCTTACCCATGACGAGGCATGTGACCAGTTAAAGGGTCCTCGATCATCAAGCCTACATCGAGACGGTCCTTAATCGACTCAGATGGAGACACTACACCGAGACTCTCTTTCTCGTGCAAGTCACCCGCCCGGTCTCAGCTTAATCTTTTCAACCCAAAAACTTGGTACCTGACAGAGGTACATCTTTTCCGATGTTGGACCCATCATGGCCATGATGGATCCACCATCAAGTTTTGTTTTCGAAAACATCCCAACCACTTTTGCCACATCACATTTTGTAAAAACAAAACATTTTGTTTTTCTAAAGCAAGACTAAGCATCAAAAATCCTTTGTAAAACAGGTGATCAAGGAAGGTAATCAAAGTCAAGGAAGGTAATGCAGGAATTGTTTAATCAATCAACCCCTATTACCTAATGCATCAAGCAAGTGAGAAAGATTTTAAAAACATCAAGGGAGGTGGCAAATGCACCGGGGCTTGCCTTTGTTATCAGGTGTGTCCTGCTCGGATCCACAAATATCGAAATAAAAGCAGTTGTCTGCTTGAGGATCAGAGGTGGGTGGTATCCCCTCTTCAGAAACTTCTTCTTCTTCGTGCTCTAATATAACCATATACATGCATAAGAATGGATGTCATGGAATGCTTATGAGGATGCAAAGATAGCATAAACTTATTATTTATGTCTTGAGTACAACTTTCCTTCACGGTACTCCAAGAACCTAAGGTTTTCGGAGTCAGTAAAGGAGTTCATGGAACAGGGGGGGTTTTGGGTTTAGTGATCAAACAAGGTCCAAATCAAACCAAACTCTACCCATGGCTTCTAAATAATGTGAAAAGCTCACATAAAAAGTTTGGGAAATTTTGGACTTATTATTTATTCTCTAAAAATCCAGAATCAATGGTTTAGGCTATTTTAAATACCCTAAAATTCCCTGTTCAAACTAAAAATCATAAAACTATTTTTATTAAATACTATGGAAAATAACAAGTCTAGGAAAATTGGTCTCATATTTTTAGGATTTTCCTACCATTTTCTACAGTTTTTCAAAGTTCTGCTAAAAAAGAAAAAGGAAAAATAGGAGCAGTACTGGGCCGATTCAGGTCCAGGCGGCCCAAGCCTGAACGGATTCGCGCGCGCGCCCGCGCCCGCGAGGAAGGTTTTGCGCAGAGGCCCTCGACGTTTTGACTAAACCAGAACAGGGTCGTTTACTATTGCACAGAGTCACTGACACTTCACGAAAAGGCCCTCAGGTTTCTGTCAATTCACAACCGAAAGTCCCCGACGGCGCTCAAGCGCGGCCGTGCTCCGGCGAGGTCTTGGACCGGTCGATTGGGACAAGAACTAGTGCCCAGCTTTGGATTAAACCAAATTCGAGTTCTAAGGACCATTTCCCCCAACATAATTGCACGAATGATGAACTATGGAGCTCCGGCCACGGTGGCCGTAAGTAAAGCGGCACTATGGTCATGTTCCCGGCGATGGGCGTCGATCAAGTCCAATTAAAGGGGTCGGGGAGCATCACAGAGGCATGAGAATGCTCAAACGAAGGAGCAGAGGACCGGGGCTGACCTGTGGAGGGCTGACCACGGCGAGCTCGATTCTATGGCGGCGGAAAACAGATTTGGGGGAAGTGCGCAATTCGGGCGAGCTGGTGGACGATCGAGGGTGGGAGCGGGTGCTACAGCTTCACGATTATATGACGCAACTATCCCCGCCCTCAATTTATAGGCTCCATGAACGGTGGCCGGTGAATTTGAGGAGGACGCGCGGCGGTCGGAGGTGAGGAAGAAGTGCTGGCCGCGGTGAATACGTGTCCACCGCCGTGGCAACTCTCTCGGCAATGATGGGACAGTCATAGGGCGTTACGGCGGTGCTGTGAACCGGCTAGGCCACGCGGCGCACGGTCGGGCAGCGGCGGTCGACGGCGAACTTATCGCCAGCCGCAAAGCAGAAGGAAGACAGGGGGGGTCGTCGGAGTGGTGGCCAGCTCACCGGCGGTAAAGATCTTTACCGAGCTACGCTTATCCAAGGACCACAGAGCACGAATCGTGACGAACCGCGATCAACGGCGGCGGCTACCAGCGATGAGCACGAACCCGATCTTCTTCAGTTTACCGGTCACTGTACCATGGCCATACGTTCATCAGTGCACCTGACAGTCACAGTTTAGGACCAAATCTCTCTAAAATTTCTCTAGTAACTCATTCCACTCTCTGTAGCAAAGTTTTAAAGCTACAAACCAGCTACAATTCGACTATAGGGATTGAACTCATTTGAGCACTGGATCCAAATCAAAGTCGAGCTCAAAGTTCACCCCATAGCACTGTAACTCTGAATTTCAAATTCAAGCAGTCTGACAGCCAGTTTTGGACTGGGTTTTTCTCCAAATTTCTCATAACAACTATGCTTGCACTCTTTAGCAAAGTTGTTCTCCTATAATGGGTCTTCAACTTTGATGTGGTGACCTAGGGTAAAAACCCTATATTTTGAAAGATACAAGGCCCCAAAGTTGAGCCAATTCTCTGAATTTTCAGACTTAGAGCAAAATTCAAATGAGGTCCATTTTGCATTTAGGTCCAAAACTTAGGGTTTGGCCTTCAAATCCACATATTTGTGATCCAATTGACTTAAAACACTTATTTGACTTGGTTTTTGCACTTTAGCCCAAAAGTGGACAAATTTTGCACTTAGGTCCCTAGGGTTTGGTTTAGGGCTTTCCAGGGTTCCAATTAGGGTTTCTGGTATTCCAGGGGTATAAAAGGAATTCAAGTTTGTTCTTAGAGTCATTTTATGACTTTTACCCTAAAGCTTTTAGGTTTCCTCAACTTAGGTTAAGTTTTACCCCTTTAATCACTATTTAGTGTTAAGTCCTTTAACCAGGGTCCTATTTGTAAAACATTAAAACAATACAACTTGTTTGAAATTTTTGCCTAGTGAAAGCACTCTAGGTGTGTCAAACATATGCAATGCCCATGCTCATGATGCCATGCTCAAGTTTTAGTTATAGTAACACCAGGGGTGTTACATGGGCTACAAAGATTCGTGTGTTGAGTTTTTTCCTTGCTTCTTATGGATAATTCATGTGAGAAGGGAGAAGATCAGCTAGAGGATGAAGCCGCTGCAGGATCTCGTGCTGGGTTGCAACAAGGTAACCGAGAAGACACTCTCACTCGCTCACTCAATTAACATCAGGCACTTGCTGTCACTCGAGTAGTTTGGCGCGCTCACGGACTGGGACCCGAACCTGGTGGACCCGTGCACGTGGTTTCACGTCGTGTGTGACGGCGACAACCACGTCATCCGCCTGTGAGTGATCTGTGCTACGACGTGCTAGCCGCTTCTTTCTTGCCTGCATGTCTTTTGATTGTCGCCGCCCTCTTCGATTTCGATCTTGGATCGCCTATTTTGTTCGTGTAGACAGTTGTGCACCAATCGCCCATCGACGTGAGATTTAATACTCGAATAGACGAAAATCTTTCACAGTAGATTGCATGACTAATGGGATACACATGTAGTGATTTCAGGCTAAAGAAGCTGCTGAATCAGCTTTCAAGGATGGAAAACAGCTACTGGTTCGCTTCAAACTGATAATTTAATTGAATTCTTTTTATTTTGTGTGTGTCTCAACTATTAAGAGGTTGTGATGCATATACAGGAAATCGAGTTCCCTACAGCTGGACTACAAACCGTACCAGGTTCGAGATTGATGACCATTTAATTTTTTGTTTTATCGAAAGTGCAGATATTAAGAAGAAAATAGAAATAGTCCAAATTCTAAAATGGACTCAGTTACAAGGAAACCCTCCTAAGGAGGCCTAAAACAAAGATCCATAATGTAAGCTAAGAAACTGTCCCCAAAAAATGACCATTTAATTTGTGTACCTACTCCCTCTGATTCTGAACATAAGTTGTTTTAGATTTGTGCATATGAACTGAGGAAGTATTGAAGTGGTATTACTGTCGTGCACTTATTACATATTGCAAAAGATACCCCCACCATAGGTGATAGCATTCAGTTAGCAAAGGCATAAGCGTGCCCTTGATATAGGCAATATGATGAGGGGGTGACTTAATCCCTTTACGTGAGGTCGTTCTTCTCTTGTATCCTGAGTTACTGTAATATGTAGCTTTGTTGGTGGTGGGACTGAGGTGTGCGTTGTACTTCACTCTACTTTTCTTTTAATGAAATGATATGTAGCTTTCCTATGTGTTCAAGAAAATATGGCATAAGCGTGGAGAATAAAATTATGGCCAGTTGTCTGGAAACTCTGATGATTTACACTTAAAAAGTATGAAAATATAAAATGACTTATATTCAATTTGGAGGGTGTGACAGGCCTAAAGCCTCCAACAGGACACAGGAACAGAGTATCACACAAGAGCACAAGTGTTTTGGTGGCTAGGATGACTTAACATTTTCTGGTTTTCTCTTCTATTAATAAATATAGCTAATGTGAGCTACAAATCAGGCTATGATGGCCCCTAATAAATGCAAAATATTACCCAACTAATCAGCCTATTACTACCTATTACTCCATGCTAAAATTTAGCTAAAGTAAATATTATGAACCTAGACACTAACATGCACCTAGACATGATTATTTCCAACAGGGTGTACCTTGGTTCTACTTAGTGAAAACTCTCTACTTTGTTTCTATTCTTACTTTTAGGTGATGGCGAAGGAGGAAATGCTTCACAGTAGATTTTGAGCATAGATTTATAACATTACCATATCAACGGTTATAAAATCAACGCTATCTTTAAAAAAACACTTTCTACATAATTAAGTTGGTGTTATTTTTTGCAACCGCATACGTATACATTTTGAATTTACTGATATTCAAAATTTACAGAGTAGTTAGGATTGTATTTGTTTGAGATCTTAATTTGAAGAAAACATCATAGTTAGAATTGCATTCCTTTCTTCTGTTATGATTGTATCTGCTGTATACAAGCATTTTGCAAAACTACTACTACTACTCGATTTGTTTGCTCTAAACTGCATCTTTGTCGACAGGGATCTCGGGAGACTGAACCAGTTGGGTCCTCTGGCACCCGAGCTGGGACAACTGGATCAGCTGCAATACATGTTTGCTCTTCTGATCCTTCTGCTGTGCTTCGGGCCTGAAAATTTTTCCTGTCCACTGTACTGTACATGTCAGTGAACGAGATATCAGTATCACTGACCCCTGAAATTCTGAATAATAGTGAAATTTTCGGGAACAGCATCAGTGGACCAATCCCATCAGAGTTCGGTAGCCTAGCGAACCTGATCAGCCTGGACCTGTCCAAAACAGCATCTCAGGAGCTATACCCGAAGCCCTCGGGAACGCCAAGTCCCTGAAGTTCCTGTGAGTCCGGGAATACAATGGTTAGTTTCGTCAGTTGCCATTGGTTCTGTTCTTGCGTGAACGTTTCTTCAACTCTGTCGGCAGGTGTTTGGATCACAATCGCCTGAAGGGGCCGATCCCAAGGGAGCTTGCTGGGCTGCCCAATCTTGGAATTGTGTGAGTACTATCTACGTGAGCTGTGCAGCTGCATTTTGCTCTCTACGGTGACTGTAGCAGTTGCGGTGAACCCAGTTCAGCCATGCCTTAACATTCTTCTTCTTCTTTTGTGCTTCTGCAGAGATTTCTCCAACAACGACCTTTGTGGTGCAATCCCGACAGACGGAGCATTCCAAAACATTCCCCGTAGCAGGTAGTCTGAGCTTCCTCCATGAGTTCATGATGTTCAGAGTCCTCCCATGCAACATACAACAAGTATTCAGGTAGCCGTAGCTGATGTCTCGCCTGAGAAGATCTTGTCAAAATTCCAGTAAACATATAATCAGAATAAATCTGCCCTGCCAAGAAGGCATTTCTAGTGGAACACTTTATGGTACAACATACATGACTGTCATAATGTTGCATTTCAGCCTGGCATTCTCTCCTTTTGTTGTTCCATTTTTTGCAGCGTACATCTGTCACGTTTTCTAGGGAGCCAGCTCCTCGAAATTCTAGGGTGCCCGGTGCCGCTGGAAACCGAGTGAAGCCGGCAGCCGTCGCCGAGGAGGGTGTCGCTGCCGCTGCGTCGTAGTCTCTGGTAAGACCCTCGTGTCCTGATCGTTCCGGTGCTGTCTAGCTTTCCATTATGCTTGTTTGCCCTTGAAGCGTTTGATGCAATGCCTCAACCCACTATGCACTGAGGGGCTGTCGTCTGTCGGTATACCAAATTTAGATGCTTGTTTCTGATCCAACAATCTAACATAATGGAATGACTTAGTTTTCTTATAATGAAGAAACAAGCTAAGATTTTGTGGTTGCGTTTAATTTGTGTTGCTTTTCCTACTACTTACCTGGTAAGCTCTTATATTCTTTACTTGGTTCTCCATGTAACATAATGGTGGGTGCAGCTGCTGCCCCAAATGATATTATGACGGATAGCTCTTAAAAGTGTTCGAAAATCAGAGTATTAAGTCTTTATGCGAACTCTACACCCTTTGTTCCTGTTTGTGAATCCCTATTGCCTGAGTCACTCATCAAATAAATTGTATGTCGTTGCTATGAACTGAGTCCCTTATCAAATAAATTGTATGCCGTCCCAATGCACGGGTATTGTACTATAGTAATTCAAGTGTGCATATAATTAAATACAAGATTACTGCACTTGTTCTTTATTCGTGTTAATTATTTTTCTTGAATTTTGAATACTACAGCTACACCTCGTCCACCTTGCGCTCGCCAATCTGGTGTGTTTCGCCTCTTGCTCACCACCTATTCGAGCAAATGCTCACATGGCTCGTTCAGAGCTCCTCCTCATAGTGGGTAGTGATTGCTCAACTATCAGATCGGAACTATGTAAGCGCTGGATGTTGTAGTGTACAGGCTGTATGAGTTCAGGTCCTTTGTTCTTGTTGATTATACCTTTTGTTTTCATACACTTGCATTTTACTTTTTAGTTTCACAGTGTATATCATAAAATTCATTTTGCACATGCTTGGATGCTCGTTCAATAGGGATAATCTCATTACAATGCCTTGACCTTACAGTGAGCTGCTCCTCGTCGACGCATGCCAACACATTCCCGGGGACCCATCCACCTCCTTCTTCGTCTTCACGGTAACCACATTGCCCTTTGTCCAGCAGATTGTAGGTCGTATAGATCTTGTTCGGCTTTTCGCCTCTTTTTTCTTAAGAGAATAGAAATAGTTGTTGCGTTGTTTTATATGCGATAGGCCAGTGCATGCATGGTGGAGCATGATGACTGAAAAAACAATTTTTACCTTTGATCCTAAGCATCACATCTTAACTATATGGCGTTATGAAAAAAACATATCAAATTTCATCTCATGCTGTGTTTTGGCGGTAGCTTGATGATGGTATACCGTTGATGGCTGATTCTTTTTTCTTCTGATAGCCATCTTACAGTTCCCATTGTGCTTTGTTGATTTATAGCTGCCATATACGCAAGGGAGAATATGTTGAACAATGTCTTGTGTGCCATTCCAACATGTTTCTACAGGGTGGAGTGGCTTGTCGTGCTCCCACGTGCGTTTGTTGCAGCGTTCGTCAAGACCGATAAAGATTTCTAGGCTATGGGTAAGTATGTTTGACAATTTCGACGACATGTTTCATATAATTACTTCATCTTTAAACATGCATATATTTCTTAGGCAGACACACGTTTACCTGTGGGAGCAGAACATATGAGAGCTTTGTTTATAGTCAGAGTTTCCTTTGTTAAATACCTTTTCATGTTTCAATATTTCTGAGACGTTTTCTTCACTGTTTCAGCTGAAACTTCTGGTACAACTTTGACATTTGTGATAATAGACAAGTGGGTTGTGACTGTAGCATCTATCAGTGATTCACATTATGTACGAGAATCTGCTTAGGATCAAAGGTACTTTTTATCAGCTGATCATTGCTTTGACTCCAACTCAAATGAGTAAGTTTTTCTCCTAATGTTATATATTTCCTATTTTTCAGGGTCAATGTTATATATTTATTAGTAAGAATTGTTTGATGTTTATAATCTTCCTGTTTTTTAGTGTCAAGCGTGTGATGCCATGTGGGAGCAAAGTTGGGAAAATGGATATTGGCGGTGGTCCAGAGGTTTGTGTATCTGTCTCACACTTAACCCTGTGTGCTCCTGAATGGATTTTTTGTGTGTTTGGCGTATAACCTGCCATTGTGATTATTCCTAATTTCAGCAGTTACCAGTAGCCCCATGATTATATTATTGGATTTGCTATGTTCAAGTGTACTCCAAATGGTATATCATGGTAGAAATTTAAAGCTAATGCAGTATGTTTCAGTCCTATGGTACTTATATTTTGCACCAAACCATTTCACCATTTTTCTTTGTTTCATGATATGACTCCCACTCTCTTCGGTCTTTGCTAATTGTTTGACCCAAAAGTGACCCTGTGGTTTGGGTGGCCTTTTGATGTTATATATGACCAACCACTTTTTTCCTAAATAATTCTGCTAATTCATCCTTGACATTTAGATTATTCTGCATATAATATAAACTTGGCTTTGTGTTGATAACATAGCTTGTAGGCGGATTTTAGTTATGCGCGTCTTAATGTAGCTCTGATATAGGAGTACTTTTTAAATGTAATATAGTCAAATAAATAAAGTGTCATCTTTGTATAGCAGTTGTGTCATCTTAGTTTGGCATTGCTATGAAAATTTAGAATGTGAATACTTATGTTTTCTATACTAATCATGTATTCATGTCTCATTTTGACTACCCAGGGAAATTCAGAGTCGTGTTCGCCTCAATTCCTACACTCATCTTTGCAGCTCTATATTGTTCAACAAAAGATTTGGTTAGTGCCTTCATGCTTCCATTTTTCCTTTTAATACTTAATACTATTGTGTTCATATTGTAATGTTTTCCAAAAGTTAACTACATTGCTAATTCAAGTAGACACCACAGCTTGCATGCTAAACTGTGACACATAATACTAAATAATATCAATCAAATCCATCAAGGAGGCACAAAACAACAGTGGCTGCCAATAAGATAAAAACCCACAAAATAGAAAAGCAATATTTTGCCTTAGATAAACCACAATTGTTAAGACTATGAAATCGTGTGCAAATAAAAACGAGGGATACTAAATTTTAACATTCTACAATTATTAACTTAACATACCAAAGTTAGAATGTCTGTATACAAGTATTAATAAGTATGTTAGATTTTAGCTCATCCAGTACTATTACCCTTTCTTTTCAAATGCACCCAATTACCAAAAAAGGAATTACAGAATAGTTATGGAAAATGCTCCACAAGAAGGACTCCCTTTTCATCAAGTTGTTTTTTTGGTCAAAATAGCATTATGTAAAGTTAGCCACATGAAAATCTTGACCTTAAGATGGATTTTGGACTTCCAAATGTGCTTGTTTTCCTTGTCCTCATATTTTCTAAACATATGTTTATACATTGATCTGACAAAAAATAAACCAGGCTTTTTCCACTTTTGGGTGTGCTCAATGACAATCAGTTTCACTACGTTTGGGTGTAGTTCTGCAACAACCCTCCTTGCCAGTACAGTTCAGGCAGCACCACTGGTCTTGATGATGCATGGAAGCAGTGGCTATCAATTCCCGCGAACCAGATCTTTCTTGGCCTCCCATCTTTGCCTCAGGCAGCTGGGAGTGGTTTTATACCTTTTGATGACATCAAGTCTTAGGTGCTTCCATTGATCAAGAGCTCAGGGAAATATGGAGGGATCATGTTGTGGTCCAAGTACTATGATGACCAAGATGGCTATAGTTCTTCAGTGAAGAGTGATGTTTAGGTTGTTGCCTATGGTGTGTCACAAAATATATGTGTTACTTGTGTGTATGTGAGAAATTATGTGACTCTCGAGTCTGGATAGTGCAATAAGTATTACTCAAGGATATGATTGAATCTTCTGTCATACTATTCGAATTGTGTCATATTGTATCTTTTAAGGTATGTAAACATCCACTTTTAGTGATGTTAACAAAAGATAGAACAATAATTAGTGTTTTTCATATCAATGTATTGCATCATATTGATTCCGTAGCAACGCACGGGCATACACCTAGTATATAATAAAATTAATAATAAATCCCATGCAATGCAAATGATAATTGAATTTAGTTTTATAGTTTAATCATGCGAGAGTCCTGAGCTGCTCATGATCGCGAGCACGGCTAGTATACCAGTTTTACACTCTACAGAGGTTGTACCATGTACCCACAAGTCATGTTACCCATCTGCCATAGGGTTGTATGGGCCCCATACACCTCTACCAAGGAAGCGAGGCAGGGTAACACTACCAGGCCTTTACCTAGTTCCATTAGCTTCAGAAAACCCGATACAGTTTCTAGGAACAGCAATGCAGGAATCCTCGTCTGACCGCGATCGTAGCAAAATCAACCCGTGAACCTCCCTACATGCCTACTCCCCTACTGCCCTTGCCCCTATCGGATAAGGTAGTCCTCCACTAGCTTTCATATTTAGTCAACTAAGGGCGTCCCATTCCACCCTTGTGGTGGCACATGTTTCTCAAGTTAAGCTCCATGTTCCAATTAAAATTAATGATCTTGACATGAATAATAAATAAAATAATAGAATAATTGGAACATGGACATAATGTAATATTAAACTCAAAATAATATAGAGCAATAGCAAAACTACCCAAATGATTCAGGGGTGAACAAGGTAAAAGGATAACCAGTCTAGGGTGACCTATTGGGTCCCATCAAATTTAAATCTATGCATGAATAAGTGATATTAAAGAACATTATTGGGTAATAAAAGTGGTCAAGGGCACAACTTGCCTTCAATGAGCTCCTGCTCAGCAACTTCTACCTGCTGAATACCAGGATCCTCAGCCACTGACTCTTCTACTCGCCACAGTACAAACAAGCATAATACAAAGGATAAATTAACATCACGCCAAACATGTATACAAAATACATATTAATAATCTACATATTAAAATGAGATCGTAGGAAAAGAATCATTAAATTTGGAGTAATAGATTTTAAGTTATGAATTTCCAAAGGTTTTATGTGCTTGGTACAAGATTAATTAAGAGATAAATTTTAATACGGTTTTCATGTTAAAATAGAGACACTAAGTTATAGACAATATTAATACAAGATTATAAGAACTGGAATAGATCAATTTGGACTAAATATGAATTTTATATGAATTAAACAAGTTCTAGGAATTGTTTTTATATTAAAAATTCATTTTCTAAATGATTCTATCGGTTTTATAACTGTCTGGACTGCGCGCATGATTTCAGAGAACAACAGGGGCCTCTGTGCAAGGTTTCCTAGACTCAATCCACAGTAACTACGGACTGCGGTTTTATTTCCTAAAATCAGATGGCCGCATATGTAAAACGAGCCAGCGAAGGGGTATCGCTCACCCTCGGCCGTTCGATCCAAGATGATCGAACTAGATTAGAAATGCGTGTGTTATACGCCCGCCAGTTGTCCCTGATCACCCGAATTCGCATCAAAGACAGGGATCCGATCATGCACTGACTTGACCTGAACCGCTCATCACCGATTCAACGCCCCCGATCACATCACACGAAGGGGTATCCTATGATCTAATCTTACCTGTTGCCCACGGATCCGACGGTCACGGACCCTTCTTCTACCTACGGCGGTCGACCGCGATGGCGCATCTCAGTTTAGCGGTGGCCCTCGCCGGAGAACCGTCCCACACTCCCTAAAGCTTCCCCCATCTATTCTACCCGACACTATACGCAAAGCAGAAAGTTTCTAACCTAAGAGTGGGTGTCTCACTAAGAATATCGCAATGGAGCGCCCTAACCACGACGGGGTGCGGATCGAGGCACAAGGTGTACGACGACAAGAAATTACGGTGAGGCAGCTCGGGTTCTAGGGCAGGAAAGCTCGTGATCACCACCGGGGCAACGCCACAATCACTCCAAACATGGCACCGAGGCACGCGCTCTGCCGGACGACGACGGACCCGACCGAAGCTCGCGGCGGCGGTAGTTGCAACGAGTTTCAACGGATGCGAGCGCGAGTGGGCGAGAAGAGGGGAGAAAGATCATGATTGCATGGTATATATGGTCCGAGGCCCACGACTCCGGCCGATATCCATCCCGAGATCCGCGGCGGCGGATACAGAATCGTCCCGACGAGAGCGGCGCGACCACGACGTGAGGAGAAGAGAAGAGGCTGACACGTGGGGTCGACCGCGCCCACGTGAGTCATGGAAGTCGTGGGGGAGAATGTTGTCCATGTGGGGCTCGTTGTCAGCGTCATTCCAGTGGTGCGGGGCGCGCGTGAGGTAGATGCGATTGGTAGGTAGGCCCAGTGCGTCGGTGAGGGTCCGCACTGTAGCATGCCAGGTTGGGGACACTGCCGAAGTGGGGTCGGCGCAGCGGATGCGTTTGGTGCGGATGACAGGGGGGTCCACCTGTCGACGCGTGATGGGAAGCAGAACACTGGGCCGCGCGGAGGTAAAGCGGGAGTTAGTGGGCTGAGCACTATAAATCGGGCCCAAGCGCGTTTTCTCTTTTTCTTTTATCTTTTCTAATTTCCTTTCCTTTTTATTTCCAAATTCATAATTTGAATTCAAACTTCGTGGTAAATTTGTTTTATCATTAAATATTCATCTTATACATGGTATGGGTGAATTTATCTATTTTTAATATTTATTTCATGATAACTAGTGCTCTCTTTCTCTAATTCTAGAATTCGAATTTAAGTCTTAAATTCTAATTTGGGTACTAATATATTTCTATTTACATTATTTTTATATTGTCACCAAATGCACACACAATAAAACCCCAGCATGATGCATATTTCATTTAAGTGTCATTAGTTACTTATAATCTTTAAATGGGATTATTCACATGCTCAATTAACTAGAGGCAAAACACTCCTATCATATGTTTTACAAATATGGGTATTACAAGACAAAGGGATATGAACTTTGGAATATACCTTTAATTTGACTAGACACCCAAAATAATATTCTTTTGAAATAAATGTGGTGTGTATTTCATGTTAAAAGCATTACCTAAAATAAAATAATAATAATAATAATAAATAAAGTAACTAAATAGATTAATATAATTGTTGCACACCATGTTGGAGTTCCATTGGTGCATTAAACTTGAACTTAAATTTAGAACAGATTTGAATTCAAATTTGAATTGAAATGAGAATAGAAAAAAAACAAAAAAAAAGAAAAGAGAAACCTACTTGTGGGCCGATTCTGCCCAGCCGGCCCACCTCACCGTGCTAGCCCAGTATTCACGCCCACGCGCATTGGCGCCGCTACCGGCCGGGGCCCGCTCGCCAGCGTCCTCTCCTTTTGCGGCGCTCCCGTGGCTGCGGTGCCTCCCTCTGTGACAGGTGAGGCCCACGTTGTCATCTCGCAGCTCACTCAACAAACACCCGAAGTCCGTTTGTGGATCTCCATGGATCTCAGGTGGATGGTTGGCTTTGGTCCTGGGTATAAGACTGTGCCTGGGCGCGCATCTAAATCCAGCTAAACTCCATGCCTGGTGTTGAGCCGCCTAATCCTTTGAACCTCGCCTCCGCCTGCTCGGGAAAGGACCCACCGTCGGCTCTGCTTTCGCCACTGCAGTTGTGGAGCCGAATTGAAGCTCTGGGCAATCAGTGGCGATTACCGAAACTTGCCACAACTTTCCGCTGCAAGGAAATCCACCGTGAGGCTACCAATTTCTCACCGTCGCTTCTCCTCTGCCGCAATTTTGCCTTGTACGTGGTCGGCCGCAACCAAGCGTTGATTCACGATAAGAAGTCTTCATCTCGAATTGCCTCGTCTTCCTGCTCGAGTAGTTCTAGATGGAATCTATGGTTGGGGCTCGGGTCGCCATGTGATTGCCTCCGGCGAGGAGCTCGGTCGCGGCGTGGCGACACCGCCGGGCTGGGTTCAGTGGGTGGGGGGAGATGAGTCCAGGACTGTTGATGGATATAGATCGACGGGCGGTCCTGATTTAATGTGCGCGTACCCTTTCGCGTGGTTGGATCCGAGTCGTCGGTCTGGGTTCGGGCGGGCGAGATTTGATGGTGGCCATTTAAAATCCAAACCATAGATTTTAAATTCAACGGCTGGATGTGCATATCGGTTTGATGTCGTTCTAAGGTGATCTAGGGCCTTCATCTCTGATCGTGCGGCTTGGATCAGCTCATACCCCTCCGGCCGAGCAATTCTACATAAGAGACCCTGATCTTTTAATAAAATAGCCCGCTGTCCACAGCCAGTGTTAAATAATTGCAACTGTGTCCTGGTATTTGCAAATTAAACCCTGGGCTTTATTAAAATAGTGGCCGCAATTCATTTGTCCTTCAGAATTTATAAAATAAACTCAGAATTCGATTTTTAGTTTAGAAATAATTCTAGAAAAGAGAAGAATACTCATAATTTGATGGTTTTAACTCCGAATTGATCCATTCCAGTTGCATTAAATTCATATTAGTATTATCCATTATCTAATAATCTTATTTTGTTATGAAACATAAGTTTAAATTTTGTACCTAATTTATTTTATATCTAGCACTTAATTCTTTAGAAAATTATAACTCTTTAAACGTAACTACGAATTTGGTAATTCTCGAGCCTACGATCTTGTAGCGTCGCGTAGGTTATTATTATGCAATTTGTGCTTATGTTTGGTGTGCTGTTATTTTTGCCTATACCATGTTTGTCTGTATTGCTACGAATAGCAGTGAGGTCATGAGAATCTGAAAATCATCCTGGTATCTAGAATCTCGAGTCCTAGGCAAGTTGTGTCCTTGATCACTCCTTTTTACCTAATAATGTTCGTTTTTAATCACTGTGACATGCTCAGGTTCATTTGATGTGACCCAATAGGTTTCCCTAGCATCGTTTTTCCACCACCTTGCAAACAAATGAATTATTGGGTAGATTTGCTATTGCTCTACCTAGTTTTGGGAAACTAATGTTTCATTATGATCATGTTCCAATTATGTTGTTGTTTAATTATTGTTCATGATAAGATCATATTGTTAATTGGAACATGGAGAACCACCCAGGAAAACAGTGCTACCACAAGGGTGGTATGGGACGCCCTTGGCTGACTAATTAGGAAAGCTAGTGGGGGACTACCTTACCCGAAAGGGGCAAGGGCAGTAGGGGAGTGGTCGGTATAGGGAGATTCCTAGGTGGATTTTGCTGTGATGGCTTTTCAGATGGGGGATTCCTATGCTGCGCTCCCTAGAAACTGTAGCGGGTTTTCTGAAGCTAGTGGAACTTTGTAAAGGTCTCATAGTAGTACCCTGCCTCACTTCCTTGGTAGAGGTGTATGGGGTCTAATCAACCCCGTGGCAAATGGGTAACACGACTTGTGGGTGAAGATGTGCAACCTCTATAGAGTGTAAAACTGGTATATCAGTCATGCTCACGGTTATGAGCGGCTCGGACACTCACATGATTAATTTATAGAACTAAACTTAATTTGTCATATACATTGCATCGCGGGTGTTGTTATTAATCTTGATATCTTATTTAATTGGGTTGGTATCTACTTATACTTATTAACTGCTAATAAAATTTTGACCAACTTTAAAAGCAATGCTCAGCTTTAACCATCCTCTTTAGTAAGCCTTACACTTCACATGAGCTCCCACCTTTTGTGAGTTCATGCACATTATTCCCCACAACTTGTTGAGCGATGAACGTATATGAGCTCGCCCTTGCTGTACTCACATTCCCCCTAGGTCAAGGATAGGTACCACAGGATGAGACGCGTGAAGGATGCTGTGATGAGTTCGTGAGTGGTCTAGGTCGTCGTCTACCAGTCAACTTTGGGTTGCTAGATCATATGATTAATTATTTAATTATTTTGTACAGAACTCCGTTAGGTCATATGATGTAATTATTTAATTATTTTTTACAGAACTCCGTTATATATTAATGTTGTGACATTCGTTTCTGTACCATGAGTCATCATATGCGTAAGACTTGATCCTAGCATACTTGGTGATTATTTCGCGCCCCGGTTATGGACCCCTGAAACCTGGGTGTGACATTGGGTCCCTAAACTTCTCCCCCTTTGTGTCACACCCGGCTTTAAGGAACAAAGCTAGGTGCATCTCATACATGCGCCAAGAAGACTACATATATAATAACAGAGTGTATAGAGATAAATATCATAAAACATCAGAGTATTATTACATAGCGGAAGACTTATTACAAAATAAAAGAATAAATATAAAACGAACTAAGGATCGTCGGTGCCAATGTCAACTGAGAAACGCCACCTAGATCAGATCATACTCCTCGCCTTGTGGCTCCTCCTGAACCACCTGGTCTTCTTCTGTGGGGGGGTGTGAGACAGCAAGGGTGAGCTCACACATGATCATAGCTCAACAAGTTGTGGGGAACCAGTGGACATGAACTCACAAAGGTGGGAGCTCATGTGATGTGTAAGGCTAATCAATGATAGGGGTTAAAGCTGAGCATTGCTTTTAACTAGTTGGTCAAAATTTTATTAGCAGTTACTAAGTGTAAGTAAATACCAAACCTTAAGTAAAAGTAATAGAACAAATTAATAATAGACCCATGCGATGCATATGACAAAATTGAATTTAAGTTCCATAATTTAATCATCAGAGAGTCCTGAGCTGCTCATGACCGTGAGCTCGGCTAGTATACCAGTTTTACACTCTGCAGAGGTTGTACCCTTTACCCACAAGTCATGTTACCCATCTGTCAAGGGATCGCGACTCCCATACACCTCTACCTAGGAGGCGAGGCAGGGCAACACTACGAGGCCTTTACAAAGTTCCACTAGCTTCCGAAAACCCGCTACAGTTTATGGGATGAGCTCTTGCAAGAATCCCCCGTCTGACCGCCATCGCAGCTAAATCAACCCGAGAACCTCCTTGCATGCAACTCCCCTACTGCCCTTGCCCCTTTCGGGTAAGGTAGTCTTCACTATCTTTCCTAATTAGTCAACCAAGGGCGTCCCATTAAACCCTTGTGGTGGCACGTGTTTCTCAAGTTAAGCTCTATGTTCCAATTAACATTAATGATCTTGACATGAACATAAATAGAATAACAAAAAGAATTGGAACATAGAGGAAATAAATGATTATCCCAAAGCCATGTAAAGCAATAGCAAACTACCCAAGTGATTCAGGGGTAAACAAGGTAATGAGATAAACAATCTAGGGTGACCTATCGGGTCCCATCAAAATTAACCTATGCATGAATAAATGATATTAAAGAACATTATTGGGTAAAAAGTGGTCAAGGGCACAACTTGCCTTCAATGAGCTCCTGCTCAGCTACTTCTATCTGCTGCTCACCAGGATCCTCAGTCACGGGCTCTTCTACTCGCCACAATACAAACAAGCACAGTATATAGACAAAATTTAACATCACACCAATCATGTAAACAAAATACGCAGTAATAATCTATATATTAAAATAAAATCCTAGAAACAGGAATCATAATTTTTGGAGTTATAGATTTTAAATTATGAATTTATAAAGGTTTTATATGCTTGAAATAGGATTAAATAAGAATTAAATTTTCTTACTGTTTTCATGACAAAACAGAGACTCTAAGTGTTAGATAATAAAATTACAAATTTTAAAAAGTGGAATGGATTAATTTGGGGCAAGTATGAATTTTCTATGAATTATTGAAGTTCTAGCAATTATTTTCCTATTAACAATCCATTTTCCAAATTATTTATTTAATTTCAAACAGTTCTGGATCGGGCGCACTATTACAGAGGAAGGCTGGGGCCTCGGGGTAAATTATCCAAGACTCAGGAAACAGTCCACAATGGACGACAGGTTGATTTCTCTGTTTCACGGGGACTCTTTAGTGAAATTGACCCACGAAGGGGTATCGCAAGATTCTGGCCGTCAGATCCAGTACGAACGGCGCGATTAGGTCGGCCCTGGCTAAAACTCAGATTTCACTCACCACCGTCGGATCAGGATTCTAGGGTTTAGATTTTATGAGGTCTAACACATTCCAAACCGTTCAATTACATCTACGGTCCAGATTATGCCCTAGCGAATCGTTACGCGCGAGATAAGCTCGTCCGTCCGATAGGAATCTGACGACCGAGCTCTCACCATCCACTCACAGGCCAACTCCGGCGGCCGCACATGAACTCCACGGCGGCACGCCATGGTTGGCCATGGCTACACCGGCGAACCACGTCCCAGGCCCCGAATAACGTGGCGCTACGCATCAAGGACAACGAGGTGAACTTCACATGTTCGGAACTCACCGAGAACGAAGCTGCGCACGGGCTGTACACGGCGCAACGCGGACGTGGCGGGAATTCTAGCTCCGGCGAGGAATTCAAGGCGAAACGCGAGTGCTTTTCCCCCAATAATGCCAAGGGAACCTTAGCCTCACCCAGAAGAAGCCTCCCTGCTGACGCAATTGGCCAGAGCGCCCGTGGTTTCGCGTTCCACGGCGACGGCGAATCTCACCCGCGTGGTGCGCGGTAACGATTTGGTGGTGGTGAGCAATTAGGGAAATGCAGAGGGGGTTGGATAGGAGGGACGCGGCGCGGTAGCCATATACCCAGGTCGAGGCACGTAGCGAGAGTATCTCGCCCCAGCCGTTGCGCCCGCGAAGATGGTGGTCACTCGGCGCTCAATTCTGGCGGAGACGGAGGTGCCGACAAGGGGGGCCCACGATTCAGTGTGAGGCGCGAGGCGAGGAACTGCCCGGTGGGGCCACGTTGTCGGTGCGGCCGCGCGAAGGCAAAGCTAGGGTCACGCGTGCACGGGTAAGTGGGCCAAAAGGGAAAACCGAGGCCCAGGTAGGGATTTAGTTTTTTTTTCTTTTTATTTCTCTTTTCTCCCTTTTCACAATTAGATTTCAAATTTGAATCTACTTTTGTGTGAAGTTCAAACTCAGGTTAATTGTCTACATTTACATAACCATATGAACTGAATTTTTGACTCATTTATATTTTTATTTTATCCTATTTGCATAGTATTTTCCCTCTTTTCTCAAGTTATAGAATTTTCCTTTAGAATTCAATTTCCAATTTGGGTGTCCACATATTCTTTTATATTATAATTTTCCATTTTTGGGATTTTTAATATATTTCTTGTCTTATCATTTTATATTGTCACAAAATGCACACAAAAGTAAAATCCCAGCATTATGCAAAATTTGTTTTTGGGTATCTTTTGTTATTTATTTATTTGTTTTCATGTGATGTTCTCATGGAATGCTAAATATGGATAACACACATATATGCACAGGAATATCATTTCTCCTTTTAGGTTATCCTCCATAAATTACAAGTTGGGTATTACAAATCCTACCCCCTTAAAAAGAATCTCGTCCTCGAGATTTAGGAAGAACGAGGGAAAAATGTGGAAAATCTATACGAAACTCTTCTTCTCTTTCCCATGCAGCTTCGTCTTCTCCGTGGTGACTCCATTGCACTTTACACATCTTTATCACCTTATTCCTTGTAACTCGAGTTAATGTGTCAAGAATCTTGATCGGGTACTCAGTGTAAGTCAAGTCACCCTGAACACTGAGCTCTTCCATTGGTAACTGTTCCTCGGGGACACGAAGACACTTCTTCAGTTGAGATACGTGGAATACGTTATGCACATCCGATAGACTGGCAGGTAGTTTGAGTTGGTATGCCATCTCCCCAACTCGCCTAAAGACCAGGAATGGTCCAATATAGCAAGGGGACAATTTGCCCTTAACTTTGAATCTCCTCATTCCACGAAGTGGTGACACCTTGAGGTACACATAATCTCCTTCTTCAAATTCCAGTGGCCTCCTTCTATTATCAGCATAGCTCTTTTGCCTGGTTTGAGCCACTCTCAAATTCTCTCGAATTATACGAACTTGTTCTTCTGCTTCTTGAATTAGTTCAGGCCCAAAGAACTGTCTTTCTCCAATCTGATCCCAATATAGAGGAGTCCTGCACTTCCTCCCATATAAAGCTTCAAAAGGTGACATCTTCAGACTGGCCTGATAACTATTATTATATGAGAATTCAGCATACGATAGACTTTTATCCCAACTCCCTCCATGCTGAAGGGCACAAGCTCTCAACATATCTTCCAATACTTGATTGGTCCTTTCAGTCTGTCCATCAGTCTGAGGGTGATAAGTTGTACTAAAATTCAACTTCGTGCTCATGTTCTCATGAAAGCTTCTCCAAAATCTTGAGGTAAACTGTGAACCTCGATCAGACACGATCTTCTTTGGTACTCCATGTAAACACACAATCCGAGCCATATATAACTCTGCTAGCTGAGAACCTTTATAAGTAGTCTTCACAGGAATAAAGTGAGCCACTTTAGTCAATCTATCCACAATCACCCATATAGCATCATATCCTTTCTGGGTGCGAGGCAATCCAGTAATAAAATCCATACCAATCTCTTCCCACTTCCACTCGGGTATCTTCAGTGGGTGAAGTAGTCCAGCTGGCCTCTGATGTTCAGCCTTAACTCTTTGACATACATCGCACATAGCCACATGTGCAGCTACATCTCTTTTCAATCCATTCCACCAATACTTCCACTTCAAATCCTGATACATCTTAGTACTACCAGGATGAATAGAATAATCCGAGTCATGGGCCTCCTTCAATATAGTCTCACGAAGGCTTTCAATATCAGGAACACACATCCTGTCCTTGAACCATATAGTGCCCTACTCATCTTCTGTAAATTCTGGACCTCGACCTTTAGTAATCAGATCCTTAATCTCTTGTATTTTAGCATCACCAATTTGTCCTTTGCGGATTTCTTGCTCCAAAGTAGGTTCCACATCAATAGTAACTCCTTCAGTATGAGCAATTATCCCTAGGTTAAGTCTCCTAAAATCCTCGACAATCTCATCGGGTAGCTGGGCAACAATAGCTGAATGAACATGCTCCTTGCGACTCAAGGCATCTGCAACCAAATTTGCCTTGCCCGGGTGATAGTGAATCTCCAAATCATAATCCTTAATAAGATCCAACCAACGCCGTTTCCTAAGGTTGAGATCCTTCTGAGTGAATATATACTTCAGACTCTTATGATCCGTGTACACTTGACACTTGGTCCCCATGATATAATGTCTCCAAATCTTAAGCGCATGCACAACGGCTGCCAATTCCAAGTCATGAGTGGGGTAGTTCAATTCATGTTTCCGTAACTAACGAGATGCATAGGCGATCACATGTCCTTCTTGCATGAGCACACATCCTAAGCCTTGGCCACATGCATCACAATAAATGTCAAATCCCTTCTATAGATCTGGCAGAATCAATACTGGTGGCGACATCAATCTTTTCTTCAATCGATCAAAGCTGTCTTGGCACTTCTCGTCCCACTTAAATTCTCGGCCCTTCTCCAGAAGCGAGGTCATAGGCTTAGCAATTTTAGAAAATCCTTCAATAAATCAACGATAATATCTTGCTAATCCCAAGAAACTCCGAATCTCAGTAACTGTAGTGGGTACTCTCCACTCCATTATCTCCTTAACCTTAGCAGGATCCACTGAAATTCCTCCATTAGAAATAATATGACCAAGAAACGGCACCTCGCCAATCCAAAACTCGCACTTGCTGAACTTGGCGTAGAGTTGATTATCTCGTAGCTTTTGTAGCACCAACCTCATATGTTCCTCATGATCGCTATCATTCTAGGAATAAATAAGAATATCATCGATGAATACCACGACGTATCTGTCCAAATACTCCATAAACACCTTGTTCATCAAATTCATAAAATAAGCTGGTGCATTGGTTAATCCAAATGTCATAACAGTGAACTCATATAATCCATATCGAGTCGAGAAAGTCGTCTTGGGAATATCCGATGGTCTAATTCTCATCTGATGGTAACCTGATCGGAGATAAATCTTCGAGAATACCCTAGCACCTCTCATTTGATCAAATAGGTCTTCAATGCGGGGTAACGGATTCTTGTTCTCCACAGTAACATCGTTGAGAGATCTATAATCCACACACATTCTTTGTGATCCATCCTTCTTCTGTACAAACAGAACCGGTGCTCCCCAAGGTGAGGAACTCGGACGAATGTACCCAGCCTCTTGTAACTATGTTAATTGCTTCTTAAATTCCTTTAACTCTTCTGAGAAGACATCCAGAAAATATCTAATCACACGGATGTTGACACCAACAAACTTCCCATCTACTAAGAATGCCGCTAGTCTGGTGGCGGTAGTTACTACAATTCTAACTTCAAATCTTTCTCCTTTGGAACTAGTGAGTTTTATGGTTCCTTTAGCATAGTGTATAAACTGCCTTTGCCTTTCTTAACCATAACATACCAAGGATCACGTCTATAGTACTCTCTTCTAACACTATAGGGGTAGCCCATCTGGGTTAGAACACAGGGTAAGAAAGGAAGAATTGTAGACAAGGTGAGTAATTACGAGGGATGTTACTGCGGGGATTTATTAGCTAAGTAAAATAGTGTGTCACCCACTAAAGCTAATACATTACCTTATAGTAGTACATGCTAAGATGCCCGACTATAATGTTTCAATCAATCAAAGAAGCAAATCAAGCATTTATCATCAGAACAATCAATCAACATTTTAAATAGAGAAAATAGTTTTAATTTCGTTTTAGGTTCCCTATCTCTTAAGAATGTCATAAATGTAGGATTCCAAGGTGTGAAATCCATATTGTCTTAGAGCAGAAAAGATAAGAGTAATCAGAGTAGAAAAGCAAAAGGTGAGACATGATCAAGATAAGATAAGTATAGAATGAATCAGAGTAAGGTAAGTAGGTAAGGATTTGTCCATTTCTATCTAGGTTTCGTCCTACAGTCAACATTTCCTCTGATACCACTTCTGTCACACCCGACTTTAAGGAACAAAGCTAGGTGCATCTCATACATGTGCCAAGAAGACAACATATATAATAACAGAGTGTATAGAGATAAATATCACAAAACATCAGAGTATTATTACATAGCGGAAGACTTATTACAAAATAAAAGAATAAATATAAAACGAACTAAGGATCGTCGGCGCCAATGTCAACTGAGAAACGCCACCTAGATCAGATCATACTCCTCGCCTTGTGGCTCCTCCTGAACCACCTGGTCTTCTTCTGTGGGGGGTGTGAGACAGCAAGGGTGAGCTCACACATGATCATAGCTCAACAAGTTGTGGGGAACCAGTGGACATGAAATCACAAAGGTGGGAGTTCATGTGATGTGTAAGGCTAATCAATGATATGGGTTAAAGCTGAACATTGCTTTTAAGTAGTTGGTCAAAATTTTATTAGCAGTTACTAAGTGTAAGTAAATATCAAACCTTAAGTAAAAGTAATAGAACAAATTAATAATAAACCCATGCGATGCATATGACAAAATTGAATTTAAGTTCCATAATTTAATCATCAGAGAGTCCTGAGCTGCTCATGACCATGAGCTTGGCTAGTATACCAGTTTTACACTCTGCAGAAGTTGTACCCTTTACCCACAAGTCATGTTACCCATCTACCAAAGGATCGCGACTCCCATACACCTCTACCTAGGAGGCGAGGCAGGGCAACACTACGAGGCCTTTACAAAGTTCCACTAGCTTCCGAAAACCCGCTACAGTTTATGGGAAGAGCACTTGCAAGAATCCCCCGTCTGACCGCCATCGCAGCTAAATCAACCCGAGAACCTCCTTGCATGCAACTCCCCTACTGCCCTTGCCCCTTTCGGGTAAGGTAGTTGAAAGGGAATTAGGCTTAGACCTAGTCCCTAATTAATTTTGGTGGTTGAATTGCCCAACACAAATATTTGGACTAACTAGTTTGCTCTAGTGCATAAGTTATACAGGTGCTAAAGGTTCACACTTAGCCAATAAAAAGACAAAGTATTGGGTTCAACCAAAGAGCAAAGGGACAACCGAAGGCACCTCTGGTCTGGCGCACCGGACTGTCCGGTGTGCCACCGGACATGTCCGGTGCACCAGAGGACTCCGACTTCAAACTTGTCACCTTCGGGAAATTCCAGAGGCGACTCCGCTATAATTCACCGGACTGTCCGGTGTACACCGGACATGTCCGGTGCTCCAAGGACGAGCGGCCTCCGGAACTCGCCAGCCTCGCGAATGCATTTCAGCTGCTTCGCTATAATTCACCGGACTGTCCGGTGTGCACCGGACTGTCCGGTGTAACAGCGGGGCAATGGCTATTTCGGCGCCAACGGCTACCTGCGACGCATTAAATGCGCGCCAGCGCGCGCAGAGGTCAGGTACGCCCATGCTGGCGCACCGGACACCCTACAGTACGTGTCCGGTGCGCCACCGGTCATCAAGGCGGGCCCAGAAGACAGAACTCCAACGGTCGGAACCCAACGGCTTTGGTGACGTGGCTGTCGCACCGGACATGTCCGGTGTGCACCGGACTGTCCGGTGCGCCATCGAACAGACAGCCTCACCAAACGGCTAGTTTGGTGGTTGGGGCTATAAATACCCCCAACCACCCACCATTCATGGCATCCAAGTTTTCCACTTCTCAACTACTTACAAGAGCTCTAGCATTCAATTCTAGACACATCAAAGTGATCAAATCCTCTCCAAACTCCACACAACGCCCAAGTGATTAGTGAGAGAGATTTGCTTGTGTTCTTTCGAGCTCTTGCGCTTGGATTGCTTTCTTCTTTCTTGATTCTTCATTGCGATCATACTCACTTGTAATTGAGGCAAGAGACACCAATCTTGTGGTGGTCCTTGTGGGAACTTTGTGTTCCAAAGTGATTGAGAAGAGAAAGCTCACTCGGTCCGAGGGACCGTTTGAGAGAGGGTAAGGGTTGAAAGAGACCCGGCCTTTGTGGCCTCCTCAACGGGGAGTAGGTTTGAGAGAACCGAACCTCGGTAAAACAAATCCGCGTGTCTCACTTCATTATTCGCTTATGATTTGTTTTGCACCCTCTCTCGCGGACTCTATTATATTTCTAACGCTAACTCGGCTTGTAGTTGTGATTATTTTTGAGAATTTCAGTTTCGCCCTATTCACCCCCCCTCTAGGCGACTTTCAATTGGTATCAGAGCCCGGTGCTTCATTAGAGCCTAACCGCTGGAAGTGATGTCGGGAGATCACACCAAGAGGGAGATGGAGACCGGCGACAAGCCCACTACGAGCCAAGGGAGCACTTCATCGGAAGAGTCCCGCACCAAGAGGAAGGAGAAGAAGAAGGACTCCTCCAAACGGAAGGAGAAAAGATCTTCTTCTTCTCACCACAAAGAGAAGAAGGAGAAATCTTCTTCTCACAAGACGCATCGGAAAGGTGACAAGCACAAGAGGATGAGGAAAGTGGTCTACTACGAGACCAACACTTCATCAACATCGACCTCCGACTCCGATGCGCCGTCCGTAACTTCTAAGCGCCAAGAGCGCAAGAAGTTTAGTAAGATCCCCTTACACTATCCTCATACATCTAGACCTACTCCATTACTTTCCGTTCCATTAGGCAAACCGCCAACCTTTGATGGCGAAGATTATGCTAGGTGGAGTGATTTAATGAAATTTCATCTAACCTCACTCCATAAAAGTATATGGAATGTTGTTGAGTTTGGAGCACAGGTACCATCCGTAGGGGATGAAGACTACGATACGGACGAAGTGGCCCAAATCGAGCACTTCAACTCTCAAGCTACAACCATACTCCTCGCCTCTCTAAGCAAGGAGGAATACAACAAGGTGCAAGGGTTGAAGAATGCAAAGGAGATTTGGGACCTTCTCAAGACCGCGCATGAGGGTGATGAACTCACCAAGATCACCAAGCGAGAAATGATCGAGGGAGAGCTCGGTCGTTTTCGTCTTCGCCAAGGGGAGGAGCCACAAGATATGTACAACCGGCTCAAAACCTTGGTGAACCAAGTGCGCAACCTCGGGAGCAAGAAATGGGATGACCACGAGGTGGTTAAGGTTATTTTGAGATCACTTATTTTCCTTAACCCTACTCAAGTTCAATTAATTCGTGGTAACCCAAGATACACACTAATGACTCCCGAGGAAGTAATCGGGAATTTTGTGAGCTTTGAATGTATGATTAAAGGCTCAAAGAAGATCAACGAGCTTGACGAACCCTCCACGTCTGAAGCGCAACCGGTGGCATTTAAGGCGACGGAGGAGAAGGAGGAGTCTACACCGAGTAGACAACCAATTGATGCCTCCAAGCTCGACAATGAGGAGATGGCTTTAATCATCAAAAGCTTTCACCAAATCCTCAAGCAACGGAAGGGGAAGGACTACAAATCCCGTTCCAAGAAGGTCTGCTACAAATGTGTTAAGCCCGGTCATTTCATTGCAAAATGTCCTATATCTAGTGACAGTGACAGGGGCAACGACAAGAAGGGAAAGAGGAGAGAAAAGAAGAGGTACTACAAGAAGAAGGGCGGTGATGCCCATGTTTGCCGGGAGTGGGACTCGGACGAGAGCTCCACCGAGTCCTCCTCCGACGACGAGGACGCCGCCAACATCGCCGTCACCAAGGGACTCCTCTTCCCCAACGTCGGCCACAAGTGTCTCATGGCAAAGGACGACAAAAGGAAAAAGGTTAAATCTAAATCCTCCACTAAATATGAGTCCTCTAGTGATGATAATGCTAGTGATGAGGAAAATAATTTGCGTACCCTTTTTGCCAACCTTAACATGGAACAAAAGGAAAAATTGAATGAGCTAATTAGTGCCATCCATGAAAAGGATGATCTCTTGGACTCCCAAGAGGACTTCCTAATCAAGGAAAATAAAAAACATGTTAAGGTTAAGAATGCTTATGCTCTAGAGGTAGAAAAATGTGACAAATTATCTAGTGAGCTAAGCACATGCCATGACACTATTGCCAACCTTAGAAATGAAAATGCTAAATTAATTGCTAAGGTTGATTCTCATGTTTGTATTGATTCAACTTCCTATCCTAGAAATGATAATGTTGATTTGCTTGCTAGGATTGATGAGTTGAATGCTTCTCTTGCTAGCCTTAGAGATGAGAATAAGAAATTGTTTGCTAAGGCTAAAGAATTAGATGTTTGCAATGTTACAATTTCCAATCTTAGAGATAACAATGATATTTTACGTGCTAAGATTGTAGAACTTAATTATTGCAAACCTTCTACATCTACTATTGAGCATGTGTCTATTTGTGATAGATGTAGAGATGTTGATATCAATGCTATTCATGATCACATGGCTTTAATTAAACAACAAAATGATCATATAGCAATGTTAGATGCTAAAATTGCCGAGCATAACTTAGAAAATGAAAAATTTAAATTTGCTAGAAGTATGCTCTATAATGGGAGACGCCCTGGCATCAAGGATGGCATTGGCTTCCAAAGGGGAGACAATGTCAAACTTAATGCCCCTCCTAAGAACTTGTCCAACTTTGTTAAGGGCAAGGCTCCCATGCCTCAGGATAACGAGGGTTACATTTTGTACCCTGCCGGCTATCCTGAGAACAAAATTAGGAGAGTTCATTCTAGGAAGTCTCACTCTGGCCCTAACCATGCTTTTATGTATAAGGGTGAGACATCTAGCTCTAGGCAACCAACCCGTGCTAAGTTGCCTAAAAAGAAAACTCCTAATGCATCAAATGATCATGGCATTTCATTTAAGACTTTTGATGCATCTTATGTTTTAACTAACAAATCCGGCAAGGTAGTTGCCAAGTTTGTTGGGGGCAAACACAAGGGCTCTAAGACTTGTGTTTGGGTACCCAAAGTTCTTGTTTCTAATGCCAAAGAACCCAAAACCGTTTGGGTACCTAAAGTCAAGAACTAAAATTGTTTTGTAGGTTTATGCATCCGGGGGCTCAAGTTGGATACTCGACAGCGGGTGCACAAACCACATGACAGGGGAGGAGAAGATGTTCTCCTCATATGAGAAAAACCAAGATCCCCAACGAGCTATCACATTCGGGGATAGAAATCAAGGTTTGGTCAAAGGATTGGGTAAAATTGCTATATCACCTGACCATACTATTTCCAATGTTTTTCTTGTAGATTCTTTAGATTACAATTTGCTTTCCGTTTCGCAACTATGTCAAATGGGCTACAACTGTCTATTTACTGATGTAGGTGTCACTGTCTTTAGAAGAAGTGATGATTCAATAGCATTTAAGGGAGTGTTAGAGGGTTAGCTATACTTGGTAGATTTTGATAGAGCTGAACTCGATACTTGCTTAATTGCTAAGACTAACTTAGGTTGGCTCTGGCACCGCCGACTAGCCCATGTTGGAATGAAGAATCTTCATAAGCTTCTAAAGGGAGAGCACATTTTAGGACTAACAAATGTTCATTTTGAGAAAGACAGGATTTGTAGCGCATGCCAAGCCGGGAAGCAAGTTGGCACTCATCATCCACACAAAAACATCATGACAAGTGATAGGCCACTGGAACTCCTACACATGGATTTATTCGGCCCGATCGCTTACATAAGCATCGGCGGGAGTAAGTACTGTCTAGTTATTGTGGATGACTATTCTCGCTTCACTTGGGTGTTCTTTTTGCAGGAAAAATCCCATACCCAAGAGACCTTAAAGGGATTCTTGAGACGGGCTCAAAATGAGTTCGGCTTAAGGATCAAGAAAATTAGAAGCGACAACGGGACGGAGTTCAAGAACTCTCAAATTGAAGGCTTCCTTGAGGAGGAGGGCATCAAGCATGAGTTCTCTTCTCCCTACACCCCACAACAAAATGGTGTAGTGGAGAGGAAGAATCGAACTCTATTGGACATGGCAAGAACCATGCTTGATGAGTACAAGACACCGGATCGGTTTTGGGCCGAGGCGGTCAACACCGCCTGCTACGCCATCAACCGGTTATATCTACACCGAATCCTCAAGAAGACATCCTATGAACTCCTAACCGGTAAAAAGCCCAATATTTCATATTTTAGAGTTTTTGGTAGCAAATGCTTTATTCTTGTTAAGAGAGGTAGAAAATCTAAATTTGCTCCTAAAACTGTAGAAGGCTTTTTACTAGGATATGACTCAAACACAAGGGCATATAGAGTCTTTAACAAGTCCTCAGGACTAGTTGAAGTTTCTTGTGATGTTGTGTTTGATGAGACTAACGGCTCTCAAGTAGAGCAAGTTGATCTTGATGAGATAGGTGAAGAACAGGCTCCGTGCATCGCGCTAAGGAACATGTCCATTGGGGATGTGTGTCCTAAGGAATCCGAAGAGCCTCCACATGCACAAGATCAACCATCCTCCTCCACGCAAGCATCTCCACCAACCCAAAATGAGGACGAGGCTCAAGTTGATGAAGGAGAAGATCAAAATGATGAGCCACCTCAAGATGACGGCAATGATCAAGGGGGAGATGCAAATGATGAAGACAAGGAGGATGAAGAACCAAGACCGCCACACCCAAGAGTCCACCAAGCAATCCAACGAGATCACCCCATCGACACCATCCTCGGCGACATTCATAAGGGGGTAACCACTCGATCTCGTGTTGCCCATTTTTGTGAGCATTACTCTTTTGTTTCCTCTATTGAGCCACACAGGGTAGAGGAAGCACTACAAGATTCGGATTAGGTGATGGCGATGCAAGAGGAGCTCAACAATTTCACGAGGAACGAGGTATGGCATTTGGTTCCACATCCTAACCAAAATGTTGTAGGAACCAAGTGGGTCTTCCGCAACAAGCAAGACGAGCATGGTGTGGTGACAAGGAACAAAGCTCGACTTGTGGCCAAGGGATACTCCCAAGTCGAAGGTTTGGATTTCGGTGAAACCTATGCACCTGTAGCTAGGCTTGAGTCAATTCGTATATTATTGGCCTATGCTACTTACCATGGCTTCAAGCTCTACCAAATGGACGTGAAGAGTGCCTTCCTCAATGGACCAATCAAGGAAGAGGTCTACGTTGAGCAACCTCCCGACTTTGAAGATAGTGAGTACCCTAACCATGTCTATAGGCTCTCTAAGGCGCTTTATGGGCTCAAGCAAGCCTCAAGAGCGTGGTATGAATGCCTTAGAGATTTCCTTATTGCAAATGGCTTCAAAGTCGGCAAGGCCGATCCTACTTTATTCACTAAGACTCTTGACAATGATTTGTTTGTATGCCAAATTTATGTTGATGATATCATATTTGGGTCTACTAACGAATCTACATGTGAAGAATTTAGTAGGATCATGACACAAAAATTCGAGATGTCGATGATGGGGGAGTTGAAGTATTTTCTAGGATTTCAAGTCAAGCAACTCCAAGAGGGCACCTTCATTTGTCAAACGAAGTACACTCAAGACATTCTAACCAAGTTTGGAATGAAGGATGCCAAACCCATCAAGACACCCATGGGAACTAATGGGCATCTCAACCTCGACACGGGAGGTAAGTCCGTGGATCAAAAGGTATACCAGTCGATGATTGGTTCATTGCTTTATTTATGTGCATCTCGACCGGACATTATGCTTTCCGTTTGCATGTGTGCAAGATTCCAAGCCGACCCTAAGGAATCACACCTTACGGCCGTAAAACGAATCTTGAGATATTTGGCTTATACTCCTAAGTTTGGGCTTTGGTACCCTTGGGGATCCACATTTGATTTGATTGGTTATTCGGATGCCGATTGGGCGGGGTGTAAGATTAATAGAAAGAGCACATCGGGGACTTGCCAGTTCTTGGGAAGATCCTTGGTGTCTTGGGCTTCAAAGAAGCAAAATTTGGTTGCTCTTTCTACTGCCGAAGCCGAGTATATTGTCGCAGGCCATTGTTGCGCGCAATTGCTTTGGATGAGGCAAATCCTGCGGGACTACGGTTACAAACTAACCAAAGTTCCTCTTCTATGTGATAATGAGAGTGCAATCCGCATGGCGGATAATCCCATTGAGCATAGCCGCACTAAACACATAGCCATTCGGTATCATTTTCTTCGGGATCACCAACAAAAGGGGGATATCGAGATTTCATACATTAACACTAAAGATCAATTAGCCGATATCTTTACCAAACCACTTGATGAACAATCTTTTACCAAACTTAGGCATGAGCTCAATATTCTTGATTCTAGGAATTTCTTTTGCTAAACTTGCACATATAGCTCATAAGTATACCTTTGATCATGTCTCTTTTATATATGCTATGACTAATGTGTTTTCAAGTGTATTTCAAACCAAGTCATAGGTATATTGAAAGGGAAGTGGAGTCTTCGGCAAAGACAAAGGCTTCCACTCCACTCTACTACTCATCCTTCGCCGTCACTCCGAGCATCTCTCCAACTTTGGTATAATCTTCACTCATTTATTTTATGACCAAAGGAGGAGAAAGTACTTCGTTGGGCTCTAATGATTCCGTTTTTGGCGATTCATGCCAAAGGGGGAGAAAATATGAGCCCAAAGCAAAAGGACCGCACCACCACCTAATTTTAAAAAATTTGGAGATTTTCAATTGGTCAATTTCAAATTGGTATCTTATTATGTTCTAAAGGGGGAGGAAGTAGTATTTCAAAAATGATATATCAAAACCCTCTTGAACACTAAGAGGAGGATCTCATTTAGGGGGAGTTTTGTTTAGTCAAAGGAAAAGCATTTGAAACAAGGGGAGAAAATTTTTAAACTTGAAAATGCTTTGCAAAAATCTTATTCATCTACCTTTGACTATGTTGCAAAAGGACTTTGAAAAGGATTTACAAAAAGAATTTGCAAAAACAAAACATGTGGTGCAAGCGTGGTCCAAAATGTTAAAAATAAAGAAACAATCCATGCACATCTAGTAAGTAACATTTATTGGCTCAATTCCAAGCAACCTTTGCACTTACATTATGCAAACTAGTTCAATTATGCACTTTTATATTTGCTTTGGTTTGTGTTGGCATCAATCACCAAAAAGGGGGAGATTGAAAGGGAATTAGGCTTACACCTAGTCCCTAATTAATTTTGGTGGTTGAATTGCCCAACACAAATATTTGGACTAACTAGTTTGCTCTAGTGCATAAGTTATACAGGTGCTAAAGGTTCACACTTAGCCAATAAAAAGACAAAGTATTGGGTTCAACCAAAGAGCAAAGGGACAACCGAAGGCACCTCTGGTCTGGCGCACCGGACTGTCCGGTGTGCCACCGGACATGTCCGGTGCACCAGAGGACTCCGACTTCAAACTCGTCACCTTCGGGAAATTCCAGAGGCGACTCCGCTATAATTCACCGGACTGTCCGGTGTACACCGGACATGTCCGGTGCTCCAAGGACGAGCGGCCTCCAGAACTCGCCAGCCTCGGGAATGCATTTCAGCTGCTTCGCTATAATTCACCGGACTGTCCGGTGTGCACCGGACTGTCCGGTGTAACAGCGGGGCAATGGCTATTTCGGCGCCAACGACTACCTGCGACGCATTAAATGCGCGCCAGCGCGCGCAGAGGTCAGGTACGCCCATGCTGGCGCACCGGACACCCTACAATACGTGTCCGGTGCGCCACCGAACATCAAGGCGGGCCCAGAAGACAGAACTCTAACGGTCGGAACCCAACGGCTTTGGTGACGTGGCTGTCGCACCGGACATGTCCGGTGTGCACCGGACTGTCCGGTGCGCCATCGAACAAACAGCCTCACCAAACGGCTAGTTTGGTGGTTGGGGCTATAAATACCCCCAACCACCCACCATTCATGGCATCCAAGTTTTCCACTTCTCAACTACTTACAAGAGCTCTAGCATTCAATTCTAGACACATCAAAGTGATCAAATCCTCTCCAAACTCCACACAACGCCCTAGTGATTAGTGAGAGAGATTTGCTTGTGTTCTTTCGAGCTCTTGCGATTGGATTGCTTTCTTCTTTCTTGATTCTTCATTGCGATCATACTCACTTGTAATTGAGGCAAGAGACACCAATCTTGTGGTGGTCCTTGTGGGAACTTTGTGTTCCATAGTGATTGAGAAGAGAAAGCTCACTCGGTCCGAGGGACCGTTTGAGAGAGGGTAAGGGTTGAAAGAGACCCGGCCTTTGTGGCCTCCTCAACGGGGAGTAGGTTTGAGAGAACCGAACCTCGGTAAAACAAATCCGCGTGTCTCACTTCATTATTCTCTTGCGATTTGTTTTGCACCCTCTCTCGCGGACTCCATTATATTTCTAACGCTAACCCGGCTTGTAGTTGTGATTATTTTTGAGAATTTCAGTTTCGCCCTATTCACCCGCCCTCTAGGCGACTTTCAGTAGTCTTCCACTAGCTTTCCTAATTAGTCATCCAAGGGCGTCCCATTAAACCCTTGTGGTGGCACGTGTTTCTCAAGTTAAGCTCTATGTTCCAATTAACATTAATGATCTTGACATGAACATAAATAGAATAACAAAAAGAATTGGAACATAGAGGAAATAAAAATGATTATCCCAAAGCCATGTAAAGCAATAGCAAACTACCCAAGTGATTCAGGGGTAAACAAGGTAATGAGATAAACAATCTAGGGTGACCTATCGGGTCCCATCAAAATTAACCTATGCATGAATAAATGATATTAAAGAACATTATTGGGTAAAAACTGGTCAAGGGCACAACTTGCCTTCAATGAGCTGCTGCTCAGCTACTTCTCAGGATCCTCAGTCACGGGCTCTTCTACTCGCCACAATACAAACAAGCACAGTATATAGAGAAAATTTAACATCACACCAATCATGTAAACAAAATACACAGTATGAATCTACATATTAAAATAAAATCCTAGGAACAGGAATCATAATTTTTAGAGTTATAGATTTTAAATTATGAATTTACAAAGGTTTTATATGCTTGAAATATGATTAAATGAGAATTAAATTTTCTTACTGTTTTCATGACAAAACAGAGACTCTAAGTGTTAGATAATAAAATTACAAAATTTTAGAAAGTGGAATGGATTAATTTGGGGCAAGTATGAATTTTCTATGAATTATTGAAGTTCTAGCAATTATTTTCCTATTAACAATCCATTTTCCAAATTATTTATTCAATTTCAAACAGTTCTGGATCGGGCGCACTATTACAGAGGAAGGCAGGGGCCTCGGGATAAATTATCCAAGACTCAGGAAACAGTCCACAGCGGACGATGGGTTGATTTCTCTGTTTCACGGGGACTCTTTAGCGAAATTGACCCACGAAGGGGTATCGCAAGATTCTGGCCATCAGATCCAGTACGGATGACGCGATTAGGTCGGCCCTGGCTAAAACTCAGATTTCACTCACCACTGTCGGATCAGGATTCTAGGGTTTAGATTTTATGAGGTCTAACACATTCCGAACCGTTCGATTACATCTACGGTCCAGATTACGCCCTAGCGAATCGTTACGCGCGAGATAAGCTCGTCCGTCTGATAGGAATCCGACGACCGAGCTCTCACCATCCACTCACAGGCCAAATCCGGCGGCCGCGCATGAACTCACGGCGGCGTGCCATGGTCGGCCACGGCTACACCGGCGAACCACGTCCTAGGCCCCGAATAACATGGCGCTACGCATCAAGGACGACGAGGTGAACTTCACATGTTCGGAACTCACTGAGAACTAAGCTGCGCACGGGCTGTACACGGCGCGGCGCGGACTTGGCGGGAATTCTAGCTACGGCGAGGAATTCAAGGCGAAACGCGAGTGCTTTCCCCCAATAACGCCAAGGGAACCTTAGCCTCACCCGGAAGAAGCCTCCCCGCTGACGTAATTGGCCAGAGCGCCCGTGGTTTCGTGTTCCACGGCGGCGGTGAATCTCACCCGCACGGTGCGCGGTAACGATTTGGTGGTGGTGAGCAATTAGGGGAAATGCAGAGGGGGTTGGGTAGGAGGGACGCGGCGCGGTAGCCATATACCCAGGTAGAGGCACGTAGCGAGAGTATCTCACCCCAGCTGTTGCGCCCGCGGAGATGGTGGTCACGCGGCGCGCGATTCTGGCGGAGACGGAGGTGCCGACAAGGGGGGCCCACGATTCAGTGTGAGGCGCAAGGCGAGGAACTGCCCAGTGGGGCCATGTTGTCAGTGCGGCCGCACGAAGGCAAAGCTAGGGTCACGTGTGCGCAGGTAAGTGGGCCAAAAGGGAAAACCGAGGCCCAGGTAGGGATTTAGTTTTTTTTTTCTTTTTATTTCTCTTTTCTCCCTTTTCACAATTAGATTTCAAATTTGAATCTACTTTTGTGTGAAGTTCAAACTCAGGTTAATTGTCTACATTTACATAACCATATGAACTGAATTTTTGACTCATTTATATTTTTATTTTATCCTATTTGCATAGTATTTTCCCTTTTTCTCAAGTTATAGAATTTTCCTTTAGAATTCAATTTCCAATTTGGGTGTCTACATATTCTTTTATATTATAATTTTCCATTTTGGGATTTTTAATATATTTCTTGTGTTATCATTTTATATTGTCACAAAATGCACACAAAAGTAAAATCCCAGCATGATGCATAATTTGTTTTTTTATTTATTTATTTGTTTTCATGTGATGTTCTCATGGAATGCTAAATATGGATAACACACATATATGCACAGGAATATCATTTCTCCTTTTAGGTTATCCTCCACAAATTACAAGTTGCGTATTACACTTTGGCATGAACCATCGAAAAGGAAGACATTAAAAGCATGTAGGAAGCAAATACGGCTTGCCCTCATAAAAGATTGATCAATTAATACTAATTTAAGAACTTGACATTATAACCCCCCTAAATGAGTGTTCTCCTTTAGAAAGAATTTTCTCCCCCATTAGGGACGAAGAAAAAACTCCTGATAGAGATCTTCTACTTAGGAAAAAGCATGTGAAGAATAGAGGTGTAAGACATGATTTGATTAGACTAACTTCCCTTATGCATAGGTAACATAATATTATTTAATCACTTATGCATGTTTAGCAACATGGGAAGTATAAGATATGAAATATAGTCTAGCCAAATATTGGAGAAGACATGTAAATGATGGCAAATGTAGTCTCAAAGTTACATGTTGGTCACTTGTTCTCGAATGCTGTGAATCAAGAACAAGGCAACACAATTGTTAAGGATTAAGGACCTTCGTCCTTCGAAGTATTATCTCCTTTCGAATATAATAATCTTCGGACGAAGGTCATGAAAGACAAGCCTTCATGATTCATGAGGGTAAAAATACATAGAGACAATGAATGTAATCTATTAGCTCTTACACATGAGTATTTCATAATACGCACATGAATATTAACAAAATTTATATTGCATTGATAACTTCGGCTTGTTCGAAGGTGAAGATGCGAGAGTGATTACCGTTCAGTGTGAACAGTACGGTGCTACTGTTCATCTATTTATAGGCATGGGACGCATCCTGAATAAAAGTACATTTGTGTCCTTAACATTTATTCACAACTATAACATAAATCATTAGGGACTAGCTAGTCTTTTTCTCTTCGGCTAAGCATCATGTTTGGTCTTTATCACCATTTTAAGCCGAAGCTGTTACTCTTCAGTTATAGTTTCAGCGTTCATTCTTTTCATCTTTGAGCTATATCTTTGTCTTGTATACCTTTGCCATGGGAGAAAACTTCCATCCTGAAGCCGAAGCTTCCTGTAGTAATCCATGTTATGCTAAAAGCAGATGGTTAGTCATGTTTTTGAGGACCTTTGGAAGAGGAAGGCCCTAATAGTAACCCCTTGCAGTGTTAATTTGTTTCTTTGTAACAAATTTTAACTGCGATGTGAACGAAGACCTTTAGCTTAAGGCCCAAAAAATACCTTCCCTTCGCTAGAATAGCGAATCATTCTGAACTATAGGACCCACCGAGCCGTGGAGCTCTGAGTATATATAGAATCCAGTGGCGTGAATATTTTTCGTGCCATTTAGCTGTTTGTTTTGTGATTGTTATCTTAGCCTTCTTCTGTTTGCGAGCTCGATTGATTTCTGAGCTTTAGCATTTAACATAACCATCATCCAAATGGCTGAGGAAAATAAGATTGCAGACCCCACAATTGCTGGGTTTTACGAAACAATGGAAAAACCCAACACGGAAAAGATCACCAATGAGATGCTAGCTGGGTTGTCTGGGGATTCTAGCGACAGAGACAATTTTGATGTGGAGAGTGGAAATGAAGATGCCGAAGATCGGTCGTGGAGGCCGAGCCATGTTGTTTTTGGGAAGTCAACTGTTAAGCAAAGGCAAATCGAAGCAATGAAGGGCAAATATTTTCATGATATTTCTATAGTGAGGGCCAGGGGAGAAAGCATCATTCCTCTTCCCGAAGCTGATGAGGAGGTAGTCTTTAAAAGCTTCAAGAAAGTGGGCTTTGCTTCCCACTGCACAAGATGTTGGTTGAAGTTCTAAAGACATTCGAAATATACCTTCATCAACTTACCCCCGAAGCCTTTATTAGAGTGGGGGTTTTTATATGGGCTATGAGGAGTCAACGGCTAGAGCCGGATGCTAGGTGTTTCTACAATATTCATGAGTTATCCTACAGACAAAGGCAACCGGAAAGGAACAATACCATAACAACTTCGGATGTTACATCTTCATGCCCCGCTCTGAGGCAAATTATCCCATGCCAACATTTGGGAAGAGGTGGCCGGGCTCTTGGATGAAGCAATGGTTCTACGTAAAGAATGATCTGAATCAGAGGGAAGATGTGAGGGGCATCATTCAACATCCCATATGGTCGTGCTTTGGCATTAGAAGACAATCAATTGCAATTGGGAATGAGGTGCAAGCATGCCTAATGGCTTTTAACACTGTATGTACTTACATCGGTACCAGGGATTTGGTACAAGAACACATTGCTTTCAAAGTATGGCCTCTTGTGAATGAATGGGAAATGCCAAAGGAAACTGCTACTAGCTCCAGCCAAGGTGGTTCGGTTTATCTTAGGTACACCTTCCGGTATAGAAGCCAATTTGAAGAGCCAAATGTTGATTGGCTATATGCTATAGAGGCGACCAGTGATGAGCTGCTGGGAGCCTACTCGAAGGCAGAGGACGAGACCATGACTGTTGCCTTCGGCGCTCGAGGGAAAAGAGGACTGAACAAAGTTTTGATGTAATTGGGTTTGTTTATCCTGATTACTGTTTTCCTGCTCGGAGGCAAGGAGAAAAAAGGAAAATTGCTACTTCGACCTCTTCTGGTGCGCCGAAGCCGAAGAGGGCCAAGGTCCTGACCCATAGGCCGAAGCTACAATCTTCAAAACAGATGGTTGTGGTGTCCACAATAGAGGAAGTGAAGCTTACTGAGGGCGCTAAAGCTGTACCTGCCATGCCAGTGTAAGCCCAAAATTTGGTAGAAGAAAAAATTAACATATCATGAAATAATAAAATTTAAAGATAAAAAATATTTATAATAGTATGATGGGAATTTTTGAAGACCTTTAATCTATTAAGATTCTTTCTTCTCGTATTCAAACAATAATATTAAATTAGTTCAGTAACTAATAAATTGATAAAGAAAAGGTTGATCTCTTGATGATAATTTTGGTGAAGCATTTTATGGAAACATAAACTTGATCTCCAATTTGTAAATAAACACATAAGAGAGAAAATGAGAAAAGGGAATTTCTAATGCAACCATTTATTCCTCACATAAGTACATAACAAGGAAAATACTAAATAAATAATATTAGAGGTTATAAACACATTAGTATTAATTTTGGCACTTGGGGAAAATTGAAAGTGCAAAACAGGAATTTAAAATTTGGTTTGAACCTTTAAATTTGGAATTTGGAAGAAAAATAATAAAAAAACTTACCTTCGGTTGGGCCAGCTTCCTCATTCCACGGCCCAACTTAGCTTCCCTCCCGCACGGCTCATGGCGCTCACAACCTCTTCCACGTGTGGCTGACCGGTGGGGCCACTCTGTCGTAACCCTCACACCAGCTCTAGGCACTAGTTTTTGGGACTCAATGGTCGGACTAACCCCGAGCTAGACTCCTCTGTGCCGTACCTGATGCCATGCTCGCGCGCGTAACGGCCGGGGTGAGGGCTCAACAACCTCGCCACCACTCTCGGGGGGGGGGGGAGTTCGGGTTCTCTTCTCGACCGCCATGGGAACATAAATTGAGGCGTAGAGACCAGATAACCCTAGCTTGGCGGAGGTAACCAATTACCAAGATCCGTGCGTAAGAGTTTGGTTGGGTTTGTGGGAATTGCCTGTGATCACGGAAGCTTGGGGTGGCATCAGCGAACCAAAAGAGTCTACAGGAGGGCATCAATTTCCTCATCAGAGCGAGTCTGTCACGGTGAATCCGCAACTCCGCGGGTGCTGCCTTCGGAGTCGAGTAGTCGCTTGTAAGAACTCCCTCCTTCTCCTTGAGATCTTCTCTGCTTCAATTAGCGACGGATTGGGCATTGATTGGTGTGCTGAGGCCGCCCTGATTGCTCATCGGTGATGCGCCCTAGCCGCCAAGCCGCCTACTCGGGTGGGAGCGATTCTTTGTACCAATAAACTTGTAGGGAGTTTCGGGATCAATTCGCCTTGGCCTGCCCTCTGTGCAGCTCCTTCTAGGGGAAAAATTGTCGTGTATGGGCAAGGGGCGGATGCCACGGTGAGCTCGCCGGGGAAGTGCCGCCGTGTGAACCTGTTGTTTCAGCCTTGTCACGTGCACAAAGAGGAAGAAGATACGATGGCCGTTGATCTTGGGGAGAGCGACCGTGATTACGTCTTAGGTGCCGGTTCAATCCAACCAACCTAAGACGTTAGATCTAGATCGGATGTGTGCGGTGAGATCAGGACGATTTTTAAATCTAAGACCTCCATCCGCGATCCGATGGCTCCTTTTGCACACTAATTCGTTATAAGCTAAGTCTAATCTGGGCCCTTGGTTGATGATCGAACGGCCCAGAGCAAAGAATACCCCTTCGCCAAGCCATTCTTGCTAAAGAGTCCCTACGATTAATAGAAAACAACCCGCAGTCCTGCGCAGGGCGAACTGTGTCTTGGGAATATTTACACCGAGACCCCTGCACTTTCTAATAATAATGCGCCTAGTCTAGAGATTTATAAAACCCAGTAAAAGTAATTAGAAAATGATTTTTAATATGAAAATAAATGCTAGAACTTGTTTAATTCATATAAAATTCATATGAAGTCCAAATCAATCCATTCTAATTTCTATAGTTTTATAATATTATTGTTTATCAAATAATGCCACTATTTTGACATGAAAGCCACATTAAAATTTATCTCCTAATTAATCTTGTACCAAATACATAAAACCTTTGGAAATTAATAACTTCCCCATTTTAATTCCAAATTGATCCATTCCAGTGGCAATAATTTTGTTTTAGTATTGCTTATCACCTAGTACTTTTATCTAACCATGAAACTTGATTTAAAATTATTCACATGAATTACTCTATTCTAGGTACGTAATAACTTCAGAATTTCATAACTTGATAACGGTAACTCCGATTTTAGTAGTTCTCGATCCCACGACCTCGTAGCATTGCGTAGATTATTATTATACAGTTTGTTCTTATGTTTGGTGTGATGTTAATTTTGTCTATATCATGTTTGTTTGTATTGCTACGACTAGCAGTGAGGTCACGAGGATCTGAAGATCATCCTGGTACCTGGAATCTCAAGTGCCAGGCAAGTTGTGCCCTTGACCACATTTACTACCCAATAATGTTCTTTAATATCAGTTATTCATGCATATGTTTAATTTTGATGGGACCCAATAGGTCACCCTAGTCTGATTATCTTTTACCTTGTTTACCCCTGAATCACTTGGGTAGTTTGCTATTGCTTCATATGGTTTTGGATTAATATTTCAATATATCCATGTTCTAATTATTCTGTTATGTTATTTATGTTCATGTCAAGATCGTTATATTATTTTAATTGGAACATGGAACTTAACTTGGGAAACATGTGCCACCACAAGGGAGGAATGGGACCCCTTGGCTAACTAATTAGGAAAGCTAGTGGAAGACTACCTTACCCAAAAGGCGCAAGGACAGTAGGGGAGTTGCATGCAGTGAGGTTCTCGGGTTGATTTTGCTACGATGGCGGTCAAACGAGAGATTCATGCAAGTGCTCTTCCTATAAACTGTAGCAGGTTTTCGGAAGCTAGTGGAACTTTGTAAAGGCCTCGTAGTGTTACCTTGTCTCGCTTCCTTTGTAGAGGTGTATGAGATTCATGTCCCCTTGGCAGATGGGTAACATGACTTGTGGGTAAAGAGTACAACCTTTGTAGAGTGTAAAACTAGTATACTAGCCGAGCTCATGGTCAAGAGCAGCTCAGGACTCTCGCTTGATTAAACTATGAAACTAAATTCAATTTGTCATTTGCATTGCATGGGATTATTTATTAATTTTGTTCTACTATTGTTATTATGGTTTGGTATTTACTTACATCTAGTAATTGCTAATAAAATTTTGACCAACTTTAAAAACAATGCTCAGCTTTAACCATTCTCTTTGGTAAGCCTTACATCTTCACATGAGCTCCCACCTTTGGTGAGTTCATGCACATTATTCCCCACAACTTGTTGAGCGAAGAACATGTGTGAGCTCACCCTTACTGTCTCACACCCCCCACAGGAGAAGAACAGGTGGTTCAAGAGGAGCCACGTATCGAGGAGTTCGACTTGATCTAGGTGGCGTCTCCCAGTCAACTTTATGGCGCCAAGGATGGACTTTAGTTTGTTTTATATTTATCTTTTATTTTGTAAGACTTCCGCTATGTAATAAGTACTATGATTTTATTGTGACATTTATCTCTATACACTCTGTTATTATATGTGTTGTCTTCTTTGGCGCATATATGAGATGCACCCGGCTTTATCCCTTAAATCCGGGTGTGACAGAAGTGGTATCAGAGGAATGTTGACTGTAGGACGAAACCTAGATAGAAATGGACAAACCCTTGCCTACTTACCTTACTCTGATTCTTTCTATACTTATCTTGATCCTATTTCATCTTCTACTGTTCTACTCTGATTAACCTTACCTTTGCTACTCTGATTCTTTTCTAAACTTATCTTAATCTTTTCTCATCCATTTCCGCTTTACTGTGATTATTCTTACCTGTTCCTTCTAAAGACAAAAGTGGATTTCACACTTTGAAATCCTATGCCTAAAGTGACTTTAGGAATAGGAGACATACTCTTAGGAACAAAAAAAGAAAACTATTTTTATAGGTATCTATACCCTTGAGTGCTTGTTCTTATGATACTTGCTTGATTTGGATCTTTGATTGAGTGTGATTAGTTGTGGAGTAGTGTCCGCAATTACATCTGCATATATGTATAGGCATAAATATAAATAAATAAAATTCATAAGATAACTAAACAACCTAGAATATCCTCCATTAATGAGGGATCTATTTACAATAGATACACTTTAATGGATCCCTCTTAACTTAAAGGAATCTATCTTATCCTAATAGGTTCATCTTGTGTTAAAAAATTTTTATCTTATCCTCTTCAATTGTTTATAAGATAAACTAGATCAACTAAGAATACCCCCACTAGAATATGTCAAATAGACCCATCTTATCTTAAAAGATTCTCTCTTACCTTAATAAATTCATCTTATCTTGAAGAGATTCTACCTTATCCTTATGAATTCATCTTATCTTGAAAAATTCATCTTATCTTGAAAGGTTCTGTCTTATCTTAATAGATCCAACTTATCTCGAAAATATTTTATCTTGGCCTAATAGATCTAACTAATCTCAAAAGATTCTATCTTATTCTTAGAGACTCATCTTGTCCTAATAAGTATACTTATCCTCACCACTTTGCCTATCTCATAACAGTGTAACAAACATGATCTATTCCCAAAATAAAATAAGTAGATCTTATCTAGTCTAATCTGATTACTCCAATTTAATTCTGATCTCATCTAATCTGATTAGATCTAATCTAATGGACAAACATGTTAGATAATGCTAGTAAAATAAGATTGGATCCTACTCTTATAAATATGTGTTAATCTAAATCGGAGTCTTAGTCCAACCTTGCCATATGCAACTACCCTAACCACTCGATGGTTGCATAACCCCTCTATTTTAACCTAACAAAGATTATGATCTACCTACACCATGTAATCCATCCTATCTAAAAAGATTCTAACATATCCTAATAATATATATTCCACCCTGGTAGATCTATCTAACTTAAACTAGTCTAATCTAGTTATATCCAATCCAATCTAGACCCTACTTAATCTAATATGATCTGATCTAAAGGGAGCTACTTAAACAAGGTATTTAATACTGGTAACATAGATTAGACCATATTCATATAAATGGGTTTTAAAACCTAAATTAGTGTCTAGCACCAACTCATCCGTGAAACCACGACCTAGCCTATGTTATAAGTTGCCCAACCCATTTATCCAAAAAAGCAAAGTAAAACTCTATTTAATCTACCTACCCCATGTACTCGCAATTGTTATTCCAACTCAGATAATGGCATCAAACACCACAACCAATGGTCCCTAGACCAGACCCAAGAAGAAAGTTAACTTCGACAATGAAGGATGAGTAGAAACAGATCTTTGGACGAATCAAGATCCACCACCGGAATATAAGTCTCACTTACCTAACTTTCTTTTACCCAAATCTTCCCTACGCTTGTCTAATAGCTAAAATCTGATGTACTCTTGCCTTCTATGCCACACTTGCTAATGGTATGAAAATTTTAGGTATATATATATATATATATACTAATTGGAAGTTCCACTTAGAAAAAAAAGATACTAGAATTTCATAAAGATAAAGTCAGCTGGATATGCTCAACTAAACGATATTCTTAAATAGGATTATAGAATCTAATGTGATCTAAACTATTATGATCTAATCTAGTGTGAGTCACTTAACAAGATAACACTAGTGAAATAAACTAGATCCTACTCCTGTAAACCTTGTTCTCCCCTCATGCACTTAAACCTAAATTAGTGCATTAAACCAACTCAACCGTGAGCAAAAGAGCTAACCCAACCCATAGAGTCATGATGAATGGTATAATCTATCTATCCCCACCTAACATCAAACAGACTTTTAACCTACATCATGTAGACCATCTCATCTTGACAAAATTCTATCCTACATTTGGATATTTAGCTTATACGACTAGTTACCCCAATCTAGACATAAAACAAAGATTAAGCCCTGCTAAAGAAACTTCAGTTCATAACCAGCCACTAGCCTATTTGTTCTGCCTACCAAATAATTTTCCCTTGCAAAACTATCTTACCATATGCTTCTAACTTCGATGGACAATACCAGGAAGGGAAGATTATCAAGCAACAGCAAACAGAAATGAATCCTCCAGATCCTCCACCGGTTGGAATCGATCAAGTGGTTGCCACCCAAATGATGGTAATACAACAAATGGCAAACATGGTTACCGAAATGAAAAATCTTGATAAGACAAGAACACGAGGAAATACGTCAGGACCGGCTGGAGATACGTCAAGAAATAAGACAAGCACGGTTGGAAAGACAACAACAACAACAACACCCACTACCTCCACCACCACCAGCTCCACCAAGCTACATAAACATATATATATATATATATATTACTATTTGTAAGATCTAAGTGTTACTTTAGTTATTTAGTTAGTAGTTGATATGATACTATTTTAGGAGGAATAATAAGGTCTATTGACCCATGTGTTGCAATAAGTCATGCATCATGCTGAGATTTTGTTTGTGCATATGTGTTGAGATAACATGGTTATACCCCTTTTTCTTACAAATCTCGAGGACGAGATTTCTGTTAAGGGGGATAGGATTTGTAAGCCCAAAATTTGGTAGAAGAAAAAAAATATATCATGAAATAATAAAAATTAAAGATAAATATATATAATAGTATGATGAGAATTTTTGAAGACCTTTAATCTATTAAGATTCTTTCTCCTCGTATTCAAACAATAATATTAAATTAGTTCAATAACTAATAAATTGATAAAGAAAAGGTTGATCTCTTGATGATAATTTTGGTGAAGCATTTTATGGAAACATAAACTTGATCTCCAATTTGTAAATAAACACATAAGAGAGAAAATGAGAAAAGGGAATTTCTAATGCAACCATTTATTCCTCATATAAGTACATAACAAGGAAAATACTAAATAAATAATATTAGAGGTTATAATCACATTAGTATTAATTTTGGCACTTGGGGAAATTGAAAGTGCAAAACAGAAATTTAAAATTTGGTTTGAACCTTTAAATTTGGAATTTGGAAGAAAAAGAATAAAAAAACTTACCTTCGGTTGGGCCGGCTTCCTCATTCCACGGCCCAACTTAGCTTCCCTCCCGCACGGCCCATGGCGCTCACAACCTCTTCCACACGTGGCTTCCTGGTGGGGCCGCTCTGTTGTAACCCTCACACTAGCTCTAGGCACTGGTTTGTGGGACTCACTAGTCAGACTAACCCCGAGCTGGACTCCTCTGCGCCGTACCTGATGTCGTGCTCGCGCGCATAACGATCGAGGTGAGAGCTCAACAACCTCGCCGCCACTCTCGGGGGGGGGGGGGAGTTCGGGTTCTCTTCTCGACCACCATGGGAGCATAAATTGAGGCGTAGAGACCCAGGAACCCTAGCTTGGCTGCGGTAACCAATTACCAAGATCCGTGCGTAAGAGTTTGGTGAGCGTGGGTGCCGTTCATCGATCCACAAAATCATTGACGGCACGACCTCGTGGTTGGGTTTGTGGGAATTGCCTGTGATCATTGAAGTTTGGGGTGGCATCAGCGAACAAATAGAGTCTATGGGAGGGCATCAATTTCCTCATCGGAGCGAGTCTGTCGCGGTGAATCCGCGCCTCCGCGGGTGCTGTCTTCGAAGCCGAGTAATCGCTTGTAAGAACTCCCTCCTCCTTGAGATCTTCTCTGCTTCAATTAGCGACGGATTGGACATTGATTGGTGTGCTGTGGCCGCCCCGATTGCTCATCTGTGATGCGCCCTAGCCACCAAGCCGCCTACTCGGGTGGGCGCGATTCTTTGTACCGATAAACTTGTAGGGAGTTTTGGGATCAATTTGCCTTGGCCTGCCCTCCGTGCAGCGTCTTCTAGGGAGAAAAATGTCGCGTATGGGCAAAAGGCGGATTCCACGGTGAGCTCACCGGGGAAGCGCCATCGTGCGAACCTGTTGTCTCAGCCTTGTCGTGTGTGTAGAGAGGAAGAAGATATGATGGCCGTTAATCTTGGGGTGAGCGGCCGTGATTAGGTCTTAGGTGCCGGTTCGATCCAACCAACCTGAGACGTTAGATCTAGATCGGATGTGTGCGTGGGATCGGGATGATTTTAACTCTGAGACCTCCATCCGCGATCCAACGACTCCTTTTGCACACCGATTCGTTATAAGCTAAGTCTAATCTGGGCCCTCGGTTGATGATCGAACGGCCCAGAGCAAAGAATACCCCTTCGCCAAGCCATTCTTGCTAAAGAGTCCATATGATTAATAGAAAACAACCCGCAGTCCTACGCAGGGCGAACTGTGTCTTGGGAATATTTACACCGAGACCCCTTCACTTTCTAATAATAATGCGCCCAGTCTAGAGATTTATAAAACCCAGTAAAAGTAATTAGAAAATGATTTTTAATATGAAAATAAATGCTAGAACTTGTTTAATTCATGTAAAATGCATATGAAGTCCAAATCAATCCATTCCAATATCTATAGTTTTATAATATTATTGTTTATCAAATAATGCCACTGTTTTGACATGAAAGCCACATTAAAATTTATCTCCTAATTAATCTTGTATCAAATACATAAAACCTTTGGAAATTCATAACTTTCCTATTTTAATTCCAAATTGATCCATTCCGGTGGTAATAATTTTGTTTTAGTATTGTTTATCACCTAGTACTTTTATCTAACCATGAAAATTGATTTAAAATTATTCACATGAATTACTCTATTCTAGGTACTAATAACTTTAGAAATTCATAACTTGATAAACGTAACTCTGATTTTAGTAGTTCCCGATCCCACGATCTCGTAGCATTGCGTAGATTATTATTATACAGTTTGTTCTTATGTTTGGTGTGATGTTAATTTTGTCTATACCATGTTTGTTTGTATTGCTACGACTAGCAGTGAGGTCACGAGGATCTGAAGATCATCCTGGTACCTGGAATCTCAAGTACCAGGCAAGTTGTGCCCTTGACCACATTTACTACCCAATAATGTTCTTTAATATCACTTATTCATGCATAGGTTTAATTTTGATGGAACCCAATAGGTCACCCTAGTATGATTATCTTTTACCTTGTTTACCCCTGAATCACTTGGGTAGTTTGCTATTGCTTCATATGGTTTAGGGTTAATATTTCATTATATCCATGTTCCAATTATTATGTTATGTTATTTATGTTCATGTCAAGATCATTATATTATTTTAATTGGAACATGGAGCTTAACTTGGGAAACACGTGCCACCACAAGGGAGGAATGGGACCCCTTGGCTGACTAATTAGGAAAGCTAGTGGAAGACTACCTTACCCAAAAGGAGCAAGGGCAGTAGGGGAGTTGCAGCAGGGAGGTTCTCGGGTTGATTTTGCTGTAATGGCGGTCAGACGAGGGATTCTTACAAGTGCTCTTCCCATAAACTGTAGCGGGTTTTTGGAAGCTAGTGGAACTTTGTAAAGGCTTTGTAGTGTTACCCTGCCTCGCTTTCTTGGTAGAGGTGTATGGGATTCATGACCCCTTGGTAGATGGGTAACATGACTTGTGGGTAAAGGGTACAACCTCTGCAGAGTGTAAAACTGGTATACTAGCTGAGCTTACGGTTAAGAGTAGCTCAGGACTCTCGAATGATTAAACTATGAAACTAAATTTAATTTGTCATTTGCATTGCACGGGATTATTTATTAATTTTGTTCTACAATTGTTATTATTGTTTGGTGTTTACTTACATCTAGTAATTGCTAATAAATTTTTGACCAACTTTAAAAGCAATGCTCAGCTTTAACCATTCTCTTTGGTAAGCCTTACACTTCACATGAGCTCCCACATTTGGTGAGTTCATGCACATTATTCCCCACAACTTGTTGAGCAATGAACTTGTGTGAGCTCACCCTTACTGTCTCACACCCCCACAGGAGAAGAACAGGTGATTCAAGAGGAGCCACGTATCGAGGAGTTCAACTTGATCTACGTGGCGTCTCCCAGTCAACTTTATGGCGCCAAGGATGGACTTTAGTTCATTTTATATTTTTATTTTATTTTGTAAGACTTCCGCTATGTAATAAGTACTCTGATTTTATTGTGACATTTATCTCTATACACTCTGTTATTATATGTGTTGTCTTCTTTAGCGCATATATGAGATGCACCCAACTTTATCCCTTAAATCCAGGTGTGACAGCTAGCTAAAGCTAGTGCTGATGCGATAGAAAAGCCAGAAACAACCAAAACAGCAGAACAACAGCCAAAGCTGTTGAGCCTAGCAGAAGAACATCCAAAGCTATTGGGCCCTCCAAAGCCAGAGTTAACAAAACTATGAACCACTATGACAGCGACCCCGAAGAAGAGGATGGCTAGTGTTTTGGACTCTGTTTTGGAATCGATGAAAATGCCAACTCCTGCTGTTGGGGCGAAGGCGTAGACGCTACCCTCCGCTCGATGCCTTCGTCAGTCTCGCTGCACCAATGGAGACGACGTCTGGCGGACTGCACCCTTCGTCCGACGCAACTAAAGGACGAAGACCCATGGCGAGGCCGCTCCGTCCCGTGGGGTCGCCCAGCGTGAGAGCCCACGTACAATCCGGCCCGTCATAACGGGCCCCGCGCTGTTGTTGCGCATTACGGGCCTAAATTGTAAAGGTTTTTCCATTATTACAGTCTGTAACCCTGCTTTAATGGGAATATTCCGGGAGAACCTGGGCTCCTGAGGGCACATGCGTCCTTAATCGTTGACGCTGGGCACTCAGGCACCTATAAATACCCCTGAACAGTGCCCTTGAGGGGCTAGGTGAACAGAGCTATTGCCATCTCGAGTTGTAGCCCCGTTTACACCACTTTCACTCCCCAGTTGGATCAACTCGCCCAGGAGAGCAAGTTCGAACATTTGGCGCCCACCGTTCGTGCTACGAAAACACCACCCGCGATGGCACCCAAGAGAACCTCGTCGAAGGCCGACGAAGCCGCGAAGGCGGCACTTCTGGCCGAGAAAAAGGGTAAGGCCCTCGTCGACAACACTCTCCAAGAGCCCTGCGAAGACGACGCAAACAGCAAGAAGCAGCGCAATGAACAACCCACTACCGAAGGCAGCCTCCGCACCTGTAGCTCCGGGGGACCACAGCAGCCTCCCCCAGGCTTCGCTCCACCAGAGGGCGCGGACGCCACCGAGGACGGCGAAGTCATCGGCGTTTCGGCTGAAGAGCAGCTACAGCTGCGCGCCCTACGCATCAAGAACCGCAACCTCCAAAAGCAAAAAGAGATCCTCAAGGCCAAGCACCAACGTGTGTCTACACAAGCCAAGGTGCGACAGATGATACGCGATGAAGAGCAGAAGGCACAGGAGCTTGAACAAGAGATCGCGCTCATGCAGAGCGAAGGCCAACTCGGCCTGCAACATGGCCCACCCCTCCAACAGCGTGCACAAATCGAAGACCTGTTCGCCCCTCAGCGCGGACACACCATCCCTCACGCCACGGCTTTCCAAGGCGTCAACTACCTTGACGAGCGAAGTCCCCTGGCACCTCACCTGCAAGTGACACCATGGCCCGCCAACTTCAGGGCAGGGACCTATCCCAAGTACAACGGCAGCACTGATCCAGCACAGTACATCATGAGCTACCAAGTCGCCGTTGCATCATCCGGAGGGGACGACGCCACGATGGCCAAGTCATTCATCATTGCCCTCGAAGGCCCAGCCCTCACCTGGTACACCAGGTTGCCCCCATTGTCCATCGACTCCTGGAGAAGTCTCCGGGACAAATTCTTGCTCAACTTCCAAGGGTACCGCCCAGACACTGACGCCTTGGTTGAACTCTCACTCTGCAAGCAGCTGGAACGAGAGACTTTGCGGGAGTATTACCGCAAGTTCCTGACCCTCAAGTCACAACTGCCTTCGGTCGATGACCAGATCGCCATCCACTACGCCATCAGTGGCCTTTGGGCCAGCGTCCTCTACAGCCACTGCATCAGGGACCCACCCAGGAACCTCTAGGAGCTGTATCAGCTGTTTGAGAAATATGCTAGATCCGAAGAGCTCCACCTGCGCAAAGTCGAGTCTCAGAGGAAGCCTAAAGACCCTCCGCAGTCCAGCCGCACTTGGACGAGGCCCTTGCAGACAGACTCCGGCCGGGACGGCCATAATCAGCAGCAGGTGCACAACATCGCCAACCAGCCCCCCGCTGGTGAGGCCCCTCGCCGCCAGGAGTATCCCCCCAGGGCCGAGGAAATGGAACTCGCGGTCGAGGACGGGGGCGTGCGCAGCAGCCACGCAGATTTTACTGCCTATTCCACGGCGAAGACTGCGCGCATCCCACAAGGGACTGCCCAGAGACAAAGGACAACAGAGACAGAATGGCACGGGCACAACTAGCCGACAACCCTAGAATTGTCGCGCACGCATATCAACAACCCCCTCAGCCATACAACCACGGCCCTGCTCCGCCTCCACCGCACCATGCATACCAACACCACTAGGAGGTACAAATCGTACCTCCCCCACCCCACCCCCACACCATCAACAGCAAAACATCCACCACCCCAACCACCCCCAAGCCCCAAAGCAAGAGGACTTTGCCGATCAACCGTATCGTGGAGTCATCCATATGATTACCGGGGGTCCAGCGCCGACTTCGACACAAAGCAGCAAAAGAGGGACCATTACCGCAGCATCAACCACATCACCGTCACCGGCCCGGTCGTGCAGACAAAGTGGTCCCACGTGCCATTGACCTTCGACGCCCGAGACGTCGATCTGCGCAGCGCCCCCCACATCGATGCCATGGTCATCAACTGCAGCGTGGTAGGCTGGGACTTGCACAAAGTCTTGGTCGACAATGGTAGCCAGGCGGACATCATTTTCCTCCATGCCTTCGATCGCATGGGCATAAGCCACAGCCTGCTCAAGCCCTCGGACAACCCCCTGTACGGCTTCGGCGGCAAGGGCACCTTTCCCGTCGGCAAAATAGAGTTGCCCCTCTCCTTCGATGTAGCACCCAATGCCCGAAGTGAGCAAGTCACATTCGACATCGTCGACATGGTTACCCATACAACGCCATAATGGGTCGGGGCTCCATCAACAAGTTTGAGGCGGCTATCCACGGACTTTACCTGTGCATGAAGATCCCAGGTCCGCAAGGTGCCATCACAGTTTACGGCAACCAGCAGGTTGCGCGTAACATAGAAAGAGACTTTGTCCCCGGGCAAAGAAATGTACACTGCCTCACGGCCCAACGCGAAGTCCCCGGGTCTGCCAATTCAACCGCCAAAGAGCATGAAAAAGCATAGCTACAGAGCAACGACGGGACCAAGACTGTCCCCCTCGACCAGGCAACGCCCCAGCAGATGGTTACCATCAGCGAAGACCTCGCTTCGCACGACGAAGAGCGGCTCCTCTGCTGTCTATCCAAGAATAAAGACGTCTTCGCCTGGTCCGCCCTCGACCTGGTCGGAGTCAGTCGCTCCATCATCGAGCATGGCTTAGGAATCGACCCTTCGGTGAGGCCGAAGAAACAACGGCTGCGCAAGATGTCTGACGAGAAGACAGAAGCCGCCAAGGCCGAGGTGCATCACCTGCTCGAAGCCAAGTTCATCGAGCCAATCGCCTACCCCACATGGCTCGCCAATGTAGTGATGGTGCAGAAGAAGAGTGGCAAATGGCGGATGTGCATAGACTTCACCAGTCTCAACAAGGCCTGCCCCAAGGACAATTTCCCGCTGCCTCGAATTGACAAAATCGTCGATAGCGCGGCCGGGTGCGAAGTCATGTCACTCCTTGACTACTTCTCCGGCTACCACCAAATATATATGAAGGAGGAGGACAAGGCAAGCACCAGCTTCATAACACCCTTCGTCACGTATTGTTTCATCAGAATGCCGGAGGGACTCAAGAATGCCGGGTCCACTTTCTCTCGACTCACCAAAACGGTGCTCGAGAGCCAGGTCGGCAGAAATATATTCACATATGTGGACGACATCGTTGTTGCCAGCAGAAGCAAGGAAGACCACCTGGCCGACCTCGCCGAAACGTTCGCGAATATGCGGACCGCACGACTTCGCCTCAACCCTGAAAAGTGCGTCTTCGGAGTCCGCCAGGGGAAAATCTTGGGCTACCTAGTATCACACCGCGGAATTGAGGCCAATCCAACCAAAATCCAGGCTATCATCAATATGACGCCCCCGCAGTCAGCCAGAGAAGTGCAACGACTGACAGGCAGGTTGGCCACCCTCAACAGATTCATCTCCAAGTCCACGGAGCGAAGTCTCCCCTTCCTCAAAACACTCAGTGGCACAAAAGACTTCGCATGGGGGCTAGAGCAGGCGACGGCCTTCGCTTCACTAAAACAGTACTTGTCGGAATTGGCGATTCTTACAAGCCCCGACCCTTCGCTACCCCTATTGCTCTATGTCGCGGCTTCACCACATGCGGTCAGCGCAGCACTGGTTCAAGAGCAGACCAGAGAGGGCACGACCAAGCAATTTCCAGTTTATTACGTCTCTGAAGTACTCACAACATCTAAATGTAATATGACGGAACTGGAAAAGATCGCCTATGCAGTCGTGATGGCCTCGCGCAAATTGCGCCATTATTTCGAGGCATTCAAGATCCAAGTTACCTCAGACAGAGGACTCGGCGAGCTGTTTAGAAACCCGGAGGCGTCAGTACGGATTGCCAAGTGGGCAGCTGAACTCTCCGGCTACCACATCACATTTGAACCCAAGACAGCTGTCGGCGTTCCGAGACCGGGGGGTCCCCGAGCCGACGAGTGAGAGTGCCGCGTGCCCCAGCCCAGATGGGTCGAGCGCGTGGGCGAGCGCGAAGGGGGGAGGGAGAGAGCGAGAGGTCGGTGGCCGGAGCCGGGTCGCGACGAGGGAGTCGGAGAATTCCCGCGGCCTTCGTGTTCGTCCCGCGCCCAAGTCGGGTGCGCTTGCAGTAGGGGGTTACAAGCGTCCGCGCGAGGTGAGGGGAGCGAGCGGCCCCGAGAGAGCGCCTGCCCCTGCCCTTCGTCCCCGCGAGGCCAACCTTCTCTAAGAAGGCCCTGGTCCTTCCTTTTATAGTCGTAAGGAGAGGATCCAGGTGTACAAAATGGGGGTGTAGCAAGGTGCTACGTGTCTAGCGAGGGAGAGCTAGCGCCCTAAGTACATGCCAAGGTGGCAGCCGGAGAGATCTTGGCACCCTGTTGGTGTGGCGTCGTGGCTGTTGGAGGAGTAACGGAGCCGGACGGAGGGACAGCTGTTGGAGTGGCTGGGCCCTTGCTGACGTCCTCCTGCTTTCGTAAGGGAGCTGAGAGCCGCCGTCGTCATGGTCTAGCGGGGCGCCATCATTGCCCATCTGGCGTAGCTGGCCAGATGGGACGCCAGTCTTGTTCTCTGCGACCCGAGTCGGCTCAGGGCAGGGTGATGATGACGCTTCCTGTTGACGTGGCGGTCTTGCGTCCTAGGTCGGGCGTCGTGGAGGCTCCTCCGAAGTCGAGGCCGAGTCTGTCCTGCATGATAGAGGCCGAGTCCGTCCTACATGATAGAGGCCGAGTCCGTCCTGCATGATAGAGGCCGAGCCCGAACTCCTGGGTCGGGCGAGGCGGAGGTCGTTCGGCAGAGGCCGAGGCGGGGTCTGAGCCCTGGGTCGGGCGAGGCGGATCTCGTCGTCTTCCGGGGCCTTAGCCCGAGTTCGAGCCCTGGGTCGGGCGGAGCGGAGTTCGCCGTCTTCCGGGGCCTTAGCCCGAGTCCGAGCCCTGGGTCGGGCGGAGCGGAGTTCGCCGTCTTCCGGGGCCTTAGCCCGAGTCCGAGCCCTGGGTCGGGCGGAGCGGAGTTCGCCGTCTTCCGGGGCCTTAGCCCGAGTCCGAGCCCTGGGTCGGGCGGAGCGGAGTTCGCCGTCTTCCGGGGCCTTAGCCCGAGTCCGAGCCCTGGGTCAGGCGGAGCGGAGTTTGGCCGCCCGTCGGTCTTACCTTTTGCGTTAAACGCCCCGGTGACTCGGTCGGTTGGCGCGGTGATTTAGTCAGGGTTACTTCTTATCGAAGGCGGGGCCTCGGGCGAGCCGGTGATGTGTCTGCCGTGAAAGAGGAGACCTCAGGCGAGACGGAGTCATCTTAGGGTCGGCTGCCCTCGCCCGAGGCTAGGCTCGGGCGTGGCGTGATCGAGTCACTCGTATGGACTGATCCCTGACTTAATCAAACCCATCAGGCCTTTGCAGCTTTATGCTGATGGGGGTTACCAGCTGAGAATTAGGCGTCTTGAGGGTACCCCTAATTATGGTCCCCGACAGTAGCCCCCGAGCCTCGAAGAGAGTGTTAACACTCGCTTGGAGGCTTGCGTCGCACTTTTTTGCAAGGGGACCAGCCTTTCTCAGAGGTACTTTGTTCCGGTGGGTGCGCGCGAGCGCACCCGCCGGGTGTAGCCCCCGAGGCCTCGGAGGAGTGGTTTCACTCCTTCGAGGTCTTAATGCCTTGCGTAATGCCTCGGCTGGTCTGGCGGTTCCCTCATGCGAGCAGGGCGTAGCCCAGGTGCACTGTCGGGGCCCAAGTTCTCGGGCTGGTATGTTGACGCTGTCAACGGTTTGGCCGGAGCCGGGTTTGCGAGAGCAGCCCCCGAGCCTCCGCACGGAGCGAGAGGACGATCAGGGACAGACTCGGCTTTTTTATATACGCCCCTACGTCGCCTTTCCGCAAGGAGGAGGGGGGGAGTGCGCCATGTTACCCTCGATGGGCACCGAACATGGTGTCTCCGGTGAGCTGCAATCGGGTAATCCGAGTGGACGTCCGTGCCCCGTTCGTTGGGGGTCGGCTAGGGGCCCGGAGGCACGCCCAAAAGTACCTGCGGGTGATCTGCCGGACCCGGTCCCCTAGCGACGGGGTCTGAGGGCTCGTTGCCTCCCTCCGATGGGATTCCGTTACAGAGTCGTTCCCGCTGGTCTCGGAAATGTCCTAGGGTACCTCGGGAGCGCAGCCCGAGCCTTGGTTATGTATCGAACGTACCCCTGGTCATCCCTCGCTCGGCATCTGAGGCGACTGTGAACCCTTCGACAGGCCAGCTTTCGAACCCCTGATCAGTAATGGGCGCGGAGCCCTAGTAGCCTGAGGCGGTCGTGGAACCTTTCGGGAGGCCGACCTTCGAACCCCTGACCAGTAGTGGGTATCGGGCCCACGCGATCTGAGGCGGCTGTTGAACCCCTCGGGGGGCCAGCCTTCGAACCCCTGATCAGTAGGGAGGCTCGGAGCCTAGTTCCTTCACGGGGAAGGATCCCTTTGGGGGTATCCCCTTTCCCGGTCCCTGTTGCAAGAGATAGAGAAAGAAGGAAAAGGGAAAAAGGATTCGAAATTGAACGTCGTGGCGTACCTTTTTCGGCGTGGTTGTTTTGGCGAAGGCGAAACGTCGCCAGCCTCTCTCGCCCGTAGCGCTGTCCGTCGAGCCGCGGAGTTAATGCGCCGGGGTGAGTAGTTGGCGAGGTTGCCGTTGCGCGTGCGCGAGCCGTTCGAGGTACGGGTCACGGGCGCGTCGTCTTCACGCCGTGAGAGGGGGTTCTCTTGCTGCCTCCGGATGGGACATGAGCTTGGCAGATGGCGTGACCGCTGCTCTCGCGCGCCTGCCACCGTCATTACTGCCGGCCCATTTTTGACCGCGTTTGACCGCTGCGCCAGGCTGGCGCTGCTGGGTCGCGGGCTGGGTCGCCTCGAATCGCGGTATTGGTTCCGCAATCGAGGAAGTGCGGTGGTGGAGCGAGTGGCACAGCGGCTCGCATGCAGCACCCGGCGCGCCAGTTGCACGACGCGTGGGTCTGAGCCGTCGCGCTGGCCTGTCAGGAGTCGGAGAGGCGCGTCCACTTGGCGCGGTTGCATGCCGCCTGCATGGCCGCCTGCCCCTTCCGCCCGCTGGTCTGGGCAAAAGTGGAGGGTTACTTGTAACCGCTGGGCGGTTGCGTGCGTCGTGCGCGGCGGTTCGGCTTCTTCTGCTTGGAGCCGGTCTTCATGACAGGCGGGCCCCAGCCCCCGCGCCGCAGGGGGGGACTTTGGAGGCGTGTTGGAGAAGACTCAGCCCGTGACGGTTGAGGGCGCAAGCAGGGGGAGTTGCCTTTAAAAGGAGGGCGACCCTCTTCGTAAGGCGACCATGTCTCCTTCCTCCCCTATGCATTGTGCCTCTCCATCTTCCAAGCCCCCGGATGGGGGGAACCGCCGTCTTTTCGCTCCATCGCTGGAGGAACGCAACTCCGTGGGAGTTTGTACCTTTCAGCCATCGTTCGGCTTCAAGGATTTTCATCATGCGGCCCGGCCGCACCCCTCCACCGGGGGTCACCCAAGAGGGCGACCTCCGGCTTGATGGTGGGGGAAAGCGAGCCGGGCTGCGGCCTCTGCCCCTCCCTCAGCCTCAAGGATTTTCATCACCAGGCCAAGAGGGAGGACGAGGCGAGTCAGGGAGCTGTCTCCGTGTGGGTCGGTTGCCCTCTTCTTCCCCGTGCGCCTGGGGGAGAACGGCATCCTCCAGCTTCACGGAGACTTCCTCCAGCCATGTCGGAAGTGGCGGGTCCCGAGGCGTCGGCGGACGGAAGTGGCTTCTCTATCGATGAGATTGCCAACTCCGTCAGTAGCCCTGGGTCTCCGTCTCCCGGCCTGAATGGCTGCCTCTCGTCCTCGGGGGGTGAGAGTTTTTCCGCTGCCCCGCAGGCCCGCCCCTATCGAGTGGGGTTGTTCGTACCTGCGGGGGGGGGGGGGAACCGGAGTTCCGTTTGTAATGGCACTTCGAGTGCCGGGCTTTTTTGTTCATTTCGGCTTTCGGGGCCTGAACATGTATGTAATTCCGGCGCAGGGCCGTGTTTTTTCCTCATTTCTGAGCACTAAGACTCGCCTATTGTTTGCCTGAACCGCTTCACCAAGCGTGAGTCGCCCCGTGTCAAGGTGACGAGTGAGGTATCCGTATCCCGGAGGCGTAGGAATCCCTCGGCTCGGTCGGACCTGTTGTCCGAGGCTCCTCTAGCTTAGTTAAAGAGACCCCTCGGCCGCTCTTCGGCGAGCCGAGGCCAGGGGTAGCGATATCAGTACGAGCAGAGGTGGAGTTGGCTCGAGAAATAAAACCTGGTTGGCCGGAGCCTAGCCGGGTTGTCCGTTGGCAGGATCGACGTCGGAGCTGATCAGCCGAGGCTTCGGACCGAGCTGGTGCCCTCGGAAGGCGGTCGGCCGAGGCCCCGGAGGTGGCCGGCCGAGCCGTCCGCTCGGGCCGGGTTCTCGGAGAAGTCCCTGGCAGAGATTGCTCGAGCGTGGTGATGACGTTGTCCTTTGGAGCGAAGGCCCTCGGACCGCGTCGCCGTCCGAGGCTAGGTCGGGCCTTGCCGAAGGTGCTGTCGATGCCGAGGGTGTCATCGCCCTCTTCCAGCGTCAAGATCCGAGCCTGCAGGGTCAAATCGTCTTGTAGCGTGGGCCTTGTGCGGCTTGTCGAGGCCAGAACACACACCCTTGCTTCGTTATAAAGCTGCGTCTCTTTTCCTCTTGTTTCGAGTATCTGGACTTTTTGTCGGTAGCAGGGATGTTAGTGCGAGCGAGAGTTGCTTCTCGCGGAAGGTGATGAGTGAGGTATCCGTATCCCGGAGGCGTGGGAGTCCCTCGGCTCGGTCGGCCTTGCCGCTTACGCATACTTTTACCCGTCCATGAGGCCCTGTCACCGACTCGGTCGAGAAGGCTCGAAGAATCGCTTCAACAGAAGAGCTTCCGTACGTAAAGACTCGTTCGATCCGCGGATTCACCTTATCCGAGCGCGAGTTACTTATCGCAGAAGGTGATGAGTGAGGTATCCGTATCCCGGAGGCGTAGGAGTCCCTCGGCTCGGTCAGCCTTGACTGCTTACGTGTACCCGTTGTTTCCAGGACCCACTTTTCGAAGTAGTCAAAAAGCACGAAAGATATTCTGGTAAAAGAGATTTTTTGTTCGAGGAAAATTTTGACGCAGAGGGGGTTTCCCCCCTTTTAGCCCCTGAGGGAGGGTCGGGCTTTGCCGAGGCGAGGCCGACCCTTCCTTGTTGACTAAACTTTGCGTGGGTGCGAGGTATATGAACAACTTGGAAACATCTTAAGGGTAGAAGCGACGTAGCTGTTGGATGTTCCAAGCGTTGTCGTAGATCTCGCCTTGACTATTGGCCAGCTTGTACGTTCCGGGCTTCAGAACTTTGGCGATGATGAACGGCCCCTCCCAGGGGGGCGTGAGCTTGTGCCTCCCTCGGGCGTCTTGCCGCAGCCGAAGCACCAGGTCGCCAACCTGGAGGTCTCGGGGTCGGACCCCTCGGGCGTGGTAGCGTCGCAGGGACTGTTGGTACCGCGCCGAGTGTAGCAAGGCCCTGTCCCGAGCCTCGTCCAGCTGGTCCAGCGAGTCTTCTCGGCTAGCTTGGTTGCTTTCTTTGTTGTAGGCCCTCGTCCTCGGGGAGCCGTATTCCAGGTCCGTGGGCAAGACGGCCTCGGCCCCGTAGACTAGGAAGAAAGGCGTGAAACCCGTGGCTCGGCTTGGCGTCGTCCTCAGGCTCCAGACCACCGAGGGGAGTTCCTTCATCCATCGCTTGCCGAACTTGTTGAGGTTGTTGTAGATCCGAGGCTTGAGCCCTTGTAGGATCATGCCATTGGCACGCTCTACTTGCCCATTCGACATGGGATGAGCTACGGCGGCCCAGTCCACCCGGATGCTGTGATCGTCGCAAAAATCCAAGAATTTTTTGCCGGTGAACTGGGTGCCGTTGTCGGTGATGATGGAGTTCGGGACCCCGAAGCGATGGATGATGTTGGTGAAGAACGCCACCGCCTGCTCGGACCTGATGCTGTTCAGGGGTCGGACCTCGATCCACTTGGAGAATTTGTTGATGGCGACCAGCAGGTGCGTGTAGCCCCCGGGCGCCTTCTGCAGAGGGCCGACGAGGTCCAGACCCCACACAGCGAAGGGCCAGGTGATGGGTATCGTTTGCAGAGCCTGAGCGGGCAGGTGGGTCTGCTTCGCATAGAATTGGCACCCTTCGCAGGCGCGGACAATTCTAGTGGCGTCAGCCACCGCCGTTGGCCAGTAGAAGCCTTGGCGGAAAGCGTTCCCGACGAGGGTTCGAGGTGCTGCATGATGACCGCAAGCCCCCGAGTGTATTTCCCGCAGGAGTTCCTGACCTTCGGCGATGGAGATGCATCGCTGGAGGATGCCCGAGGGGCTACGGTGGTAGAGCTCCTTCTCATCGCCCAGCAAGACGAACGACTTTGCGCGTCGCGCTACCCGCCGAGCCTCGGCTCGGTCGAGGGGCAGTTCCCCTTGGCGGAGATATTGCAAGTACGGGGTTTGCCAATCTTGGTCTGGCATGACCCCGCTCTGCTCCTCCTCGATGCGCAGTGCTTCGCCCTCGGGCTCCGAGGGTTCCTCGGGCTGAGCCGAGGATGGCTCGGGCTGGGCCGAGGTCACCTCGGACGAGGCCGAGGGTGCCTCGGGCTCGGGCGCGTCGCCTATCTTGACGGAGGGTTGGTGCAGATCCCGGGAGAAGACGTTCGGGGGAACCGTCGTTCGCCCCGAGGCTATCTTCGCCAGCTCGTCCGCAGTCTCGTTGTAGTGCCGGGCGATGTGGTTAAGCTCGAGCCCGTAGAACCTGTCTTCCAGGCGTCGAACCTCCTCACAGTAGGCCTCCATCTTCGGGTCGCGGCAGAGGGAGTTCTTCATGACTTGGTCGATGACGAGCTGCGAGTCGCCGCGTGCATCGAGGCGTCGGACCCCTACCTCGATGGCGATTCGCAACCCGTTGATCAGAGCCTCGTACTCAGCCACATTGTTGGACGCCGGGAAATGGAGGCGGAGCACGTAGCGCAGGTGTTTCCCGAGGGGCGAGACGAAGAGCAGGCCCACTCCAGCTCCCGTCTTCATCAGCGACCCGTCGAAAAACATGGTCCAGAGCTCTGGTTGGATCGGAGCCGTTGGCAACTGGGTATCGACCCATTCGGCTACGAAATCCGCCAGTACCTGGGACTTGATGGCCTTCCGAGGGGCGAACGAGATTGCCTCGCCCATGATTTCCACCGCCCACTTTGCGATCCGTCCTGAGGCTTCTCGGCACTGGATGATCTCCCCCAGGGGGAAGGATGACACCACAGTCACCGGATGAGACTCGAAGTAATGTCGCAGCTTTCGCCTCGTCAGGATCACTGCATATAGCAGCTTCTGGACTTGTGGGTAGCGGATCTTGGTCTCGGACAGCTCTTCGCTGACGAAGTAAACTGGCCTCTGAATGGGCAAAGCATGCCCCTCTTCCTGCCTTTCGACCACGATCGCGGCGCTGACCACCTGAGTGGTTGCGGTGACGTAGACCAGGAGGGCTTCTCCATCAGCTGGGGGTATCAAGATGGGCGCCTGGGTGAGGAGCGCCTTCAGGTTCCCGAGGGCTTCCTCGGCCTCGGGAGTCCAAGTGAAGCACTCGGCCTTCCTTAAGAGACGGTACAGGGGCAGGCCTCTTTCGCCGAGGCGCGAGATGAAACGGCTCAAGGCCGCGAGGCATCCCATGACCCTCTGTACGCCTTTTAAGTCCTTGATGGGCCCCATGTTTGTGATCGCTGCGATCTTCTCCGGGTTGGCTTCGATGCCCCGCTCGGAGACGATGAATCCCAAAAGCATGCCTCGGGGCACCCCGAGGACGCACTTCTCGGGATTAAGCTTGACGCCCTTCGCCTTGAGACACCAGAATGTCAGTTCGAGGTCGGAGAGAAGGTCGGAGGCTTTCTTCGTCTTGACTACGATGTCATCGACGTAGGCCTCGACCGTGCGACCGATGTGTTCGCCGAACACATGGTTCATGCACCGCTGGTACGTTGCACCCGCGTTCCTCAAACCGAACGGCATTGTGACATAACAGTACATGCCGAAGGGCGTGATGAAAGAAGTCGCGAGCTGGTCGGACTCTTTCATCTTGATTTGATGATACCCCGAGTAGGCATCGAGGAAAGACAGGGTTTCGCACCCTGCAGTGGAGTCCACGATTTGATCGATGCGAGGTAGAGGGTAGGGGACTTTCGGGCATGCTTTGTTGAGACCAGTGTAGTCTACACACATCCGCCATTTCCCCCCTTTCTTCCTCACAAGTACAGGGTTGGCAAGCCACTCAGGGTGGAATACCTCTTTGATGAACCCTACCGCCATCAGCTTGTGGATCTCCTCGCCTATCACCCTGCGCCTTTCCTCGTCGAATCGGCGCAGAGGCTGTCTGACCGGTCGGGCCCCGGCCCGAATATCCAGCGAGTGCTCGGCGACATCCCTCGGTATGCCGGGCATGTCCGAGGGACTCCACGCAAAGACGTCGGCGTTTGCGCGGAGAAAGTCGACGAGCACTGCTTCCTATTTGGGGTCGAGCCCGGATCCGATCCGAATCTGCTTGGAGGTGTCGCCACTGGGGTCGAGAGGGACGGCCTTGACCGTCTCCGCTGGCTCGAAGTTGCCGGCATGTCGCTTCACGTCCGGCACCTCTCGGGAGAGGCTTTCCAGGTCGGCAATGAGGGCCTCGGACTCGGCGAGGGCCTCGGCGTACTCCACGCACTCCACATCGCATTCGAATGCGTGTTTGTACGTGGGGCCGACGGTGATGACCCCGTTGCGGCCCGGCATCTTGAGCTTCAGGTAGGTGTAGTTGGGGATGGCCATGAACTTCGCGTAGCATGGTCTTCCCAGCACTGCGTGGTAGGTTCCTCGGAACCCGACCACCTCGAACGTCAAAGTCTCCCTTCGGAAGTCGGATGGTGTTCCGAAGCAGACAGGAAGGTCGAGCTGTCTGAGGGGCTGGACGCGCTTCCCGGGAATGATCCCGTGGAAGGGCGCAGCGCCTGCTCGGACGGATGACAGGTTGACGCGCAGGAGCCTGAGGGTCTCGGCGTAGATGATGTTGAGGCAGATGCCTCCATCCATCAGGACCTTGGTGAGCCTGACGTCGCCGATGACGGGGTCGACGACGAGCGGGTACTTCCCCGGGCTCGGCACGTGGTCGGGGTGGTCGTCCCGGTCGAAGGTGATGGGCTTGTCGGACCAGTCTAGGTAGACCGGCGCCGCCACCTTCACCGAGCAGACCTCCCGACGCTCTTGCTTACGATGCCGAGCCGAGGCATTCGCCGCATGCCCTCCGTAGATCGTGAAGCAGTCGCGGACCTCTGGGAACTCTCCTGCTCGGTGATCTTCCTTTTTGTCGTCGCCGTGAGCCCTGCCACCTTCTGCGGGTGGCCCGGCCCTGTGGAAGTGGCGCCGGAGCATGACGCACTCCTCGAGGGTGTGCTTGACGGGCCCCTGATGGTAGGGGCACGTCTCCTTGAGTGCCTTGTCGAAGAGGTTGGCACCTCCGGGGGGCTTCCGAGGGTTCTTGTGCTCGGCGGCGGCGACAAGGTCTGCATCGGGAACGTCGCGTTTCGCTTGCGACTTCCTCCTGCCTTTCTTCTTGGCGCCGCGCGGAGTAGACGCCTCGGGAGCATCTTCCGACGGGCGGCCCTGGGGCTGCTTGTCCTTTTGGAAGATGGCCTCTACCGCCTCCTGGCCGGAGGCGAACTTGGTGGCGATGTCCATCAGCTCGCTCGCCCTGGTGGGGGTCTTGCGACCCAACTTGCTCACCAGGTCACGGCAGGTGGTGCCGGCAAGGAACGCGCCGATGACATCGGAGTCGGTGATGTTGGGCAGCTCGGTGCGCTGCTTCGAGAACCGCCGGATGTAGTCCCGGAGAGACTCTCTCGGCAGTTGCCGACAGCTTCGGAGGTCCCAGGAATTCCCGGGGCGCACGTACGTGCCCTGGAAGTTGCCGGCGAAAGCTTGGACCAGATCCTCCCAGTTGGAAATCTGCCCCGGAGGCAGGTGCTCCAACCAGGCACGAGCAGTGTCGGAGAGGAACAGGGGGAGGTTTCGGATGATGAGGTTGTCATCGTCCGTCCCACCCAGTTGGCAGGCCAGGCGGTAGTCCGCGAGCCACAATTCCGGTCTTGTTTCCCCCGAGTACTTCGTGATAGTAGTCGGGGGTCGGAATCGGGGCGGAAACGGCGCCCGCCGAATGGCTCGGCTGAAGACCTGCGGACCGGGTGGTTCGGGCGAGGGACTCCGATCCTCCCCGCTGTCGTAGCGTCCCCCACGCCTGGGGTGATAGCCTCGGCGCACCCTTTCGTCGAGGCGGGCCCGACGGTCGCGATGAGGGTGCTCGTCGCCGAGGTGGCCCGGGGCCGCAGGCGTGGTGTTGCGCGTGCGCCTGGTGTAGGCCGAGGCTTCCCGCGTGAGTCGGGAAGTCACGGCACGAGGTTCCGAGGGGTATCCCTGCCTTCGGGAGGCAGAGCTCTCGGCCCGCCGGGCCGCAGCGCCTTCCAGGAGATGCTTGAGTTCTCCCTGGATTCGCCGACCCTCGGTGGTTGATGACTCCGGCATTGCGCGGAGGAGCATCGCTGCGGCGGCCAGGTCCTGACCGGTTCCGCCGGATGCAGGTGGCGGTCTGTCCCTGGCATCGTTGGCGATGCGGTGCTAGAGACCTTGGGGCAGGTGACGTATTCCTCCGACCGGGGGCTGGCTCGCCCATACCTGCCCGATGTTCTGGCGGATTGCCTCGAGCGCTCCTGCTCCCTCATCGAGCCCGGCCCGCGCCCCACGGACGTGCTCGAGCTGTGGGTCGTGACCCCCCGCCGGAACGGGGACCACAGCTAGCTCCCGCGGGATGTCGGCGCGAGGCGCTGGCCTAGGGGGATCACCGTCCTCCGGCATGCCGAGACAGCCGCCTCCGGAGGGATCCCCTAGCTCGACGTGGAAACATTCGCGGCTCGGGCCGCAGTCCTTGTCGCCAAGGCTGCGGCTGCCGTCGGAACAGTCAGAGAGGCAGTAGTCACATGCGGTCATGAAGTCCCGCATGGCACTAGGGTTGCCAGATCCGGAGAAATCCCAGCAGATGCTGGGGTCGTCATCTTCCTCGGACCCAGAGGGTCCGTAGGTCGAGACACCCGTCAATCGGTCCCAAGGCGACCGCACACGAAACCCCAGAGAGGTTGCACTCGCCTCAATGTGAGCACCCGCCAAAGCGAGGTCGCCAGGCGGGTTGAGGCCGAGTCGAAATGACGAAAGATGGGGAGCAGTCGGTACCTTTTTGTCGACGAGGAGCGACGAAGACATGTCGGGGGCTGATCGCGCCGTCGTCTTGGGTACGAGGGCGACGTCCTGCAGGCCCTTCGTGAGCGCGCCGGCGTCGTCCACCTGCTCGGGGTCGACGTGTTGCGGGGGGATGCTGCTCGCCTTTGCCTCGAACGCGAGGGCGACGCTTGGCGTGTCCTCCGTCGGGGCGCCGGGGATGTCGATTTGCTCGACAGCCGTCGGAGCGCGGCCTCCCGCTCGGCCCTGGTTGCCCCGCCTCCTCCTCCTCCGATGGCGAGGGAGAGGATGGGGCGAGCTCGAAAGTTGTCCTTCCCCCATGCGGGAAAGACGTTGTCGATTCCGCCGCCGGCGGGTGGGCTGTCCGCCACCATTGTCGCTGTCGCGCGGCGGGGGAAGGAGTATCGTGTCGTAGTTGCCGTCGAAGGACATGAACTCGAGACTCCCGAAACGGAGTACCGTCCCGGGTTGAAGAGGTCGTTGGAGACTGCCCATCTGGAGCTTGACGGGAAACTGCTCGTCAACACGCAGCAGGCCCCTACCTGGCGCGCCAACTGTCGGCGTTCCGAGACCGGGGGGTCCCCGAGCCGACGAGTGAGAGTGTCGCGTGCCCCAGTCCAGATGGGTCGAGCGCGTGGGCGAGCGCGAAGGGGGGGGAGAGAGAGCGAGAGGTCGGTGGCCGGAGCCGGGTCGCGACGAGGGAGTCGGAGAATTCCCGCGGCCTTCGTGTTCGTCCCGCGCCCAGGTCGGGTGCGCTTGCAGTAGGGGGTTACAAGCGTCCGCGCGAGGTGAGGGGAGCGAGCGGCCCCGAGAGAGCGCCTGCCCCTGCCCTTCGTCCCCGCGAGGCCAACCTTCTCTAAGAAGGCCCTGGTCCTTCCTTTTATAGTCGTAAGGAGAGGATCCAGGTGTACAAAATGGGGGTGTAGCAAGGTGCTACGTGTCTAGCGAGGGAGAGCTAGCGCCCTAAGTACATGCCAAGGTGGCAGCCGGAGAGATCTTGGCACCCTGTTGGTGTGGCGTCGTGGCTGTTGGAGGAGTAACGGAGCCGGACGGAGGGACAGCTGTTGGAGTGGCTGGGCCCTTGCTGACGTCCTCCTGCTTTCGTAAGGGAGCTGAGAGCCGCCGTCGTCATGGTCTAGCGGGGCGCCATCATTGCCCATCTGGCGTAGCTGGCCAGATGGGACGCCAGTCTTGTTCTCTGCGACCCGAGTCGGCTCAGGGCAGGGTGATGATGACGCTTCCTGTTGACGTGGCGGTCTTGCGTCCTAGGTCGGGCGTCGTGGAGGCTCCTCCGAAGTCGAGGCCGAGTCCGTCCTGCATGATAGAGGCCGAGTCCGTCCTGCATGATAGAGGCCGAGTCCGTCCTGCATGATAGAGGCCGAGCCCGAACTCCTGGGTCGGGCGAGGCGGAGGTCGTTCGGCAGAGGCCGAGGCGGGGTCCGAGCCCTGGGTCGGGCGAGGCGGAGCTCGTCGTCTTCCGGGGCCTTAGCCCGAGTCCGAGCCCTGGGTCGGGTGGAGCGGAGTTCGCCGTCTTCCGGGGCCTTAGCCCGAGTCCGAGCCCTGGGTCGGGCGGAGCGGAGTTCGCCGTCTTCCGGGGCCTTAGCCCGAGTCCGAGCCCTGGGTCGGGCGGAGCGGAGTTCGCCGTCTTCCGGGGCCTTAGCCCGAGTCCGAGCCCTGGGTCGGGCGGAGCGGAGTTCGCCGTCTTCCGGGGCCTTAGCCCGAGTCCGAGCCCTGGGTCGGGCGGAGCGGAGTTTGGCCGCCCGTCGGTCTTACCTTTTGCGTTAAACGCCCTGGTGACTCGGTCGGTTGGCGCGGTGATTTAGTCAGGGTTACTTCTTATCGAAGGCGGGGCCTCGGGCGAGCCGATGATGCGTCTGCCGTGAAAGAGGAGACCTCAGGCGAGACGGAGTCATCTTAGGGTCGGCTGCCCTCGCCCGAGGCTAGGCTCGGGCGTGGCGTGATCGAGTCACTCGTATGGACTGATCCCTGACTTAATCAAACCCATCAGGCCTTTGCAGCTTTATGCTGATGGGGGTTACCAGCTGAGAATTAGGCGTCTTGAGGGTACCCCTAATTATGGTCCCCGACAACAGCCATCAAATCACAAGTCCTGGCAGACTTCATCGTCGATTGGACGGGGCCAATGACACAGTCGGACCCGACCACAGAAAAAGTGTGGACAATCCATTGCGACGGCGCCTGGTGCCATGCGGGGGCAGGCGTCGCTGCAATCATTACTTTGCCCACCAGGATCAAACATAGATACGCAGCGCGCCTCAGCTTTGCTTTGGAGTCTGATAGATGCACCAACAACATAGCAGAATACGAGGCTGTCATCCTCGGCCTTCTTAAGCTAAGGGCACTTGGTGTCACCACCTGCATTATCAGAACAGACTCCAAGGTAGTCGCCGGCCAGGTCGAGAAAGACTACGCAGCGAAGGACCCCGCACTCATGCAGTACCTCGCGGCCATCCGCAGCCTCGAAAGACAATTCAAGGGTTTCACGTTGCAGCACGTGGACCGAGCCAAGAATGAGGAGGCCGAGGCGTTGGCCAAGGTAGCCGCCAGGGGCGAGGCCCTACCCTCCAACATGTTCTACCACGTCATCGGCACGCCAGCCGTCCGCAGCCCTGAGGGGCTCCAAATAACCAATGACAGTGAGGGCCACCGCATAGTCAACCTCATCATGACCGAAGACTGGCGGGCACCAATAACCCTGTTCCTGCAGGGGTACTACCATCCAACCGACATCAACGAGGCCAAGCGCCTCAAACACCGAAGCCGGGAGTTCGCGTTGATCGAAGGCCAACTTTACAAGAAGGGGGTCAGCCAACCGATGATTATGTGCGTCACCGAGACTGAAGGCGTCCAAATTCTACGCGAGGTCCACAGCGGGACTTGCGGCTCTCACGCAGGGCCGAGGGCCCTAGCGGCAAAGGTGATTCGTCAAGGTTTTTACTGGCCCGCCATGATTTGCGCCGCAAATCGGGTCACAAGGTCCTGCGAAGCCTGTCAGAAATTTTCTCCACGCTCCGAACGCCCTTCGTAGTTCACGAAGCTAATCGCCCACACGTGGCCCCTTCAGCGCTGGGGCCTGGACATTGTCGGGCCCCTACCCACGGCTCAGGGGAACCTCAAGTTCACCTTCGTCGCCGTTGAGTATTTCACCAAATGGATTGAGGCGAGGGTAGTATCCACTATAACATTGAAGATAGCCCAGAAACTCTTCTGGCAAAACATTGTTTGCCGCTTCGGAGTCCCGTCCGAACTCACAGTCGATAACGGCAAGCAATTCGACAACCAAGACTTCAAGGATTTCTGCTTCTCCATCGGCACCAAGCTTGCCTTCACCTCAGTGTATCACCCCCAATCCAACGGAGTCGTGGAACACGCCAACAGAAAAATTTTCACAGCCGTCAAGAAAATGCTCCTCGACGACAAAAAAGGCAAGTGGCTCGACCTGTTACCCGAAGTGGTCTAGGCGCTGAACACAACTGAGTGCAGGGCGACTGGGTTCACCCCTTTCCGCCTTCTGTACAGGTCGGAGGCTATGACTCCGCAAGAAATAAAGCACGGGTCACCTCGGACAGTTGCGTCGGCCGTCCCCGACGTAGACGAGCCTACTTCGAAGGACCTCATCGACGGAGACTGCGTCTTCGCCCTCCAGGCTCTAAACAAATACCAAGCTCAGACAAAAGCATGGCGCGACCACACTGTCATCCCGAGGGAGTTCAACGAAGGAGACCTTGTACTCGTCCGGACAGCTCGGACAGAGTCCCGGGGCAAGTTGGAGCCGAAATGGGAGGGCCCTTTCATCGTCAAGACAAAAGCGTCCCCCAGCACGTGCAGGCTGACAACGCTATCCGACAAAGACTTAGAACTCTTCAGGGCCACCTCGCCCTTGTAATCCGCAGAACAAGTTTTAAGCCGGCCTGCACTCTTTTCCTCCCGGGGGGTGAGGTTTTTAACGAGGCGGAGCCATGTAATATACACGTGAAAAATCCCCCGCAAAAACTACGTCGAAAAAGACCGCATCAACGGTCTTCGACATTCGACCGACACAAAAGTCACCGCGAGGGGCAGCGATGGCTACCCTCACGTGCGACAATCCATGCAAAAGTCGCTTAAGGGTGCAGCCGGACTAGCACAACAAGTGCGTAAATCCGAAGTCTTCTCAAAAAAGACTATCCATGCAAAAGTCGCCTAAGGGTGCAGCCGGACTAGCACAACAAGTGCGTAAATCCGAAGTCTTCTCAAAAAGACTATCCGTGCAAAAGTCGCCTAAGGGTGCAGCCGGACTAGCACAACAAGTGCGTGAATTGAAGTCTTCACCACAAGACAATCTGCGCAAAAGTCGCCTAAGGGTGCAGCCGGACTAGCACAGCAAGTGCGCAAATTCCAAGTCTTCTCCAAAAGACTACCCGTGCAAAAAGTCGCCTAAGGGTGCAGCCGGACTAGCATAACGAGAGTAAAAATCAGAGGCGCATTACATCAGTCCGAAAGTTTACAGGCGCAGCCGGACCGACACAATAATATACCAGACCCGGTGCGCAACACCTTACGAACACACCCAGATGCGCGAAGGCAATCAACCTTATCACACAAACCACAGTTACACGCGTGCAGCGAGGGCATCACACCTTACATAGGTTCAACCTTCGGAATGATCCCCATCTCCCTATAGTTAAATAGCATTATCCTCAGCTCGTCACCCTCAAAAAGCCTTCGCAACTCACCCTCACCCACACTCGCCCCAACCAGCGAGGACAACAATTCCTGCCTACCAGCCCTGCCCACACGAAGACGACCACCATCAAACCCGCCCACTCTATGCTTCGCTACCGCCCTTCGCCGCCTACGCCCAACACTCGGACCAGACAAAATTTCAGCATCCGTAACACGCGGGGAAGCCTCCGCCTCAGCCACATCCAAGGCCGCAAAATAATCTAAGCCTTCATCCGAAGACTCTTCCGTCCACAAAACCGAACTCCCAGAGTCGTCAAACTCAGAAAACTTAGACGTAGACCCATCCGAGTCATTTCCGGCGACTACGGTCGAAGCCGCCACAAAATTAGCAGTATCGGTTGCGAGCGCAGGCCCAAAATCTTGAACCTGCACAGCAACCAAGGTTCAGTAACACAGACAAAATTCCCTAACTACCCCATACACACTAAGCCACCTGCGAAGACCCAGCAGCCGCGACGGGATCTTCCGCCGCTGGCTCTGTCGCCGCCTTCGGGGGATCCTCCACCATCGGTACGGTGGCGGCCGGCGAGCCTCCACCAGACACAGTAGATGCAGGAGCAGTGTGGGAGCCTTCATCGGTTTCCGGGGGCGGCGCTGGGTAGACCTCAGCCTCGGCCATCACCGGGTCGGCCTCCGCTTCGGGCAGCGCGCTGTTCAGACGCCCGAAGTCCTCCACCTCCTCAGCACGCGCCATCTGCAGCGCAGCACACCGATTCAGCACACCAGCGCACACCCGCATTCCACAACACAAAACGAAACACAAACCTTACCTGATCCCTTGCCCGGTCAGCCCTTTCCCTAACCGCCTCCTAGCCGTGGGGGCCCCACATCCGGTCGAAGAGGGCCCCCCCGGCGTCCTTCACCACAGGGTCTTCGACCTTAAAAATATTGCGCCCAAAATCTTCATCGAATCGGTCGAAGACCTCATAGTGATTGCACCCTTCGCGGGACAGCGCGTTCATAGCCCCCTCACAAGTGACGAGGGAGGCATACGACATGAAGCCCGCCACGATGGTCGGGAGCGCTTGCAACTCCTCTTGCAGCCATTCGAGGCACCGAAGGCCCGCCTCTCAGTCGGGCACCTCGAAGTCAGCAGTCCGCGCACCTAGCTCGCGGTACGAGTCCACGAGCTGTGTGCGCGTCCGCTCAACCTCCACGCGAGTAGAAGCCTCGGCCCTGTCCACGCGGGCCTGCAGAGCGTTGAACCGTGCCTCCCACTCCCCGGCGCGCTGGCTGGCGAGACTCTCCTCCGCCCTCGCCAATTTGGCCTCCGCCTGCGCCGTCTGCGCCTTGGTGATGGCCTCATTGGCCTCCTTCCTTTCCTCCACCAGCTGGCGCCGGAGGTCAGTCCTCTCGCTCTCCAGGGCGGCCACCTTTTCCGCCAGCCGGCGGTTTTTGCTCTCCACAGCCGATTTTTCCCAGATGGCGTCCGCGTGCTGCGCCCGAAGTCTCTCGACTTTGGCATCCATGCCCGCCGCCAGGGCGCCCGACGCCACGTGGTCAGCGAAGTCGGCCGCCTAACAGACGCGCATCAGTACACAATCACCATGAAAGCGGCCCACAACGAAGCCTACCTCAACTTACTTGATTCAGCTGCAGCGACACTTCCCGCAGCCGGCGGGACACAGTGCCCACCTCATCTTTGACGGCAGTGGCCGCCAACACCTCGCCGCCAGCGCTGAAAGCGCCACCCTTCGCCCCAAAAACCGTGGCAGATGCCGTGGCCGCCACCGCAGGCGAGATGGCAAAAAGTTGCCCTTCTCCCGACCATGCAACGTATCACTGGTCAAAAAAAACTTACCGGTGAGATAGTCGTCCATGCAAATGTCTGTGCCGAAGTCAGCAAGACGCTTCCCCGGCGAAGGCAGCTCCCGGACCTTCGCAGCTCCCTCCAGGGCGGACTTGGTCCCGCCAGCGCCGGCCGCCTTCGCGCTCTCCGGCAACTTGCTAGATCCAGGCGCGGCCGCCTTCGCAGCCAGCGAAGGCTGGCTACCGCCGGGGACGGCAGCCTTTGCGCCCCCTGCGCCCTCTTCGGCCTGGCCTCAGGGAGCCGGACGACCGCCCGGCGCTTCTGCGCAGCCTCCTGCTGATCCTTGTTCATCACTGCTGACACAACAGCAGCAATATTCCATCCGTAAGGGAAAATCTTCAATCCACGAGCTATACGAGACGTAGACATGTCTTCGCCCTCTGCCCAGGGGATCAGAAGATTCTTTGGCCACCGACCCCCGGTAACCTCCAGCATTCGCGCCGAAGACTCCCGGAGCTCGTGCGAAGACATCCTCCCCCCGGGGGACGCGCATGTCTCCATCAACTCCACAACAAAATTATCAGACACCCTCTTTTTCCCACCACGGTACCTAATTTTCTCTTCTTAGTGACCGGGGCGGCCTCCTGCGATGGCCCTTCCTCGGCACCGCCCATCGTTTTCTTCCCGCGACGGTCGGCGGTGTCTTCCCCGGGGTAACCGTCGTAAGGCAAGCGGTTCAACTCGAAGACCCGATTCAGCCTGTCATTGGTCCCGCGGATATCCCAGCTCCGCAGACCCTCTGTCTTCGGCACGTACCTCCCCACGATCCTCGCTGCGCCGTCCTCCGCTTCACGCACGAATGCGGCGGGATCTCGGCCCTGCAGATCCAGTGCGAAGGCAGGACTCCGCACCAGCATCCCGCCACGGGAGGGCATCTGGCAAGGGCACACTTCGCCCAGCGCCCAGCCACACGCCAAGGGCCATACCCCATACCCGACAAATTCCTCAACGAGGTCGCGCCCGCTACTCATGCGGGCCGCGCACCGAAGGGCCCCCTCGTTTTCATCCTCTTCCGCTACCTCAAACTGCGGATACGCCGCGTAATAATGCGAACACATAACGGCCACGGGAAGCCCTGGTTGGCCTTCGACTGTGCCTTCGGCAACGTAGAACCAAAATTCCCACCAGTTGCCCCACTTATTGCGGGCACAGGGAACCAACTCCACGACTTCCATCGAAGTCTTGCCGGTCTTCGACGTAAATGTGCAAGATCCAAATTAAGCAATCTTATTTCCAATCTTCCTTTTCTACCAATGCAGACAATAGTGCTTCGCGAAGACTTCGACCGATGGCTGCCCGCCGTACGAAGTCGTCGCCCAGACATACTTTGCCAGGGCCACCACGGCATTCGGTGTTAACTGGTGGACTTGGACTTCGAATTTGCGCAGAACTTCTCCCACAAATCGATGCGCGGGCAGACGAAGGCCGACGGCGAAAAAAGCCTCGAAGACGACCAGCTCGCCTTCCGACTCGGGGATCTCCTCCGCCCCCGGCACACGCGCCACTTCGCCGCCAAAATACCCAAGCTGTTGCATGTCATGCACGCGGACCGAGGACATCCGTGACGCACCGAATTCCACTATGTCGCCGGGACGCAACTCCTCCGCCGCCACATTGCTCAGCGTCTCCTCGGATGATTCGCCGGCCGGCGGTGTATCAGCAGCAGAAGAGGAAGAGGACGGCATGGCTACGTACCGTCGGCGGCGGCGGGCGGTCTGCTTCACACGGGCCAGATCTCCGGCGAGCAGGAGCAAGGAGGGCAGATGAGCAAGCGGGCGGTTTGAAAAGGAGGTTAGGGTTTTCGTGGTGCGTGGAGAGATAAAGTTCAAAAGGCGCCGTCTCCCGCCCCCTTTTATACACAGGGCGCGGCACTTCGGGAAACCCGCAATCCAACAGTGCGGCGTCAATCAACGGTCATGTCAAAAACCCCCGAGGAACCACTTCGAGCGAGGGCAGCGTCTCCACCATCTAGCGACGTCTTTGGCTCCAGATGACTTGGTCGAACTGGTCCCTCGGAGGGCAAATGTTGGGGCGAAGGCGTAGACGCTACCCTCCGCTCGATGCCTTCGCCAGTCTCGCTGCACCAATGGAGACGACGTCTGGCGGACTACACCCTTCGTCCGACGCAACTAAAGGACGAAGATCCATGGCGAGGCCGCTCCATCCCGCGGGGTCGCCCAACGTGAGAGCCCACGTACAATCTGGCCCGTCATAATGGGCCCCGCGCTGTTGTTGCGCATTACGGGCCTAAATTGTAAAGGTTTTTCCATTATTACAGTCTATAACCCTGCTTTAATGGGAATATTCCGGGAGAACCTGGGCTCCTGAGGGCACATGCGTCCACAAAGGAAATGATTATTGCAAGCATTGTTGCTGCTTTTGCTAAAGCTGAACCTTCTTGAGCTGCACCAGTAAGGTTGATGGAAGAGAGTCTTCCAGAAAAATGTGCATCGCTTGCTCCCGAAGCACCTCCCCAGGGTAATTTAGAATACATTGTTTGCCACACTTCGGGAAAGTAGTTATCATCGGAACAAATTGCCGAAGTGCAACACTATGCCAAGGAACTAAAATACCTGCAAGGGTTTTGGTTTATGGAGGAGACAATGAGGATGATTTCCTTTACTGTCTTCCTGACAGTAAAGAGATAAATGTTTGCTGAGAGATGATGAACAACATGGGGTTTCCGAAGCTTGAGCTTAGTTTGTCCGCTATGATGAAGGATCAGCTTGCTGATAGCCTCGCTTACAATAGCTTGAAGGTTTGTACATTTTGGCTTCGTATTTGGTACTTTTTGTTACAGTGAACTATTTTGGTGGTAATTCTTACTGTTATTGTTTGTTTCGTTTTTCTATTTTGCAGGGTCTAATTCTTAGTAAGGCTCTAAAAGTTCAAAAAGATGCAGAGGACGAAAGATGCTAGATAGCACTTCAAAACCTCCGATAGGAAGTTATAACCTTGAGGAACGAAGCCCTTGAAAAATATAAGATCTTGCTCTCTTTGGTTGAAAGGCTAAAATCCAGTGAAGCTAAGTTATCTACTAAGCAGAACTACATTGATCTGAGATGCAAGAATTAGAGAAGAAACTTGGCGAAGCAACTGAAAATTTTAATGTAGAACTGACAAAACGTGAAACATCTGATATTGAACGATCAAGAGTACAAAAAATTGTTGAAGATCTTCGTGAAGCTAAAGAAAAATGTTACAATGTAGCTATAGATGCACCAAGAATTTGAAGAATAGCTTTTCTAAAGTTGGTGCATTTTCCTCAGAGCAGAACTTCATCCGCGGTGACCCCGACAGAGTTATCCAGTGGATTAACGGTGAAGCCGAAGCCTTTGAAGAGATTCTTAGTGACAGAGGGGATTTTTGTGCCTTCGTCGGTGCTCGTGAGGCCGTATCAGTCCTGGAAAAGGTCGGCTACGAACATGCCAAGGCTGTAGTTCACCTAGGATTTCCGCTCTCAGCCAATGATATCAAGAATCCTTCAGCCGAAGCCATTGCTTTAGGTGGAAAATTTTATTCCTAAGTATGGCTAAAGGGTGGCCGAGATATAACTGACAAAGCTATTAGAAAAAAGGAGAAAGAAACCCATGTTGCCTTGGAAGAGGCTAGAAGAACTGAAGAAGCTGTTGAACGTGCTTTACTTATAGGTACATTTATCATGACCTAGCTTCATAAATTATTTTAGCTTTGAACTAATCAAATACTTATATTTTGGTGCAGCTGAGCTCTTTCCCCCTCTAGAACCATACAATTCGGAAGCTGATCCTTCTCTGATGGGGGAGCTAGACATAATTAGGATAGCAAACCAAGCTGTTGATGAAGCTGTCCAAAGTCTTTTAAACGAAGCTACTGAGAAGGTTTTGAAAGATGACTAGAGCTTGTCTCTTTGGGAGTTCAAAATCTTTGTATATGGTTTCACTTTTGTTAAGAAACTATTATGGACTATTTGCATAGTTTTTAATGTAATATGTTTCTTTGTGATGCATGAAATCTTCGTACATACCGTTTTTGAGTCGTAGGCGAAAAAACACCTTCCCTTCTTTTTCACGCTTCATAAGAAAGAAATCCCCCTTCTTTGCCGAGACAATATTGAATATCTTGCCATGGCTGTTGTATAGTAATACCATTGACAAAGGTACCATCCCTATATAAAAACATATCTGCCAAAGGCATGTCTTGTGTTATTGGTACATTCTTTCGTGGTTCCTTGCCGAAGGTATACTTGACCTCATGGGTTGGCTGGTATATTTGAAGGAGCAATTTTCCTTCTTTTCCACTGCTTCTATTGATGCAAAATGATGTAAGATGTGATGTTATGCAATATGATATGATGGTATGATGCAAATGATGTTTATGCATGAATCATCAAAGAAAAATCAAGACTCTGCATCCCCTTAGGAATGACTTTGGAGCTAAGCTCTGCATCCCCTTAGGAACAACTTTGGAGCTTCTTCACCTTTTAGTTAGGTGGTATTTTAGCTCTGCATCCCTTTAGGAACGACTTTGGAGCTAAGCTCTGCATCCCCTTAGGAACGTCTTTGGAGCTTCTTCACCTGTTACTTAGGTGGTATTTTAGCTCTGCATCCCCTTAGGGACGACTTTGGAGCTTCGTCACTCTTCCTACTACACTCGATGGTGTAATCACAAATTTATTACAATAGGCCGAAGGTTGAACCCTCTTATATTGTTTTCAGGGGGAATATAAAGATAGAAAAGTAAAAAATACATTAATCTTGGAAACTTTCTGGTCGATCCCCTGTATTGCTTTAGTAAATATGTCTCGATTCGGGCACAGTGCTATTGATTGTGCGAGCTTCGGACTCCTCTCGTGTGTCACACTGTTGCTACATTTGGTGATGCCTTTCTGGTTGCTGAGTGTGAATCAAGGTTGGTGCCATAGGTGGTGGTGGTGGTAGCTGAGCCCATGCATCTTGAGAGTGACTTGTCGAAGCAACTGATGTTGTGGGTTGCCGGTTGCCCACATACTTAGGGATGTATGGCACACAACATGAAGTAGTGTGTAGGACCTGCTTCAGCTGATTCTGTCATGCTTCGGCTTCAGCTATCTCTTTTTGCTTTTGGATCGTTGTAACACCCTAGGTGTTACTCAGGGTGTCTACCCCAGGGTTACCCCCTTTTAACCCATAGTTACATAGAGAATTGTGGGCCAGGTATCTCAATCTTGGAATTCAAGGTCTTAATCAAGTGCAAACTATCTTAGATAATCATGCCCTAGCTTGTAACACACATCTAAGTAGGGAGCTCCCAAAACCCTAGAGCAAAACCCCCATATGCAATAGTAACCCTAATTGAAGCCATGATCAAAAGATCATGTAAACATCATGATCATGGTTTGGACCAAATATAAAAGTTGTAATATACTTATTAACCTACAATTCATAGTAAGGAAGTACCCCCAAAAAGTTTTTAGAGAGGTCCTAAAAGATCACCCAAGATTGAACACAAGGGAGGAATTCAGATTTTTGCCTAAGTCAAAAACCAACCCTTAAGCAAAGATCCCTCATGTTCACCTTGATTTCCTTTTCAAAACCAGTCGACCCAATTAACAAAATGGCGCCAAATGAACCCTAGAATGCCCTAGAAAAGTTTGAACCCAAACCAAAACCGTTTGACACGCCTTGGCATTGGTTTTGTCTCGGTTTGCACAGGGCAGACAGACAAGACTTGGCGCTGCCGTATCTCTTCAACCAGGCCACATCTCCCCTTGGAACTTACATGAACTAGGTAGCCCTAGGTGCAGGGAAGAGATCTCCCACAGGCGGTAGGGCGAGATTCGTACGCCTGGTCGCTCAGCAGAGCGAAGAACACGGGCAGAAGTAACGCGCCACGTGTTCGACGCGCTCTGAGCTCGCCAGAGCACGCCCGCGCGCGCGCCCCGCGTGCCCGCGTCGCGCCAAACGGTCGAGCCGGCGCCCCGGCCGAGTCCGCGCCTATAAAACCTGTCCCAGCGCTCGGTTGCCTTCCCCAACACCTCATCCGTACCTCGCCGGACTCACCCGAGCCAGCCATCGCCTCCGGCGACCTCCCCGCGACCCGCCAGAGCCGACCGAAAGCCACCGTCGTGGCCAACCCCTCTCCAGCCCCCCTCCGTTCAATCCAAGCCCTCAGTTAGCTTCCTGGTGAAGCCGTAAGCCTTGCTCAAGCTTGAACCGAGGGCCTGCATCGCCGGAGTAGCCGAATCACGCTCACCGGAGTTCACGAACCCGCCGGCGCACGTGGACCGGGTAAACCCCTTCACCATTTTTCGATTCTTTGCGTGTATGGCCTCTGCGTCATCCCGTGAAGCTCACCGTGCCCTTTGATTGAACTTTGCCGCCATGGGTTGGCCGGAGCAGACGTCGCCGTCGACCTCCGCCGCCTGCGCTCGTGGCCAGGGTGACTCCGACCACCTCCGGCGACGACCCACACATCGACGTGACCGTCGCAACCTCCTGAACATCGCTGACCACCTCGCCGGACCTCCCTCGCCGCCGGTAAGCCGCGTCGTCCTTTCTTTCCTGCGGCTACTGTTTTGTTTATGGGAGGGACCGCGGGTGTGAAGGAGGGAAACCCAGGGGGTTAAGTGAAAGGTCGCAGACTCAGGTGAATAGTGGCCCGAGGGTAGATCTGCGGGGATTGATTCAGTTTAAACCTAGGGGTCTCGGTGCAAACTGCGTTTTCAGAAAAACCTAATTAAAATCTGTTTTAAATTCAAACAGAAACTTTAAAAACCCATAACTTCTGTTTGGTTTGTCCAATTTTGGTCAAACAAATTTTGCCAGACTCTAAATAACATAACCTGTCTAAGAAAAATATAAAACCCATAAGTACTAGAGAAAAATATCAGGTTCTGATTTATTTTCAGTTTTGGCCAAGAGCTTAATAACAACAAGAAAAATGGTTGCACTATTTAACTAAGGTTAGAAAAATTTGGAGAAATTTATATCTACCTACTGGCCTAGTTAAAAATGTTAAACCTCTCTGTCCATTACATTAAGTTAGTTTAACCCCTTATTCTAGAATATGCTCAAGTTTAAGGAAAATAGAAAAAAGTGATATAAATAATGAACCAGAGAGCACCCTTATTTTTGTTAGGATATTTAGTCACTGTAGTTCACTGGAAAAATGTATCATACCCTGTTGTAGTGTAAGAAAAGAAAGATACCTTTTAAATGAAGAAAATGGGGATAACTTAGAAAAACCCTACAAAAATACCCCTAAGGGGAAACCTCCCCAAACCTTAGGATAACTAATGTTTTGATAATAAGAACTTAAGAAAAATCTGAAGTCTGTTGTTTGATATTTTTCAAATGACAAGTTAGTTCTAATCACTCTTTTTGCACCAACTTTAAAAATCCATCATTAATTAACCACCATGTTGCTCTCTACCATTTTTGGTACAAGAGCTTTTTATCACTACTAGAGGCCAGCAAAAATAACCATTAGGTCAGAAACCACTTTAATAAAGGACTTGTAGTGTAAAGTGGCCCATTTTGCCTAACTATTGTTATTTTTGTTTAAAGCCTAGCTTTTGTACTTTAAGCCTCAAATTAACAACACAAGCTAGAATAGCCAGTGACAACCCACTGTAATTTTTACAAAATTTTTGGAAATTTTTAAACTACTGTCATAGTTCAAACCCCTACTAGAAACCCTAGACGGAAATTAAGAAAGGAAAATGGATGATGGAATTTAATGTCCTCCTAAGACCTTTATAATTGTCCACTGAAAACTGTAAAGGCAATACAAATTCAATATGTTATCTTAAAAGAAAACCTAAACCTAAAAGGTAATAAGTCTATGTATACCACTAGAAGACCCACATAGCCAAGGAACCCTAAGTGAATCCTTGACTTAATTTCTGTAGCTTAATGTTCTTAAATCTTGCATAATCATGACATACATGTTCATTGCATTTCGATAGACTGTAATCTTGCTGACGGAGAGTACGTCCTCGTGCCGGAGCAAGGAGCTACCCAGGAGGTTGCCCCAGACCCAGCACCAGAGCCTGCACCAGAGGACCTGCCTGCCACTGCTTTGGAAGGCAAGCCCCGGTTTTATGCATAACCTGTTATTTATGCTATTTTACTTCACTAAATGATTGTAGGATTGATTGTGCACTTAGGTGTAGGAATTGTTTGAAACCCTAGTTGCATGATCCCAGGAATCCTATTGAGATGAACACTAGTATGCTAGGTCGAGTAGCTGCTTTATTAATTAGGATCTCGGTAGAAGTCGAGTGATTTTTCTAGCACTCGCGCGAGGTCAGGAATTGGCTATATCCACTTCCCTATCATATTGATGTTGGTTGGTGGGCAACAATCCATGGGGATTGGTTGTTCACGGGATAAAAAGTTGATTAAGGATTAAGGTGTGGTACCGTGAGTCAAGCGTTTGAATGTACTAAGCACATACCGAGAAATATGGTAAATCGGTAAACCTAGTACCTGATTGAACCTGCCAGTGGACATACCTCCTCACGCGACCTGAGACGTAGTCTCCCATTCCGGTTATGGTGGGTACAAGTGCTGTCACTGCACGACGGCCAGTCGGGGTCAGTGAGGCATTGTACGCCAAGGCGGTGAGCCCTGATCTGCTGCCAGGGAATCGATGGGGACGGTTGATGTGTGTGGGGACGGAGTGCCCCTACATGTCGTGTGTTTAGGTTTACCTTGCAAGGATAAAAACTCGATTCGAATCGTCTGCTTCTCGCAGCTAATGAGACTGCTTGATCCATGCTGCTACATTGAGTAACAAGTGGAACTGGTTGAGATGATACAAACTGTTGATTGCTAATAATGCTTGCTACTATGTATGAATAGATAGTACACTTTTAGCCTTAAGAGAGTCACACTTAATCTTGATTAAGTTAAAATCTTGATTTAGAAACTCAGCTAGTGCTTTTGGCAACCAAACCCCCACAGCCAAACAGCTGCATGTCTAGAGGTAGAGGAGTATAGACTCCTCACACCGGGTAAGTCTAGCTGAGTATTAGTATACTCAGCCTTGCTTGTGGCATAATTTTTACAGGTTCTCTGGAGGACATGGTTGTTGGCGTGACTTGGCCATCCACCCTGCCACCGGGTTGGACTGTCGAGTGGGACCCTGCCTCGGCTGAGGAGGAGCATGAGGAGTGATGGGATAGGCTTCCCCATCTCCCCATTTATTTATCGTTAGTTTATTTCCGCTGCACTCCAAAACAATGATGGTTACTTTTGCGAAAACTCCAATGGCGACTATGGTGATGTAATAATTTAATACTCTTCCATGCATGGTTTTATGCTTTATTGTATTTGCTCTGTGACTCACCATCGAGTGAGATTGTGGTACTTGATCCTGTCAGTGGCCGTGTCGGACTAGATCCGAGGGATTGACGGGTTATTCCCATTTAAGTGTGGTCTAGCCTCTAAGGCAGGGCTTAGGCACTTAAGTTGGAATAATTCGGGCAGTTCCGCCACAGCTGGTATCGGAGCTTGTACCACCACAGAGGAATCAATAAAACATGAATACCATCCCTTTTCTAAAGTAAAACTTGATAGAAACAATGTTGGATAGATAGTAGGGCGAGCAGGATAGACCTAGGACGTGAAGCCTTAGGAAGGTAGAAGGGTAGCTAGGTGGCTAATTAACTAGGCCCTACAGGCCACTTTTAAAGGATGGGAGTCCTTCCCTATTCCTTTTTATCTTTTGGAGAGGTCGTACAGGACGTGCATGCATGCATTCTTAATTAAGTAAATGAATAACTAAGTAAAAGGACTTAAAAATGAGATAGCAGCCAACTAGGTCCCCAGTGCCTTTTTCTTTTAGTTAGAGGCAGGCTGAGTTTTATTTTCTTGTTCTTTTTGTAATTCTTTTCTTTACTTACGCTTAACCGTGCACAGATGACTTCCCACGGATCCTCCGAGGACGGAAATGCACTGACCCACACTGACGGACTTGCACGAGAGGGTTTTCCCCGCATCTTGTGGGAGGTACTTCAGGGGGCAGGATATTTGACACCCCCTCAGTACGCGGTGCAGCAGTTCGAGAAGCACCGGGTACCTCGCTGTCGGGTGAGGATGACTTCGGAGCCTCATCCCCTGCAGCCAGGCTGGCGTTCACTGGACTCCGAGTCCTATGGATACCGGGCTGAGGACACAATTGAGGCAATTGCTCTGCATGGACTGACTACCTTCTGCGGATTCCATCCCTTGGAGCTGGCTACCCACCCCATTGGGTTGTTCCCCGCGGAAAAGGAGGACGACCCGATGTGGAAGGACCGGGTGGAGCATGCCAAGGACATCTGGGCTCTCTACCCAGGCCACACCGCTCACTTGTCGGTACGATGCATGAATGCTCTGTATCGTCTGCAAGTGATGCGTGGGGAGGCCATGTCCCACCTGATGGCATTACTGGAGGCCACCAAGATCACCCTGGACAACAGGGAGGAACTCGTGGTGGATTTATCCCAGGAGCTGGTGGAGAAAGATTTACAGGTGGAGCAGCTGACTGATGAGATTCATGAGTTGGAGGAGCTAGTGGGCACCATGGAGAATACCATTGAGGTCCTCGAGGATCAGCTCCTCAACACCCAGCAGCAGCTAGCAGAGGCTAATGCACACCTGGACATGCATCACCAAGAGATCCATGATGCGGAGGCTGACGAGGACGTGGACATCGAGGGAGGAGATGAGCCTGCCTCCAGTGTAGACACCGCTGGCTCAGGGAGACCACCTTCCCCCGAGTCCAGCGCTGCCTCGTTCGCTCACTAGATGCCAGACTAATACTAGAAGTTGATGATAGTTGGACTCCTCACCGCTAGCTTAGCTTTTGCACCCTTAGGGTACTAGGCTAGGTAGAGTTGAGTCTTTTGATCCTTGATGTAACCAGTGTTAAAACTCTTTTGGATGATTAGGGATGCTTAATGGTAGTTTAAATTTGGACGGAAGGATCATGTTTTCATTTGTTTTATTTGGAATCTATCAAATTACTTTGACTCCCCTACCATGTTCAAACCTTAAGCTTGGAGATGTGTTATTGAGCAACCATGTGACTTTTTCAGATGGCTGGGAGAGCGCGCCGTGGTCAGAATGAGCACGTTCCTCCACCACCACCGCCTCCCACTCTGCAGGAGCTCATGGCCCAGCAGAATGAGATTCTGAGGCAGCTAGCTCAGCGTCAGCCACCACCTCAGCATTATGGTGGAGACCATCAGCGTCACCCCGTCGCTGCTACTTACCAGGAGTTTCTCAGCACCCAGCCCCCATTGTTTACCAGGACGGAGGACCCACTTGATGCAGATGTGTGGTTGAGGGTGGTAGAATCCAAGTTCCCACTGCTCCATGGGGCTTGCTCGGAGGTCACCAAGGTCAGGTTCGCCACCCAGCAGCTTCGCGGACCCGCAAGGACTTGGTGGGACCATTTTCTTGCTATGCAGCCAGATGGTAGAGAGGTGGAGTGGAGGGAGTTCAAGGCCGCTTTCAGAGGGCATCATATTCCCGCTGGCATCATGGACCGGAAGCTCAATGAGTTTCTGGCACTCACTCAGGGCAGCAGGACAGTGTTGCAATATGCCCAGGCCTTCAATGATTTGTGTCAGTATGCCGGATACCATGCAGATATGGATGAGAAGAAGCGAGACAGGTTCAGGAGGGGGCTCAGCACCAAGCTCCGTGACCGTCTCAACACCGTCAGGGCCAACAGTTACAATGAGTTGGTCAACATGGCTATCTCCCAGGAAGACTGCATCTTGGCTCGACAGGCGGAGAAGAAGAGGAAGACCCCTGTGGCAGGACCCTCGTCTCAGCCACAGCGCTTCAGGATTGTGTCTGACTCACAGAGTAGGGGACCTCAGCAGCAGCAAGGGAGGTGGGTGATCAGGCCACCGCAGCAGCAGCAGCAGCAGGCACCCAACCGTGCCCAGTTCCCGGCTCAGAGGAACAATCAGCAGCAGCAGTACCGCCAGGCCAATGATAACAGGTGTTTCACTTGTGGCAGCACTGGACACTATGCCAAGAATTGCCCCAAGAATCAGCAGAGGCAGGGGCAGAATGTTAACCAGAACCAGGGAAAGAGGCAGAAAGTACAAGTGAGGCAGGGCAAGCTGAACTTCACTACAATGGCTGACATCCCAGAGGGAGCACCCGTCATGACTGGTATCTTTACAGTTTTAAATTTTCCTGCTCTTGTTCTTTTTGATTCTGGTGCTTCACATAGTTTTGTCAGTGCCAAATTTAGTGTCAAATGCCAGTTGCCTTTCCACCACACCAACGGGGCTGTTACCATTTCAACCCCAGGAGGCAGGATTGCCACTAATCAAATCAGCAGGCATGTGCCCCTAAAGTTTGGTAGTTTGATAATTAAAACTGACCTTCTTATCTTGGGACTGGATAGTGTGGATATCATCTTGGGAACGGATTGGTTGACCCAACATCAGGCAATATTGGACGTTGCAGCTAGAGCCATTGAAATTCATTCCCCTGCTTATGGCAAGACTGTTTTGTATTTACCCAACCAGAGTGGTACCCGGTCTTGTGCCTTTGTTCTGGCAGAATCCCCAGTAAGGAAGATCCCAGTAGTCTGCGACTACCCCGATGTTTTTCCGGATGAATTGCCAGGAATGCCACCTGACCGAGACATTGAGTTTGCCATTGAATTGCAACCCGGGACTGCTCCTATCTCTAAGAGACCTTATAGGATGCCTCCCGCGGAACTGGCAGAAATGAAGAAACAATTGCAAGAATTGTTGGACAAGGGATTTATTCGTCCAAGCACTTCACCATGGGGATGTCCCGCCTTGTTCGTGAAGAAGAAGGATGAGAGTTTGAGGATGTGTGTTGACTACCGCCCTCTCAATGCGGTGACTATCAAGAACAAGTACCCGTTACCCCGCATTGATGTTCTGTTTGATCAGTTGGTAGGAGCCAAGGTATTCTCCAAGATAGACCTTCGCTCAGGCTACCATCAGATCAAGATCCGTGCCAGTGACATTCCCAAGACGGCTTTCTCTACCAGATATGGGCTCTATGAGTTTTTGGTAATGTCCTTTGGGCTAACCAATGCCCCGGCTTACTTCATGTACTTGATGAACTCAGTATTCATGCCAGAGCTAGACAAGTTTGTGGTTGTCTTCATTGATGACATTCTGGTTTATTCCAAGAATGAGGCTGAGCACACTAAACATCTGCATATCGTGCTTCAGAGACTTCGCGACCATCAGTTGTATGCTAAGTTGTCCAAGTGTGAGTTCTGGCTGAAAGAAATAAAATTCTTGGGTCACACAATCTCTCAGGATGGGATATCAGTTGACCCTGAGAAAGTGCAAGAGGTGATGGACTGGAAACCTCCGACCACGGTAAAGCAGATTAGGAGTTTTCTGGGATTAGCAGGATACTACCGATGATTTATTCCGGATTTCTCCAGAATTGCCAAGCCAATGACTGAACTGTTGAAGAAAGGGGTCAAATTTGAGTGGAGCCAAAAATGTGAGAATGCTTTTCATACCTTGAGGCAACAATTGACAACAGCTCCGGTGCTAGCCCAACCTGACAATACCAAACCATTTGAGGTTTATTGTGATGCTTCTGGTACCGGATTGGGTTGTGTCTTGATGCAAGATAACCGGGTCATTGCGTATGCTTCCCGAGCCCTCAGGCCCCATGAGCAGAACTACCCGACACATGATTTGGAGTTGGCAGCAGTAGTTCATGCCCTCAAGATATGGAGACACTACTTGATGGGAGCTCACTGTAACATTTACACTGATCACAAGAGCCTCAAGTACATTTTCACTCAGGCAGATCTGAACATGAGGCAGAGGAGATGGTTGGAATTAATCAAGGACTATGATTTGGAGGTGCATTACCATCCCGGCAAAGCAAATGTTGTGGCAGATGCTTTGAGCCGAAAGGCCCAATGTAATTGCATGAACATGGATGCAAGAATCACCACCTTATGTGATGAGTTGTGCAAGCTGAACCTAGAAGTTGTTCCTTCCGGTGAAGTGAAATATATTGCAGTGGAGCCCACATTGCAAGAACAAATAGCTCAGGCACAGTTTGGGGATAAGGGAGTTCAGGTTATTAAGGAAATGATCAAGCTGAAGGCCGAAAAATACAAGTGTTTCCGTCAGGATAGCAAGGGGACTTTATGGTTTGAAGATCGATTGGTTGTTCCCAAGAACCCTGAGCTCAGAAGGAAGATATTGGATGAAGCTCATCTATCCAAGTTTTCCATGCACCCGGGTAGCAACAAGATGTACCATGATCTCAGGCCTCTTTATTGGTGGACCAGGATGAAGAGGGAAATTGCCAAGTACGTTTCAGAATGTGACACTTGTCAGAGGGTAAAAGCTAGTCATCTGAAAGCAGCAGGCCCTTTGCAACCCCTTCCCATACCATCTTGGAAATGGGAGGACGTTTGCATGGACTTCATAGTGGGATTACCCAATACCTCCAGGCACCATGATTCCATATGGGTTATTGTGGACAGATTGACCAAGACTGCTCATTTCTTGCCAGTGCACACCACCCACCGGACGGAGAAGTATGCGGAAATCTACATCGACCAGATAGTTCGTCTGCATGGGATACCAAGGACCATAGTCTCCGACCGAGGAGCACCTTTTGTGGCACGATTTTGGGAGCAATTACAGGAATCACTTGGGACCCATGTAATCCGAAGCTCAGCATATCACCCTCAAACAGATGGTCAGACAGAAAGGGTAAATCAGATTTTGGAAGACATGTTGAGAGCATGTGCACTACACTATGGAAAGGACTGGGACAAGTGTTTGTCCTTGGCAGAGTTTTCTTACAATAACAGCTATCAGTCTAGTCTGAAAATGGCACCTTTTGAGGCCTTGTATGGGAGAAGATGCAGAACCCCGCTGAATTGGTCTCAAGCAGGAGAGAGGGAGATATTTGGGCCAGATTTGGTAATTGAAGCAGAGGAAAAGGTCAGAGTCATCAGGAAGAACTTGGAAGCTGCTCAGGCCAGGCAAAAGAGTTATCATGACCAGAGACGGAAGCCACTACAGTTTGAGGTGGGAGATCATGTCTATCTCAAGATATCGCCAACCAAGGGTGTCCAGAGATTCGGGATCAAGGGCAAGTTGGCCCCTCGCTACATTGGACCATATAAGATCAAGGAAAGTTGTGGACCCGTAGCCTACCAATTGGAATTACCATCCCATTTGTCAGCAGTCCACAATGTGTTCCATGTATCTCAGCTGCGGAAGTGTGTTCGTCTACCCACTGAAGTGCTACCAGAACCCGACATTGAGATAGAACCAGACTTGTCCTACCAAGAGTACCCCGTCAAGGTATTGGATCAGAAGGAAAGATCAACTCGGGCAAGGTCAATCAAAATGTATAAGGTTCAGTGGAGTCATCATACAGCAGAAGAAGCTACATGGGAGACGGAGGAGTTTCTACGCTCTCGCTTCCCCGACTTTCTACCCAAAGGAATCGGTATGTAACCCAAAACCCCACCCCCACCTGCCCTTTGAAGTCAATTATAAGAAAAACTTAGATAACAAGGATAGTCTAAGTCATGGACTTAACTTAAGAAGGGCTTCCTTCTGAAGTTGCAAAGAGGATGACATTCGAAGAGCAGTTAGGAAAGTGGAACTTGAGTTCAAGAGGAAAGTAGCACTAGCACATCTTCAAAGCATCCCTCCAAGGGACTCTATCTGAAATCTCGGGACGAGATTCCTTTAAGGGGGGAGGGCTGTAACACCCTAGGTGTTACTCAGGGTGTCTACCCCAGGGTTACCCCCTTTTAACCCATAGTTACATAGAGAATTGTGGGCCAGGTATCTCAATCTTGGAATTCAAGGTCTTAATCAAGTGCAAACTATCTTAGATAATCATGCCCTAGCTTGTAACACACATCTAAGTAGGGAGCTCCCAAAACCCTAGAGCAAAACCCCCATATGCAATAGTAACCCTAATTGAAGCCATGATCAAAAGATCATGTAAACATCATGATCATGGTTTGGACCAAATATAAAAGTTGTAATATACTTATTAACCTACAATTCATAGTAAGGAAGTACCCCCAAAAAGTTTTCAGAGAGGTCCTAAAAAGATCACCCAAGATTGAACACAAGGGAGGAATTCATATTTTTGCCTAAGTCAAAAACCAACCCTTAAGCAAAGATCCCTCATGTTCACCTTGATTTCCTTTTCAAAACCAGTCGACCCAATTAACAAAATGGCGCCAAATGAACCCTAGAATGCCCTGGAAAAGTTTGAACCCAAACCAAAACCGTTTGACACGCCTTGGCATTGGTTTTGTCTCGGTTTGCACAGGGCAGACAGACAAGACTTGGCGCTGCCGTATCTCTTCAACCAGGCCACATCTCCCCTTGGAACTTACATGAACTAGGTAGCCCTAGGTGCAGGGAAGAGATCTCCCACAGGCGGTAGGGCGAGATTCATACGCCTGGTCGCTCAGCAGAGCGAAGAACACGGGCAGAAGTAACGCGCCACGTGTTCGACGCGCTCTGAGCTCGCCAGAGCACGCCCGCGCGCGCGCCCCGCGTGCCCGCGTCGCGCCAAACGGTCGAGCCGGCGCCCCGGCCGAGTCCGCGCCTATAAAACCCGTCCCAGCGCTCGGTTGCCTTCCCCAACACCTCATCCGTACCTCGCCGGACTCACCCGAGCCAGCCATCGCCTCCGGCGACCTCCCCGCGACCCGCTAGAGCCGACCGAAAGCCACCGTCGTGGCCAACCCCTCTCCAGCCCCCTCCGTTCAATCCAAGCCCTCAGTTAGCTTCCTGGTGAAGCCGTAAGCCTTGCTCAAGCTTGAACCGAGGGCCTGCATCGCCGGAGTAGCCGAATCACGCTCACCGGAGTTCACGAACCCGCCGGCGCACGTGGACCGGGTAAACCCCTTCGCCATTTTCCGATTCTTTGCGTGTATGGCCTCTGCGTCATCCCGTGAAGCTCACCGTGCCCTTTGATTGAACTTTGTCGCCATGGGTTGGCCGGAGCAGACGTCGCCGTCGACCTCCGCCGCCTGCGCTCGTGGCCAGGGTGACTCCGACCACCTCCGGCGACGACCCGCACATCGACGTGACCGTCGCAACCTCCTGAACATCGCTGACCACCTCGCCGGACCTCCCTCGCCGCCGGTAAGCCGCGTCGTCCTTTCTTTCCTGCGGCTACTGTTTTGTTTATGGGAGGGACCGCGGGTGTGAAGGAGGGAAACCCAGGGGGTTAAATGAAAGGTCGCAAACTCAGGTGAATAGTGGCCCGAGGGTAGATCTGCGGGGATTGATTCAGTTTAAACCTAGGGGTCTCGGTGCAAACTGCGTTTTCAGAAAAACCTAATTAAAATCTGTTTTAAATTCAAACAGAAACTTTAAAAACCCATAACTTCTGTTTGGTTTGTCCAATTTTGGTCAAACAAATTTTGCCAGACTCTAAATAACATAACCTGTCTAAGAAAAATATAAAACCCATAAGTACTAGAGAAAAATATCAGGTTCTGATTTATTTTCAGTTTTGGCCAAGAGCTTAATAACAACAAGAAAAATGGTTGCACTATTTAACTAAGGTTAGAAAAATTTGGAGAAATTTATATCTACCTACTGGCCTAGTTAAAAATGTTAAACCTCTCTGTCCATTACATTAAGTTAGTTTAACCCCTTATTCTAGAATATGCTCAAGTTTAAGGAAAATAGAAAAAAGTGATATAAATAATGAACCAGAGAGCACCCTTATTTTTGTTAGGATATTTAGTCACTGTAGTTCACTGGAAAAATGTATCATACCCTGTTGTAGTGTAAGAAAAGAAAGATACCTTTTAAATGAAGAAAATGGGGATAACTTAGAAAAACCCTACAAAAATACCCCTAAGGGGAAACCTCCCCAAACCTTAGGATAACTAATGTTTTGATAATAAGAACTTAAGAAAAATCTGAAGTCTGTTGTTTGATATTTTTCAAATGACAAGTTAGTTCTAATCACTCTTTTTGCACCAACTTTAAAAATCCATCATTAATTAACCACCATGTTGCTCTCTGCCATTTTTGGTACAAGAGCTTTTTATCACTACTAGAGGCCAGCAAAAATAACCATTAGGTCAGAAACCACTTTAATAAAGGACTTGTAGTGTAAAGTGGCCCATTTTGCCTAACTATTGTTATTTTTGTTTAAAGCCTAGCTTTTGTACTTTAAGCCTCAAATTAACAACACAAGCTAGAATAGCCAGTGACAACCCACTGTAATTTTTACAAAATTTTTGGAAATTTTTAAACTACTGTCATAGTTCAAACCCCTACTAGAAACCCTAGACGGAAATTAAGAAAGGAAAATGGATGATGGAATTTAATGTCCTCCTAAGACCTTTATAATTGTCCACTGAAAACTGTAAAGGCAATACAAATTCAATATGTTATCTTAAAAGAAAACCTAAACCTAAAAGGTAATAAGTCTATGTATACCACTAGAAGACCCACATAGCCAAGGAACCCTAAGTGAATCCTTGACTTAATTTCTGTAGCTTAATGTTCTTAAATCTTGCATAATCATGACATAAATGTTCATTGCATTTCGATAGACTGTAATCTTGCTGACGGAGAGTACGTCCTCGTGCCGGAGCAAGGAGCTACCCAGGAGGTTGCCCCAGACCCAGCACCAGAGCCTGCACCAGAGGACCTGCCTGCCACTGCTTTGGAAGGCAAGCCCCGGTTTTATGCATAACCTGTTATTTATGCTATTTTACTTCACTAAATGATTGTAGGATTGATTGTGCACTTAGGTGTAGGAATTGTTTGAAACCCTAGTTGCATGATCCCAGGAATCCTATTGAGATGAACACTAGTATGCTAGGTCGAGTAGCTGCTTTATTAATTAGGATCTCGGTAGAAGTCGAGTGATTTTTCTAGCACTCGCGCGAGGTCAGGAATTGGCTGTATCCACTTCCCTATCATATTGATGTTGGTTGGTGGGCAACAATCCATGGGGATTGGTTGTTCACGGGATAAAAAGTTGATTAAGGATTAAGGTGTGGTACCGTGAGTCAAGCGTTTGAATGTACTAAGCACATACCGAGAAATATGGTAAATCGGTAAACCTAGTACCTGATTGAACCTGCCAGTGGACATACCTCCTCACGCGACCTGAGACGTAGTCTCCCATTCCGGTTATGGTGGGTACAAGTGCTGTCACTGCACGACGGCCAGTCGGGGTCAGTGAGGCATTGTACGCCAAGGCGGTGAGCCCTGATCTGCTGCCAGGGAATCGATGGGGACGGTTGATGTGTGTGGGGACGGAGTGCCCCTACATGTCGTGTGTTTAGGTTTACCTTGCAAGGATAAAAACTCGATTTGAATCGTCTGCTTCTCGCAGCTAATGAGACTGCTTGATCCATGCTGCTACATTGAGTAACAAGTGGAACTGGTTGAGATGATACAAACTGTTGATTGCTAATAATGCTTGCTACTATGTATGAATAGATAGTACACTTTTAGCCTTAAGAGAGTCACACTTAATCTTGATTAAGTTAAAATCTTGATTTAGAAACTCAGCTAGTGCTTTTGGCAACCAAACCCCCACAGCCAAACAGCTGCATGTCTAGAGGTAGAGGAGTATAGACTCCTCACACCGGGTAAGTCTAGCTGAGTATTAGTATACTCAGCCTTGCTTGTGGCATAATTTTTACAGGTTCTCTGGAGGACATGGTTGCTGGCGTGACTTGGCCATCCACCCTGCCACCGGGTTGGACTGTCGAGTGGGACCCTGCCTCGGCTGAGGAGGAGCATGAGGAGTGATGGGATAGGCTTCCCCATCTCCCCATTTATTTATCGTTAGTTTATTTCCGCTGCACTCCAAAACAATGATGGTTACTTTTGCGAAAACTCCAATGGCGACTATGGTGATGTAATAATTTAATACTCTTCCATGCATGGTTTTATGCTTTATTGTATTTGCTCTGTGACTCACCATCGAGTGAGATTGTGGTACTTGATCCTGTCAGTGGCCGTGTCGGACTAGATCCGAGGGATTGACGGGTTATTCCCATTTAAGTGTGGTCTAGCCTCTAAGGCAGGGCTTAGGCACTTAAGTTGGAATAATTCGGGCAGTTCCGCCACAATCGTGACTTGGCACGTCCTTGTTGTATGTCCCTTATCCTCCCCACAGAATAAACAGAACAACCTCCTGGGTTGAGAGCTGAACTGTCCTCCGAAGCTTCTTCCTCCTCTGCCCCTTGGAGCTGGTGGCCTGTAAGAGGTTTGTTGCATTCCTGAAGTTTGGGAGCTTTGTTGGTTGCCTTGAGTGTGGTTTGCCCTATCATCACTTGAGCTAGGATTGTGGATTGTTCTGACATGCCTAGGGTGGAGCCTTCCTTCGAAGCCCCTAGTCATCTCATAGTATCTGTAGGCCTCTTCCCTTCTCTATCGAAAGTCATTATCAGCCCTGATGTACTCATCCATCTTTTGGAGGAGCTTTTCCAAAGTTTGTGGTGGCTTCCTAGCAAAATACTGTGCTGTCGGTCCTGGTCGGAGCCCCTTCATCACAGCTTCTATGACAATCTCATTTGGCACCATTGGCGCCTAGGCGCTGAGTCACAAAAATCTTCGGACATATGCCTGCAAGTACTCTTCATGGTCTTGCGTACACTGGAACAAGGCTTGGGCAGTTACTGGCTTTGTCTAGAAACCTGAAAGCTAGTTACCAGCATGTCCTCCAACTTTTGCCATGACGTGATCGTTCCCGGGCGAAGGGAAGAATACCACGTCTGAGCCATGCTCCTGACTACCATGACGAAGGATTTCACCATGACAGCCGTGTTGCCACCATAAGATGATATGGTTGCCTCGTAGCTCATGAGGAACTGCTTCAGGCCAGAATGTCCATCATACATGGGAAGTTATGGTGGCTTGTAGGATGATGGCCATGGGGTAGCCTGCAGTTCTACTGCTAGAGGAGAAGTATCATCAAAAGCAAAGTTGTCATGATGGAAATCATCATACCAGTCCTCGTCATTGCTTGGACTATCTTGACGAAGCTCCCTCTATGTCGTGTTTATCATTTTAAATCATGTAGGTTTGCTCAGAAGTATGAATTCAAAGTAAGCCATCCTACCATATGATTTATACCTTGTATGCATTTTTAATCAAACATAAATACCAATTGTAATACTAGGCATGAAAGGTAAAACTAGATGCAAGAAAAATAGATACGCATATCTAAAAACAAGGAATACAATAAATCTAGTTACCTTAGTCATGGGTGGGAAATTTGGGTCCAAATTATACACTAACCCACTTGGCAATAGACTTGATCCAATATGATGTATCCCATGATATACATCCCAATTTTGCCAAGTCTCCAAATTTCCCATGGTCCTTTGGACTCCTCACTTCCCTCTCGGGATCCAAACCTTCTTGGTGCTTTTCATGGTTGAAATTATTTCTTTTGGCACCTAGATGTGTTTGGCCCTCTTTCCTTTATTGGCTTGCTTGTTGTCCTTGATTCCTATCTGAGAGCACCTAGAGGGGGGGTGAATAGGTGATCCTGTAAAACTTGAAACTTAATGCCACAAAACTTGATTAGATGTTAGCACAATAAAGCCAAGTGGCTAGAGAGGAGTTCTTGCAAAACACAATAACCACAAGAAGATCAACACAGATAGGCACAGTGGTTTATCCCGTGGTTCGGCCAAGTCCAACACTTGCCTACTCCACGTTGTGGCATCCCAACGGACGAGGGTTGCAATCAATGCCTCTCAAGCGGTCCAACGACCCACTTGAATACCACGGTGTTTTGCTTTGCTTTACTATATCCCGCTTGCGAGGAATCTCCACAACTTGGAGCCTCTCGCCCTTACAAAGATGTTCACAAAGAATCACGGAAGTAAGGTTGGGATGAGCAATGCACACAAGACACAAAATCAGAGCAGCAACACGCACACAAGTCACAACAAGAGCTCTCAACACAACCCGAAGAGTACACTACTCAAATGGAGCTCTAGTTGCTATCACAAAGAATCGAATGCACGGAATTGAAGTCTTGGTGCTTAGGAATGCTTAGAGAATGCTTGGTGTACTCCTCCATGCGCCTAGGGGTCCCTTTTATAGCCCCAAGGCAACTATGAGCCGTTGAGAGCATTCCAGGAAGGCAATTCTTGCCTTCTGGCGCGTGGCGCACTGGACAGTCCGGTGCACCACCGGACACTGTCCGGTGCGGATTTCTTTCCTTCTGTGGCACAGCCGACCGTTGAAGATCCAGAGCCGTTGGCGCACCGGACACTGTCCGGTGCACACCAGACAGTCCGGTGCCCCATTCTGACCGTTGGCTCGGCCACGCGTCGCGCGCGAATTACGCGGCTGACCGTTGGCCCAGCCGACCGTTGGCTCACCGGACAGTCTGGTGCACCACCGGACAGTCCGGTGAATTATAGCCATACGCCGTTAATCGCTTCCCGAGAGCGACGACTTCGCCTGTGAATGGCTCACCGGACAGTCCGGTGATTTATAGCCATACGCCGTTGATCGCTTCCCGAGAGCAGCCAGTTGACAGTCGCCAGCCTGGCGCACCAGACGCTGTCCGATGCACCACCGGACAGTCCGGTGCACCCAGACTGCGCAGAGTCTTGGCTGCATAGCCAAGTCTTTTCCAAATTGATCTTTTCCTGTTTCTAGCACTTAGACACAATACATTAGTCTCTAAAACAATGTACTAAGTCTTAGAAACATACCTTTACTCTTGATTTGCACTTTGTCCATCAATTGGCATAGATTAACACTTAAGCACTTGTGTTGGCACTCAATCACCAAAATACTTAGAAATGGCCCAAGGGCACATTTCCCTTTCAATCTCCCCCTTTTTGGTGATTTATGCCAACACAACAAAAAACAACTAAAGAAGTGCAACATCAATGCAAATGAGAACACAAATTTGTTTTGATTCAAATTTGGCATATTTGGATCATTCTTTGCCACCACTTGATTTTGTTTTTGCAAATTAACCTCAAATTCCTATCTCTAAGTCAAACACACTTGTTGAGACATAAAGAGAGTTGTTCCAAGAGAAATTGATCAAAGATTTCAAAAAACTACCCCTTTTTTCATAATCAACTATTCTCCCCACAAGAAGCCAACTTTTAACAAAAGAGACAACAAGAGAGTTTTGACAAACCAAAAGCTCTATTCTATGATTTTCAAAATTCTCAAGTGGTAGCTGATCCATTTATTGCTTTGGCCTTATTTTCTCCCCCTTTGGCATCAAGCACCAAAACGGGATCAATCTTGGCCCCTAAACCCTATTGCCTCACCAAAATCATCAAATAAGAGTACCAAGGCAATAAAAATATTGAGATGGACTTGGAGTAAGTTACCCTCTCATCGGAGTGCAATGGAAGTCTTGCATGGTCCAAGTCCACCTTTCCCTTTCAATCCACCTTTGAGACTAAATCAAGCAAACTCAAGCACACGGTTAGTCTCAAAGGGTCAAGTTGTAGCACATCTCCCCCTAAATATGTGCATCACTCACACATGGACTTTTGAGGTCCGGGGAATGTTTGTACAACTTGAGCACCATAAACAAAATGCATAAGGGAACATGATCAAAGCATGATACACATGTATGCTATAAATCAATCCAAGTTTCGCGAATCTAAGACATTTAGCTCACTACGCAGCCTGCAAAAGGTCTTCTCATCTAAAGGCTTGGTAAAGATATCGGCTAGCTGGTTCTCGGTGCTAATATAAAACACTTCGATATCTCCCTTTTGCTGGTGGTCTCTCAAAAAGTGATGCCGGATGTCAATGTGCTTTGTGCGGCTGTGCTCAACAGGATTGTCCGCTATGCAGATAGCACTCTCATTATCACATAGGAGTGGGACTTTGCTCAGATTGTAGCACAAGTCCCGGAGGGTTTGCCTCATCCAAAGTAGTTGCGCGCAACACTGTCCTGCGGCAACGTACTCGGCCTCGGCGGTGGATAGGGCAACAGAGGTTTGTTTCTTAGAACTCCACGACACCAGGGACCTTCCTAAGAATTGGCACGTCCCCGATGTACTCTTCCTATCGACCTTACATCCAGCATAGTCAGAGTCTGAATATCCAATCAAGTCAAAGGTAGACCCCTTTGGATACTAGATCCCAAAGCAAGGCGTAGCGACTAAATATCTAAGAATTCGCTTCACGGCCACTAAGTGACACTCCCTTGGATCGGATTGAAATCTAGCACACATGCATACACTAAGCATAATATCCGGTCTACTAGCGCATAAATAAAGCAAAGAACCTATCATAGACCGGTATGCTTTTTGATCAACGGACTTACCTCCTTTGTTGAGGTCGACGTGTCCGTCAGTTCCCATCCGAGTCTTTGCGGGCTTGGCGTCCTTCATCCCAAACCTCGTTAGCAAGTCTTGCATGTACTTTGTTTGGGAGATGAAGGTGCCGTCCTTGAGTTGCTTCACTTGGAACCCAAGGAAGTAGTTCAACTCGCCCATCATCGACATCTCAAACTTTTGAGTCATCACCCTGCTAAACTCTTCACAAGACTTTTGGTTAGTAGAACCAAATATTATGTCATCGACATAAATTTGGCACACAAATAAGTCACCATCACAAGTCTTAGTGAATAAAGTTGGATCGGCTTTCCCAACCTTGAAAGCATTAGCAATTAAAAAGTCTCTAAGGCATTCATACCATGCTCTTGGGGCTTGCTTAAGTCCATAGAGCGCCTTAGAGAGCTTACATACGTGGTCGGGGTACCATTCATCCTCGAAGCCAGGGGGTTGCTCCACGTACACCTCCTCCTTGATTGGCCCGTTGAGGAAAGCGCTCTTCACATCCATTTAGAACAACCTGAAAGAATGGTGAGCGGCATATGCTAGCAAAATACGAATGGACTCTAGCCTAGCCACAGGAGCAAAAGTCTCCTCAAAGTCCAAACCTGCGACTTGGGCATAACCTTTTGCCACAAGTCGAGCCTTGTTCCTTGTCACCACCCCGTGCTCGTCTTGTTTGTTGCGGAACACCCACTTGGTTCCCACAACATTTTGCTTGGGACAAGGCACCAGTGTCCAAACTTCATTACGCTTGAAGTTGTTGAGCTCTTCCTGCATGGCCAACACCCAGTCCGGATCTAGCAAGGCCTCTTCTACCCTGAAAGGCTCAATAGAAGAGACAAAAGAGTAATGCTCACAAAAATTAACTAATCTAGAGCGAGTGGTTACTCCCTTGCTAATGTCACCCAAAATTTGGTCGACGAGATGGTTCCGTTGAATCATCGCTCGAACTTGAGTTGGAGGTGCCGGTTGTGCTTCTTCCTCCATCACATGATCATCTTGTGCTCCCCTTTGATCACATGCCTCTTCTTGATGAACCTGTTCATCGTCTTGAGTTGGGGGATGCACCATTGTTGAGGAAGAAGGTTGATCTTGCTCCTTGAGTTCCTGCGGTCGCACGTCTCCAATTGCCATGGTGCGTATTGCGGCCGTTGGAACATCTTCTTCATCTACATCGTCAAGATCAACAACTTGCTCTCTTGGAGAGCCATTAGTCTCATAAAATACAACGTCGCTAGAGACTTCAACCAAACCTGATGATTTGTTGAAGACTCTATACGCCTTTGTATTTGAGTCATAACCTAACAAAAACCCTTCTACAGCTTTGGGAGCAAACTTAGAATTTCTACCTTTCTTCACTAGAATATAGCATTTGCTCCCAAATACATGAAAGTAAGACACATTGGGTTTGTTACCGGTTAGAAGCTCATACGAAGTCTTCTTGAGGAGGTGGTGAAGGTAGACCCGGTTGATGGCGTGGCAAGCCATGTTCACGGCTTCCGACCAAAACTGCTCGGGGGTCTTGAACTCTCCAAGCATCGTCCTTGCCATGTCTATGAGCGTCCTGTTCTTCCTCTCTACCACACCATTTTGCTGTGGTGTGTAGGGAGCGGAGAACTTGTGCTTGATCCCTTCCTCCTCAAGGTACTCCTCCACTTGAAGGTTCTTGAACTCGGACCTGTTGTCGCTCCTTATCTTCTTCACCTTGAGCTCAAACTCATTTTGAGCTCTTCTTAGGAAGCGTTTGAGAGTCCCTTGAGTTTCAGATTTATCCTGCAAAAAGAATACCCAAGTGAAGCGGGAAAAATCATCAACTATAACAAGACCATACTTACTTCCTCCTATGCTTAGATAGGCGACGGGTCCGAAGAGGTCCATATGAAGCAACTCCAAAGGTCTTGATGTAGTCATCACATTTTTGGTATGATGAGAGCTTCCAACCTATTTACTTGCTTGACAAGCTGCACAAGGTCTATCTTTTTCGAAAGTTACATTAGTTAGACCTATCACGTGTTCTCCCTTTAGAAGTTTGTGAAGGTTCTTCATCCCTACATGTGCTAAGCGGCGATGCCACAGCCAGCCCATGCTAGTCTTAGCAATTAAGCATGCATCTAGAACGGCCTCCTCTTTTGCAAAATCAACTAAATAGAGTTTGCCGTCTAATACACCCTTAAAAGCTAATGAACCATCACTCCTTCTAAAGACAGACACATCTACATTTGTGAATAAGCAGTTATATCCCATATTACAAAGCTGGCTCACAGACAACAAGTTATATCCAAGCAACTCAACTAAAAACACATTGGAAATGGAGTGCTCGGATGAAATAGCTATTTTTCCTAACCCTTTCACCTTGCCTTGATTCCCGTCACCGAATATGATTGAGTCTTGGGAATCTTTGTTCTTGATGTAGGAGGTGAACATCTTCTTCTCCCCCGTCATGTGGTTTGTGCATCCGCTGTCAATAATCCAGCTTGAACCCCAAGATGCATAAACCTGCAAGGCAAATTTAGGCTTGGGTTTTAGGTACCCAACTCTTGTTGGGTCCTACAAGGTTAGTCACAATGGTCTTAGGGACCCAAATGCAAGTTTTTTCTCCCTTGCATCTTGCCCCTAACTTCCTAGCAATCACCTTCTTATCCTTTCTACAAATAGCAAAGGAAGCATTGCAAGTATGAAAAATTGTAGAAGGTTCATTGTTTACTTTTCTAGGAACATGAACAACATTTCTTCTAGGCATAGCATTTTTCCTAGCCAAATTTCTATCATGCATAATAGAAGAACTAGAAGCAAACATGGCATGAAAATCAAAAGCATCATAACTTCTATAAGCATTCCTAGAATGTCTCCTATCATGATACATGAAAGCATGGTTCTTTTGAGTACTACTAGCCATAGGGGCCTTCCCTTTCTCCTTGGCAGAGATGGAAGCTTTATGGCTTGTTAAGTTCTTGACTTCCCTCTTGAAGCCAAGACCATCCTTAATTGAGGGGTGTCTACCAATCGTGTAGGCATCCCTTGCAAATTTTATTTTGTCAAATTCACTCTTGCTAGTCTTAAGTTGGGCATTAAGACTAGCCACTTCATCATTCAATTTAGAAATTGAAACTAGGTGTTCACTACAAGCATCAACATTAAAATCTTTACACCTATTGCAAATTGCAACGTGTTCTACACAAGATGTTGATTTATTAGCTATTTCTAACTTAGCATTCAAATCATCATTTATGCTCTTTAAGCTAGAAATAGAGTCATGGCATGTAGACAATTCACAAGAGAGCATTTCATTCCTTTTAATTTCTAAAGCAAGGGATTTTTGTGCCTCTAAAAACTTATCATGTTCTTCATACAAAAGATCCTCCTACTTTTCTAATAACCTATTCTTATCATTCAAGGCATCAATTAATTCATTAATCTTATCAACCTTAGTTCTATCTAGTCCCTTGAATAAACATGAATAGTCTATTTCATCATCGCTAGATTCTTCATCACTTGAGGAAGCGTAAGTACTAGTATCACGAGTGCTTACCTTCTTTTCCCTTGCCATGAGGCAAGTGTGATGCTCGTTGGGGAACAGGGATGACTTGTTGAAGGCGGTGGCGGCGAGTCCTTCGTTGTCAGAGTCGGACAACGAACAATCCGAGTCCCACTCCTTGCCAAGGTGTGCCTCGCCCTTAGCCTTCTTGTACGCCTTTTTCTTTTCCCTCTTGTTCCCTTGTTCCTGGTCACTATCATTATCGGGACAATTATCGATAAAATGACCAATCTTACCACATTTGAAGCATGAGCGCTTCCCCTTCGTCTTGGTCTTGTTGGGATGCTCCTTGTGACCCCTTAGCGCCGTCTTGAAACGCTTGATGATGAGGGCCATCTCTTCCTCATTGAGTCCTGCCTCCTCAACTTGTGCCACTTTGCTAGGTAGTACTTCCTTGCTCCTCGTTGCTTTGAGAGCAACGGTTTGAGGCTCGTGGATAGGGTCGTTCAATGCATCGTCAACGTATCTTGCCTCCTTGATCATCATCCGCCCACTTACAAACTTTCCAAGTATCTCCTCGGCGTCATCTTGGTGTACCTAGGATTCTCACGAATATTGTTCACAAGATGTGGATCAAGGATGGTAAAAGACCTTAGCATTAGGCGGACGACGTCGTGGTCCGTCCATCGCGTGCTTCCATAGCTCCTTATTTTGTTGATGAGGGTCTTGAGCCGGTTGTACGTTTGGGTTGGCTCCTGGCCCCTGATCATTGCGAATCTCCCAAGTTCGCCCTCCACCAACTCCATCTTGGTGAGCATGGTGACGTCGTTCCCCTCATGTGAGATCTTGAGGGTGTCCCAAATCTGCTTGGCGTTATCCAAGCCGCTCACCTTATGGTATTCGTCCCTGCACAATGAAGCTAGAAGAACAGTAGTAGCTTGTGCATTTTTGTGAATTTGCTCATTAATGAACATGGGACTATTAGTACTATCAAATTTCATTCTACTCTCTACTATCTCCCATATGCTTGGATGGAGAGAGAACAAGTGACTATGCATTTTGTGACTCCAAAATCCATAGTCCTCTCCATCAAAGTGAGGAGGTTTACCAAGTGGAATGGAGTGTAAATGAGCATTGGTACTTTGCGGAATACGAGAGTAATCAAAAGAAAAGTTCGAATTGACCGTTTTCTTTTTCTCGTAGTCGTTGTCATCGTTGTCCTTTTGGGATGAAGAGGACTCGTCGCTGTCGTTGTAGTAGATGATCTCCTTGATGCGCCTCGTTTTCTTCTTCTTCCCATCTTTTCTTTTGTGGCCCGACCTCGAGTCAGTAGGCTTGTCATCCTTTGGATCATTGATGAAGGACTCCTTCTCCTTATCATTGACCACCATCCCCTTGCCCTTAGGATCCATCTCTTCGGGCGATTAGTCCCTCACGTGAAGAGAACAGCTCTGATACCAATTGAGAGCACCTAGAGGGGGGTGAATAGGTGGTCCTGTAAAACTTGAAACTTAATGCCACAAAACTTGATTAGATGTTAGCACAATAAAGCCAAGTGGCTAGAGAGGAGTTCTTGCAAAACACAATAACCACAAGAAGATCAACACAGATAGGCACAGTGGTTTATCCCATGGTTTGGCCAAGTCCAACACTTGCCTACTCCACATTGTGGCGTCCCAACGGACGAGGGTTGCAATCAACCCCTCTCAAGCGGTCCAACGACCCACTTGAATACCACGGTGTTTTGCTTTGCTTTACTATATCCCGCTTGCGAGGAATCTCCACAACTTGGAGCCTCTCGCCCTTACAAAGATGTTCACAAAGAATCACGGAAGTAAGGTTGGGATGAGCAACGCACACAAGACACAAAATCAGAGCAGCAACACGCACACAAGTCACAACAAGAGCTCTCAACACAACCCGAAGAGTACACTACTCAAATGGAGCTCTAGTTGCTATCACAAAGAATCGAATGCGCGGAATTGAAGTCTTGGTGCTTAGGAATGCTTAGAGAATGCTTGGTGTACTCCTCCATGCGCCTAGGGGTCCCTTTTATAGCCCCAAGGCAGCTAGGAGCCGTTGAGAGCATTCCAGGAAGGCAATTCTTGCCTTCTGGCGCGTGGCGCACCGGACAGTCCGGTGCACCACCGGACACTGTCCGTTGCGGATTTCTTTCCTTCTGTGGCGCAGCCGACCGTTGAAGATCTAGAGCCGTTGGCGCACCGGACACTGTCCGGTGCACACCGGACAGTCCGGTGCCCCATTCTGACCGTTGGCTCGGCCACGCGTCGCGCGCGGATTACGCGGCTGACCGTTGGCCCGGCCGACCGTTGGCTCACCGGACAGTCCGGTGCACCACCGGACAGTCTGGTGAATTATAGCCGTACGCCGTTAATCGCTTCCCGAGAGCGACGACTTCGCCTGTGAATGGCTCACCGGACAGTCCGGAACGCCACCGGACAGTCCGGTGATTTATAGCCGTACGCCGTTGATCGCTTCCCGAGAGCAGCCAGTTGACAGTCGCCAGCCTGGCGCACCGGACAGTCCGGTGCAACCAGACTGCGCAGAGTCTTGGCTGCATAGCCAAGTCTTTTGCAAATTGATCTTTTCCTGTTTCTAGCACTTAGACACAATACATTAGTCTCTAAAACAATGTACTAAGTCTTAGAAACATACCTTTACTCTTGATTTGCACTTTGTCCATCAATTGACATAGATTAACACTTAAGCACTTGTGTTGGCACTCAATTACCAAAATACTTAGAAATGGCCCAAGGGCACATTTCCCTTTCACTATCACATTTCCATTCTTTTTCTTCTTGATTGAATATGGTGTAGTAGCCTTTTTATCCACCTTGTTGATGTAGGTGTTGGATATTTTGCTTGTAGGCTTTTGCTTTTGCTTGAGCTTTTGCTTTTGCTTATCCCGGTCTTCGCCTTGCATTGGAAATACCTGTGGCCTTCTTTGTGACTTAGCCTACAAATCATAGTTTCGCCCTCCACAGGCTTCTTCACTCCCGTAGTGGTGTTATCCTATGGAGGTTGGATTTGTTTGGCTTTGCCTTTCTTATCATATAAGGCCTCTCCAAGGTGAGCCACCTCTTGCTTTAATTGCTCATTCTCCATTGCAATCTCGTCCGAACATGTTTCTATAATGACATTCTTGACAAGAACTTGAATGCAGAGGTTACGATCATCAATTAAATCAAAGGAGGAAGTAGAAGCATCTTTCTTAATAATTTCAGGTATTTCAACCAAAGGTACTTCTGGGGTGCTACCAATGTTTTCTAGCTTAGTAGTTAGATCATTATTGTGTATGCTAAGAATTTCCATTTTCCCTAGCAAATTTTCAATAGCTTCTTGGGAGCTAGCTAACTTGCATTAAGTTTTTTCATTCTTTTTAATAAGACCATCATTGGTACCAGTGGATGGAGCACTAGACTCTAATTGCTCAATTTTAGTTGATAGCTCACAATTCAAATTTGCAAATGTTTCAAATTTTTCTAGCAAATATTTATAATCATTTTGGGAGCTAATTAACTTATTTTTCAAGGTTTTAAGTTGAGCCTTTTGCTTAGAGCAAATATCCTGGAAAAATTTAACAGCTTCCGCAAGCTCATCTACGACGGGCTTTCCCTCACCTTCATCATCACTACTACTTTCATCACTAGAAGATGGAGTACTCATTTTACCTCTTGCCATAAGGCACTTGTGTGATGACCGTGATGAGCAAGATGAGGACTGGTGGCTATGCGTCCTTGGAGGTTCATCTATGCTTGAAGAATCATCCCAAGTTTTGACACTTGTTAGCGCCTTGCCTTTGCTCCTCCCCTTTTTGGGTTCGGCCATAGTTGGACAGCTGTCCCTGAAATGGCCCTTCTCCCCACATGTGAAGCATCCTCTCTTTACTTTTTCCTGTCAATGTTAAAGAGAAGATCATCTACTTGCAGGGGCAACACCCATTAGATTAATCTTGCGGATCATCCCCATTACCTTTCCGACGTGTGGGATTGTTTCTTTGTCCTTGGAGGATGATGTTGATGGTTGATTATCTTCATAATCATCACTTTCTTCTTCTTCTTCTTCCTCTTCTTCACTTGAGGAACTTGGAGTGGGAGCCTTCTTTTTAGCCTTCCTTTCATCACATGCAAAAGCATATGGCCTTAAGGAAGTTGGCTCCTCTCCTGGCAAATTTTTCGCGGCATCTCAAAGGCTGTGATTTTCCCAATCACAATGGTCGGGGTCATTGTACTCAAGTCCTCCATGTTGTGAAGAATAGTGATGATGCTCCCATATCTTTGTTGAGGTAGTAGGGAGATAATCTTTCTCACAATGTCCGCATCACCTAGCTTATTTATGCCAATAAAATTGAGCTCATTTATGATTAGATTTAAACGAGAATACATATCTCTAACAAGCTCATTATTCTTCATAGCAAAAGAATTATACTCATTTAAGACTAGGTAATATTTTTGCTCACGAACATTGGATGTGCCGTCATGGAGCTCATGCAATTTTAGCCAAATCTCGTTAGCAGTTTTTAATGTAAAGACTTGATTAAAAATATTCATGCTAAGAGATTCATACAAGCAATTTTTGGCTCTAGCATTTAAATGAATTTATTTTTCCTCACTCGTGGTGGGTTTCTCGGGATTTTTGGTGGTTTCATCCTGTCATGAGTGACTCTCCAAAAACCTAGATCAATGACTTCTAGGTAACAAGCCATTTGGGCACTATAATATAGGAAGTTAGTGCCGTCGAAGTGTGGTGGCCTATGGGTATCCATCCCCTTTCTCTAAAAAGCGTTGGCTCTTTTAGCGATGAAGCTAAAGCATTTCAAATGAGCCAAACCAGCCTCTGATACCAATTGAAGCAAACCAGATGACGCCTAAGAGGGGGGTGAATTAGGACTTCTAAAACTTTCACTAAACTAGACCACAAATAAATCTCTAGAGCAAAACCTATGCAAATAATCAAACTGGAATGTGCAAACTAGGTTTTGTCCAAGTGTTGCTATCTCTATCGCAATGGCTAAGTTTCAATCTAAAACAATATAAGTATAAAGACAAGATTGAAACCTGAATGCTTAATATAAATGGAGAAGCTAAAGAGCAAGGTAAAGATGCAAACTCTCGTGGATGACGCTGGTATTTTTACCGAGGTATCCAGAACCGCGCAAGGTCCCGACTAATCCTCGGTGGTGTCCCTACGCAAAGGGAAGCCCACGCGAGGGCCAAGCACCTCGGTCAGGTAACTCCGTAGAGAGCCATGGGCCTTCTCCACACGCAAGTGGTGCTCTGCTTCCGGCTCCTCTTGGACGCTCCCCACCGTCTCCACTATCGAGCTTCCGGCTGAAAATGTCAGGTGCCTCGTTCCCTCCGGTACATGGTGGCAGCCGTGACACAAACGCGGTTGTCACGGTCTCGCAAGACTCTCGCCCCACTCGGTACAATTACAATGGCTCACCCAAGAGCCGAGCGGTTGTGTAGTTTTTCTAATCTCACTCAACTAACTAGGATTCACCTAGAGCAAGCGCTAAAGTGGTCTAACTAACCTAAGCACTTTCTAAAGCACCTACACTAATCACCGAGTGATTCTATTAAGCACCTAGGTGTATGAGCACTTGGAAATATCTAATATATGCCTTGGTATGTTGCTTTGGCTCCCACACCTTGGAATGGTTGGTTGGGCATGTATTTATAGCCCCCAACACAAAACTAACCATTGGAGAAAAGTTGTGCTCTCTACGGCACACCGGACAGTCCGGTGGTGCATCGGACAATGCACTGTTCACTGTCCGGTGCGCCTAGCCATTGGTCTGACACTACAAACGACCATTGGCGTGCATGCTTTTTACACCGGACACTCCAGATGTCACACCAGACAGTCTGGTGGTCTTCTCTCCATAGTGCCACCTGGAACTAGCCGTTGGGCTACTGTTCCTTGGTGCACTGGACAATCCAGCGTGTGGCACCGGATAGTCCGGTGTGCCACCGGACAATTCGGTACTCCAGACCAGACAGTCCGTAAGCAACACTTCCTTTGTTTCTTGGACATTACTTCATCTTCATAATGTCTTATTTTGAGGTGTTGCTTTCCTCAAAGCCTTAGTCCAAGTCACTTTAGCATGCTGTGAAATACAAACATAAACACTAGCAAACATATTAGTCCACAGGTTGTGTTGATCATCAAACACCAAAATCTATTAAGCCAAATGGCCCAGGGTCCATTTTCCTTGCACTATCTTTCTCAAAATGAACATTGGTAAGTCCTAAAATGTGTTCCCTCTTTAGAAGCCTGTGAGGATTCATCATCCCAACATGGGCAAGTCGGCGATGCGAGAGCCAACCCATATTAGTCTTAGCAATCAGGCAAGTGTCTAGTTCAACATTGTCATTAGTGAAATCAACTAAATAAAGCTATCCATTTAACACTCCCCTAAAAGCTAGTGAATCATCACTTCTAAAGACAGTTCCATCAATAACAGTAAATAAACAGTTGTAGCACATTTTGCATAATTGAGATACAAAAAGAAAGTTGTATGTAATACCCAAATATTGGGAGGAATAGAATGTATAGGAATTGGGAAAATATAAAAGGTTTATTTGACTACTTGTGTTAATTTTCTCATTATTGCATCAATTATATTAAATAAAGAAAATAGTGCATCATGTTGGAGTTTAATTATTTGTGTATTTAATAATAATAATAACACATTAATAATGAGAATTAGGGTTAAACCTAATTCAAAATCTAGAATTTGGAAATAATATATAAAAGAAAGAGAAGAAAAATGAAAACCCTATGTACAATATGAGAAAAAATATATAAAAATGTGCCTTTTCATACTGGCATCTTTGATTAGAATATTTAATCTAAAGTACACATTCACAACAAAGATTTGGATTCAAATTTTGGATTTAAAAATAAAAAGGAAAGAAAACATAAAAGAAAAGAAAAGGAAAGGAAAAGAAAAGAAGAAGAAAAACCCCTGCGCTTGGACCAACTACCCTCGGCCCATCCCTCCCTCATGGCACAGCAGCGCTTCAACCTCGGCCTAGCTCACCCGCAAGCTCTGGCTGGCGTATGGGTCCTCTGTGTCAGTCCTCGTATCACCGCGCGTGGAGCTCCCCCTCTGCCCGTGGGACCCACCAATCAGGGGTGTCGTCCTCACCGAGTGAGGCGGGCTGCGACAATAGAACCCACTGATTCCGGCCGAAGATCCTCGTGGGCTTCGGAGGGGTTGTTGCCGCCAACCCTGGGTATAAAACCCGCGCCCGCACGCCTCATTTCCTAGCCACAACTCACTCTCAGAGCCGACCTCCACCATTGTTGTGAGAATCTCTCCGCCGAGGGACATAGAACCTTTCCCCGTGAGTAGAAATCAGATTGAAAAGCATAAAGACCTTAGGTGCTGACGAGGTCTCATTGTCGGGGCACACCGTGCGGGGTTGGATTGGTGGTTGGCACTTGGAGCAGCAGTGTTGGTGGGAATTCCTCACCGGAGTTGATTCCCCACCATGGTCCGCTATTTCCAGTGGGCGGCGCTCAACGTCTACTTTTGTCGCAGGTAAGGGATCCCTCCGGTGGCATATTGTTCTCTGCTAGGCCATGGGGTCTTTTAGGTAAGTTTTGGGGCACCAGGTTCCGGGGTCGCGGGCACTACGGCGAGCTCACCGGAATCTAGTTGGCGGCACCGCTGTTCTGTTGTGCAGGGAGGGAAGATGGCACGTATGCCGTTAGTTTCATGATGTGTGGCTAAGATTAGCTCGCTCGTACCGGTTCGACTGAATCGATCTAGTTCGTCCAGCCCAGATCGGGCACGTGAAATTCGTTGGGGGCGACATAAAATCCTAGACGTCAATAGTTGATCCAAGGGCCTACAGATCGTACCAATTTATTACTGACACGGATCTAATCAGTGCCATGGAATGTAGATCCAACAGCCCAAATCTCTTTGTACCCCTTCGGTCACACGACTTTTGCAATAGGGCCCCTCGGTTTAGTATAAATAAACCCGCCATCCACCCCTGTGTGAATTAATTTTTTTTATGCCTGGGAATTTTCTTCGAGACCCCTGGAAAAACTCAGAATAGTGCCCACAGTCCAACATAGATCTCAGATTTAATAAATCAAATCAGATAATGATTTTTATGTGTTAACTAAACCCTAAAACTTCATAAATCCATAATTCCTTTGTTTTAAACCCAAATTGATTCATTCCAATTGCATTGAACTCATAGTAATATTGTTTATCTTTTAGTAACCTTATTTTATTGTGTAACATATAGTTAAAATCATATACTCATTTTGTTTTATGTTTAACACCTAAACACTCAGAAAATCGTAACTCGATAATCGTAACTCCGAATTCAGTGATTCTCGAACCTACGATCTTGTTATGATGCGTAGTATATTATTATGCAGTACGATCTCATGTTTGGTGTTTTGTTAATTTCTCCTGTACCATGTTTGTTTGTATTGTTGCGAGTAGACGAGCAATCCACTGAGGACCCAGGTGTTCAGCCGGTGGATAATTCTAAGCAGGAGCTCATTCAAGGCAAGTTGTGCCCTTGACCACTTTTATTTACTCAATAATATTCTATTTAATCACTATGACATGTCTAGGCTTAATTTTGATGGGACCCAATAGGTCACCCTAGTCTACTTTACCTTATGCCTTGATCACCACTGAACTTTTGGGTAGTCTTGCTATTGCTATATGTGGTTTTGGGTGTTGAGATAAATTTGGCACATGATCATTATTTATTATTAATGTGGATTGTTTATTGTTCATGGTAAGGTTACTGTGTTAATTGGAACATGGAGAACCACCCGGGAAAACAGTGCTACCATAAGGGTGGAATGGGACACCCTTGGCCAAGTAATTAGGAAAACTAGGGAGAGATTACCTTACCTGAAAGGGGCAAGCGGGGAGGCATTGTTGTAGACTATAGGGAGGTTCTCGGGTTGGACTGCGTGGCATTCCGGATGGGAGATTCCTATGCTTCCTTCTTTCTGAATCCGTAGCGGGTTTTCTCGAACTAGTGGAACTTTGGAAAGGCCTCATAGTGATACTCTGCCTCGTCTCCTTAGTAGAGATGAATGGGAAGTCACGATCCCTTGGCAAATGGGTAACACGACTTGTGGGTAAAGATGTGCAACCTTTGTAGAGTGTAAAACTGGTATATCAGTCGTGCTCACGGTCATGAGCGGCTCGAACACCCACATGATTAATTTATGGAAGTAAATTTAATTTGTCATTTGCATCACATTGTGGTTTATTATTAATTTTGATCTACTATTACTTTGGGTTGGCATACACTTACATTTAGTAACTACTAATAAAATTTGACCAACTTATTAAAAGCAATGCTCAGCTTCAACCATTATTTATTTGATCAGCCTTACACTTCACATGGGCTCCCACCTTTGGTGAGTTCATGCACATTATTCCCCACAACTTGTTGAGCTATGATCTTTTGTGAGCTCACCCTTGCGATATATAAACCCCCCCACAGGAGAAGAACACGTGATCCAGGAGGAGACCTACAACGAGGAGTACGAGTTGATCTAGGTGGCGTCTCCCAGTCAGCTTGATGGCACCAATGAATAATTATTAGTTTGTTTTATTGTTATCATTTATTTTTGTAGGACTTCCTCTATGTAATAATGATTTTTGTGACATTATCTCTATACACTTTGTCATTATATGTGATGTTCTTCTTTGGCGCACATATGAGACGCACCCGACTTTATCCCTTAAATCCGGGTCTGACAGAAGTGGTATCAGAGGAAATGTTGACTATAGGATGAAACCTAGATAGAACTAGACAAAACCTTTACCTACTTACCTTCACTCTGATTCTTTCTATACTTTTCTTGATCATGTCTCACCTTTGGTTGTTCTACTCTGACTACTCTTACCTTTTCTACTCTAGAGAGACAAGAAGGATTTTACACCTTGGAATCCTACAACTACAAACTCCCTAAAGATATAGGAAACCTAAGACAAATATATATATATATATATATATATATTCTCTGTCTAAAGTGTTTGGATGTTTGTTCTGATGATAAGTGCTTGATTTGCTTCTTTGATTGACTGAAATAGTATAGCAGGGCATTCTAGCATTTACCACCATAAGGTAATATATTAGTATTAGTAGGTGACACACTAATCTACTGAGCTAATAAAACCCCCGAAAGATCATTACTCGTCGTATCTACAATTCTATCTTACCATGTGTTTCTAACTCAGATGGTCAATACTAGGAAGGGAGGTGGAATCGATCTACCTGCCAACCACCACAACAGGAGGATCGTTAGATAACCACAACCAGAAATGAATCCTCTAAATCGTCCACTGGCTAGGACAGATCTAGTGGTTGCCGCTTAGATGCAGATGCTGCAGCAGATGGCAAAAACGATGAATGAAATACAAGCTCAAATGAGGCAAGAACGCCAGGAGATGCGTCAAGAACGGCTGGAAATGCGTCAAGAGATGAGGCAAGAATGGTTGGAGCGACAACAACAACCACCACTATCTCCACCACCACCACCAGCTCCACCCTAGGACAAGCACCGAGAATTCATGAGTCAGAAGCCACCCATGTTCTCTAGCTCTCTAGATCCTCTACAAGCGGATAATTGGCTGAAATCAGTGGAGAAGATGCTCAATATTACTCAATGCAATGATCGGGAGAAGGTGCTCTATGCTTTGGGTCATCTTACTGGTCCCACTGCTGATTAGTGAGAGTCCTACATTGCTGCCCATGCTGCTGCTGATACTATCACTTGGGCAGAGTTTGCTACACAATTCAGAAACTACCATATTCCTGCTGGCCTGATGAAAATAAAGAAGGAATTTCTATCACTAAAGCAAGGCAACATGTCAGTCAATGAATATCGTGATAAATTTATTTAGCTGTCGAGGTATGCTCCAGATGAGGTTGCTGATGATGAAAGGAAGTAGGAGCATTCATGGAGGGACTCATTGGGCCACTCCAGTACCAGCTGGTATCTCATACCTTCCCATCTTTCTAGAGGCTTCTAGATAAGGCTATAGCTATTGAACACAAATGTGTTCAGCTAGGCGAGATGAAAAGGAAGGCTATTACCCAGGGATAGGGGAGCAGTAGCGTTCGCGCTCGCTATATTCCACCCTAGGGTACACTAGCTCGTCCTGGAGGCAAGCAACAGCCCTATCGGTGATCTGCTAAACAGACACCACAGGCGGCACCATAGACTCCGCGCATACTCGTCAGGCTACCACCACTAGCACCTCAGCGAGACCTACAGGCTAGGGCACTGCTACAGGCACCACATGCTTCAAGTGTGGTGAGACTGGTCACTATGCTAATGTTTGTCCGAAGAGGAACCCCAACACACCGGCTCGTGGTAATTCTCAAGGCAAGCAGACACAGACTCCAGCAGCAACCGTGGTTACAACATTGCGAGGGTTAATCAAATTAATGTTGAAGCTACTGAGGATGGTCCCAACATCGTCATTGGTACGTTTTTCATTAATACTGTGCTAGCTACTATACTTTTTGATTCTGGAGCTTCGCATTCATTCATATCTGCTCGTTATGTTCATGCAAATAGTCTACCTTACCTTGCACTGTGTAGACCTATGATAGTCATTACACCTAAAGGGGCTTATGAAGCAACATATATGAGTTATAAAATAGAAGTAAAAATTTTGGAAAGAAAATTTTGGACTATGCCTATAGTGCTAGAAGAAAGTGCAATAGACTTAATCCTTGGTATGAACTGGTTAAAACAATGGAAGACAATAATACATTGTGCTAGGGGAACAGTAAAACTTTCTAGTCCTGATGGGGATAGATTTGAAGTCACAGTTGCACCACCCACATCTAACAAACCTGTTGTATACATGATTAACGGTAAATTTGTGGGAGATCACATCAAAATTGTTAGAGAGTTCCTAGACGTCTTTCCAGAGGAGTTACCCGAAATGCCACCGGATAGGGAGGTTGAGTTTGTTATTGATCTATTACCTAGAACCGCTCCTATTTCTAAAAGACCATATAGGATGTCAGTGGAAGAATTAAAAGAATTTAAGAAAACTAATAGAATTACAAGAAGCGAGGTACATTCGACCGAGTTCCTCACCTTGGGGAGCACCGGTTCTGTTTGTACAAAAGAAGGATGGATCACAAAGGATGTGTGTTGATTATAGATCACTTAATGATGTAACAATCAAGAATAAGTATACTTTACCTTGTATTGAAGATTTATTTGATTAGATGAGAGGTGCTAGGGTATTCTCTAAAATTTATCTCAGTTCGGGATACACCAAACGAAGATTAGGCCATCTGATATTCCCAAGACGGCTTTCTCTACCCGATATGGCCTACATGAGTTCACAGTCATGTCGTTTGGCTTAACTAATGCACCAGACTACTTAATGAATCTAATGAACAAGGTGTTAATGGAGTATCTTGATATGTTCGTCGTGGTGTTCATCGACGATATTCTGATTTATTCCAACATGATAGTGATCATGAGGAACAACTGCGATTGGTACTCTAGAAGCTGAGGGATAATCAACTCTATGCCAAGTTTAGCAAGTGCGAGTCCTGGCTTGATGAAGTACCATTCCTTGGGCATATCATCTTCAATGGAGGAATCTCAGTGGATCCGGTTAAAGTAAGGGAGATAGAAAGTTGGAAAAAACCGAGTTCAGTCATGGAGGTCTGGAGTTTCTTAGGACTCGCAGGTTATTACCAGCATTTTATTGAAGGATTCTCCAAGATAGCGAAGCCTATGACCTCACTATTGAAGAAGGGGAAAGAGTTTAAGTGGACTCACGAAAGCCAAGAGAGTTTCAATCAACTAAGGTTTAAATTGATGTCACCCCAATGTTGATTATGCCAGATCTGCAGAAGGGATTTGACATATACTGTGATGCATGCCGTCGGGGCTTGGGATGTGTTCTTATGTAAGAAGTACATGTCATTGCCTACGCGTCTCGCCAGTTGTGGAAACATGAGCTGAACTACCCTACTCATGACTTAGAACTGGCAACCGTAGTGCACGCTCTCAAGATTCGGAGGCATTATATAATGGGGACTGTTGGTCACTTGTTCTCAAATGCTACAGATCAAGAACAAGGCAAAACAATCGTTAATGGTTAAAGACCTTCATCCTTCGAGACATTATTTCCTTTCGGATATAATGATCTTCAGACAAAGGTCATGAAGGACGTAGCTTCATCATTTTAGTATGTAAGTACGAATATAAATATCAATATGAGTAAAAGCGTGAAAGAACACTAGAGAATGAAGGATGATGATCAGATCCTCACAATTTATTTATATTCATATACACATATAAGAATCAGCATTAATGATGTTTATAATACAATTGTACCTTCGGTTCGCTAGAAGGTAAGAATGCAAAGATGACGCGAGAGATTACAATCCAGCGTGAACAGTACAGTGTTACTGTTCATCTATTTATAGGCACGGGACACAGCCCGAATAAGATTACATTCATACCCCTAACATTTACTCTTAGTTATAATACAAGTTATCAAGGACCAAGTAGTCTTTCCCCTTTAGGTCGGTTTCATCTTCCATCCAAGCCGAAGCTCCTTAAACCATAGCTTCGACGTCTATCCATGTCACCTTCGGGTTGTATATTCATATCACACGCCTTTATCATGAGAGAACTTTCATCCCAAAGCCAAAGCTTCTTGTAACAGTCTATATCATACTGAAAACAAATGGTTAGTCACATTTTTGAGGACCTTTGGAAGAGGAAGGCCCCCAACAGTAGCCCCTCGCAGTGTTAATTTGTTTCTTCGTAACAAATTTAGACTGCGACGTGAACGAAGGCCTTTAGCCGAAGGTCCGAAAAAACACCTTCCCATCGCTAGAATAGCGAAAGACACTGACATGTAGGACTCGCCAAATCATGAGGCGCTAGGTGTATAAATAGGAGCTCGCACTGAGAGTATTTTCTTGTGCCATCCCAGTTGCTTGCTTTGTGTTCGTCATTTGGGTTTTCCTGCATTGTCGAATATTGATTGAATTTTAAGCTTAGTCATTTCAACAAAATCTGATGACTGGTGAGAAGAAGGTTGTTGACCCAGCCCTATTCGAATTTTACGAAGCTATGGAAAGAATCAACGTAGAAAAGATTGCACATGAAACATTAGCTGGGATATATGAAAGTTCTAGTGATGATGAAAGCTTTGATGTAGAGAGTGAAAACGAAGATGTCGAAGACCGTCCATGGTGACCAAGCCATACTGTCTTCGGGAAATCAACCATTAAACAAAGTTAGATTGATGCAATGAAAGGTAGATATTTCCATGATATTTCTATCGTGAGGGCTAGGGGAGACAACAATACCCTTGTGCCCGAAGCTGACGAAGTAGTTGTCTACAGAGGCTTCATGAAAGCAAGGCTTCGGTTTCCCTTGGATAAATTTTTGGTCGAAGTTTTGAAGACTTTTAAAATCTACCTTCATCAGATTACCCCTGAGGCTATCATTAGAATGGGAATTTTTATTTGGGCCGCGAGGAGCCAGGGGTTAGAGCCAAATGCAAAATGCTTCTGCAGCATTCATGAGCTGTCCTATGAGACAAAGGCTACTGGTAAAGAACATCATAATAATTTTGGTTGCTACAGCTTCGTACCTCGCCCCGATGTGAGCTATCCAGTCCCAAAATTGAGAAATCCAGAGCACAAAAGAATGCCGAAGAGCTCTGGAATTCTAAAGAGAAATGCTACGAAATATCCTTAGGGTGTGCCAAGACTCTAAAGGACAGTTTTGCAAAAGTGGGAGCGTACTCTTTAGAGCAAAAATTCATTCGCGGTGACCCTGATGGTGTGGTGCAATGGATCAGCGAAGAAGTCGAAGCCTTTGAGGAAATCTCAAGTGATCGAGGAGACTTTTGCGCGTTTGCTGGCGCCCAAGGGGTCGCTGCGATCTTGGAGAAGGCCGATTGTAAGCACGTTCAGGCTGCAGCTAGGTCGAGATTTGTTTTCTAGGTGGAAGATATTAAGGACCTCTACCTTAGGTGGTAAGTTCTACTCCGATGTGTGGATGAAGGGTGGTCGTGAGATGACTAATGAGGCTATTAGAAAAAACGAGAAAGAATCTCATGACGCCCAAGAAGAAGCTAAGCGAGTTGAAGAGGCTGCTGAGCGCGCGAGGCGTATAGGTATTTTTACTGAGATTAAGCTTCAGTGTTTGTTTTTAGCATCGGATTAACAACTTGTTCTTTACTACATCTGAACTTTCACCGCCGCCTCAGCCGTATAATCCTGAGGCTGATTCGGCCATGAAGGAAGCATTAGAAACGATAAGGATCGCCAACGAAGCTGTTGACGAAGCTGTCAACAGACTCCTAAATGAAGCTGCCGAAAAGATATTGAAAGAAGACTGAATTCTTGTGTACTAAGAAATGCAATATTTGTATATGAGTCGAACATCGAACATTTGTATGTATATTAATGTAATATATTTCTTTGCGATGCATGAAATTTGTGTACATACCGTTTTTGAGCCTTCGGTGAAAAAACAATTCCCTTTTTTATGTTTCACGAAGAAAAATTGCCACGACTATTGTATAATAACATTGCTGACGAAGGTTTTCCTGTTGTGTACAATTATATCTGTCGAAGGTGTACTTTGTGCTTCAGCACATTGTTCCATAATTCATCAAATATTTTGAGAGGAGCATTTCTTCCCCCTCCACAACTTTGTTGCCGATGCGATATGATGTATGATGTAATGCAATGTGAAATGATGCGATGATATGATGTAGCATGATGCCTATGCCGAAGACACACACCCACACGAGGACACACCCAGACTCTGCATCCCCTTAGGAACGACTATAAAGAGTCTCTTCACCTTTTACTTAGGTGGCATTTCAGCTCTACATCCCCTTAGGAACGACTTTAGAGCTTCTTCACCTTTTATTTAGGTGGTATATTAGCTCTGCATTCCCTTAGGAACGACTTTGGAGCTTTGGAACTTACTCTGCGCTCCCTTAGGAACAACTTTGTAGCTTCGGAACTTACTATGTGCTCCCTTAGGAACGACTTTGTAGCTTCGGAACTTACTCTGCGCTCCCTTAGAAACGACTTTGGCAATCGATGATGTAACAAAAGTATTATTATTACATCAAATTGGATATTAATTCTTCTTGAATTGTCTTTCTTGCAAGAAAATATAAAGACAAAAAAAATTAAGATACATCAGATCAGGATATTGTTTGGCCACACTACTGTAGCCTCTAGTAGATGTGCTTTGATTCAGGCACAGTGCTATTGACTGTGCGAGCTTTGGACTCCTCCCAAAGGTCATGTTGTTGCTGAGCGTGGCGTTGCCCTTCTGGCTGTTGACTTTGACCCAAAGGTGCTAGCGGTGGTGGTGGTGGCAGTTGGGCCCAGGAAGCTTGAGAATGGCTTGCCGAAGCAACAGAGGCCGTAGGCTGTTAGTTGCCTACATACTCTGGGACATAAGGAGAATAGCATGAAGCAGTGTGGAGGACTTGCTTCGGCTGACTCTATCGTACTTCAGCTTCAGCAATTTCCTTCTGCTTTTGAATGGTAACATGGCATGTCCTTGTTGTGTGGCCCTTGTCCTCGCCACAAAAAAGGCAATATAACTTTAGAGGTTGATTGCCAAACCTTCCACCACTGAAACTTCTTCCTTCTCTACCTCTCGGAGCTGGTGGTCTGAAGGAAGTCTGTTGCATGCTCGAAGTCTGAGAACTTTGATGGCTATGTTGAGCATTGCTGGCCCTGTCATCGTTGGTGTTGGAGTTGTGGATCGATCGGACATGCCTGGGGTGAAGTTTTCCTCCGAAGCCCCTGGTCATCTCAGAAAACCTGTAGGCCTCCTCCCTTCTTTGGCGAAAATCGTTGTCAGCCCGGATGTACTCATCCATCTTCTGAAGAAGTTTCTCCAAAGTTTGTGGAGGCTTCCTGGCAAAATATTGAGCTATAGGTCTGGGCCGAAGCCCCTTGACCATGGCCTCAATGATAATTTCATTGGGCACTGTGGGTGCTTATGCTCTCAAGCGCAAAAACCGTCGGACATATGCCTGAAGGTATTCTTCATGGTCCTGTGTACATTGAAACAAAGCTTGAGCTATGACTGGCTTCATCTGAAAGCCTTGGAAGCTAGTGACCAGCATGTCCTTGAGCTTCTACCACGACGTAATTGTCCCTGGACGGAGACAAGAGTACCAAGTTTGGGCCACATTTCGGACTGCCATGACGAAGGACTTTGCCATGATGGCAGCATTACCCCCATACGAAGATATTGTTGCTTCGTAACTCATAAAGAATTGCTTTGGATCTGAGTGCCCATCATACATAGGAAACTAAGGCGGCTTGTAGGATTGTGGCCATGGAATAGATTGCAATTCTGCTGCTAAAGGAGAAGCATCATCAAAGGTAAAGCTACCATGATGGAAGTTGTCATACCATTCATCCTTGTTAAATGAGCTCTCCTGACGAAGCTCCCTGTGCTGGGGCCTTTGGTCATGGTCATCTTGGGTAAGATGACGCATTTCTTCAGTGACTTCGTCGATCTTCTTCTGAAGGTCGGCCAGTCGGGCCATCTTTTCCTTTTTCCTTTACACCTGCTGATGAATGACTTCTAGGTTCCTGATCTCCTGGTCCAGCTCCTCCTCCTGAAATGTTGGGCTAGTAGCCCTTCTTTTTTGGCTTCTAGCTTCTCAGAAAGAGATTGTCTCCTGGTTTGTGTCCAGTGGCTGCAGTGCATCCCTTGGCGCTGCTATCTTCTTCGGTGTCATGACGAAGGTTGATGCTTTGCCGAAGGTTGTGGAAGTGAGTACATCCACGGTGGGCGCCAATGTTGGTCACTTGTTCTCAAATGCTACAGATCAAGAAAAAAGGCAACACAATTGTTAATGGTTAAAGACCTTCGTCCTTCGAAACATTATTTCCTTTTGGATATAATGATCTTCAAACAAAGGTCATGAAGGACGTAGCTTCATCATTTTAGTATGTAAGTACGAATATAAATTTAAATACGAGTAAAAGCGTGAAAGAACACTAGAGAATGAAGGATGATGATCAGATCCTCATAATTTATTTATATTCATAAACACATATAAGAATCAGCATTAATGATGTTTATAATACAATTGTACCTTCGGTTCGCTAGAAGGTAAGAATGCAAAGATGACACGAGAGATTACAATCCAGCGTGAACAGTACGATGTTACTGTTCATCTATTTATAGGCACGGGACACAGCTCGGCTAAGATTACATTCATACCCCTAACATTTACTCTTAGTTATAATACAAGTTATCAAGGACTAAGTAGTCTTTTCCCCTTTAGATCAGTTTCGTCTTCCATCCAAGCTGAAGCTCCTTGAACCACAGCTTCGGCGTCTATCCATGTCACCTTCGGGTTGTATATTCATATCACACGCCTTTATCATGAGAGAACTTTCATCCCAATGCCGAAGCTTCCTGTAATAGTCTATATCATACTAAAAACAAATGGTTAGTCACATTTTTAGGACCTTCGGAAGAGGAAGGCCCCCAACAGGGACCAAGTGCCAAGTCTATACTGATCATAAGAAAGATCTCAACCTTTAGCAACGTCGTTGGTTGGAGCTAATCAAATATTACGACTTGGAGATCCATTATCATCCGGGCAAGGCGAATCTGGTTGCAGATGCCTTGAGTCAGAAAGAACATGTTCATGCAACTATAGTCACCCAATTACCCGATGAGTTAGTAGAAGACTTTGAAAGACTCAACTTGGGGATAGTTGCACATGCGGAAGGGATCACTATAGAAGTGGAACCTACCTTAGAGTAAGAAATACACAAGGGTCAGATCGGAGATGCTAAGATTCAAGAAATCAAAGATCTAATGGCAGAAGGTAGAGGTTCAGACTTCATAGAGGATGAGCAAGCCACAATATGGTTCAAGAAAAGGATATGTGTTCCTGAGATTGACAGCCTCTATGAAAACATTCTGAAGGATGCCCATGATTCTGATTACTCTATTCATCCTAGTAGCACCAAAATGTAACAATATCTGAAGCAGAAGTACTTGTGGTATGGGCTGAAAAGAGATGTAGCCTCACATGTGGCGGTTTGTGATGTTTGCCAGAGGGTAAAAGCTGAACATCAGAGACTAGCTAGATTACTTCACCCGCTAAAGATACCCGAGTGGAAGTGGGAAGAAATTGGTATGAACTTCATCGTTTGTCTACCCCGCACTTCTGCAGGTTATTACTCTATTTGGGTAATCGTGGACAGACTAACCAAAGTAGCTCACTTTATCCCTGTGAGAACTACTTACACGGGTGTCAAGCTAGCCGAGTTGTATATGGCATGAATAGTTTGCCTACATGGTGTACCTAAGAAGATCGTGTCTAACCAAGGATTCCAGTTCACCTCTTGGTTTTGGCAGAAGCTACATGAGAGCCTAGACACAAAGTTGAATTTCAGCTCGGCCTATCACCCTCAAACTGATGGCCAGACTGAGAGAACTAACCAAGTACTAGAAGATATGTTGAGAGCTTGTGCCCTGAAGCATGATGGTAGTTGGGACAAGAGTCTACCATATCCAGAGTTCTCTTACAACAACAGTTATCAGGCCAGTCTCAAGATGTCTCCATTTGAAGCTTTATATGGCAGAAAGTGTAGAACCCCTCTGTATTGGGATCAGACTGGTGAAAGACAGTTCTTTGGGCCTGAAATTATTCAAGAGGCAGAAGAACAAGTCCGTATGATCTAGAAGAACTTGAGGATAGCACAGACTCGACAGAAGAGCTATGCTAATAACATAAGAAGACCGTTGGAATTCGAAGAGGGTGATCACGTATACTTAAAGGTGTCACCAATTCGTGGAATGAGGAGATTTAAAGTTAAAGGTAAGTTATCCCCTCGCTATATTGGACACTTCAAAATCCTTAAGCGAGTTGGGGAGATGGCCTATCAACTTGAGCTACCAAATCATCTATCTGATGTACATGATGTATTCCACGTATCTCAACTCAAGAAATGTCTCCATGTCTCGGAAGAACAGTTGCCAATGGAAGGACTTAGTGTGCAAGGAGATCTAACCTACACTGAGCATCCTATCAAAATCCTTGACACTTTGACTCGTGTTACAAGAAATAAAGTGATAAAAATGTGCAAAGTGCAATGGAGCCATAATGGTGAAGATGAAGCTACTTGGGAGAGAGAAGAGTTACGAATAGAATTTCCCCACCTCTTCCCTAGTTCATCTTAATCTCGAGGTCGAGATTATTTTTAAGGGGATAGAATTTATAATACCCAAATATTGGGAGGAATAGAATGTACAGGAATTGGGAAAATATAAAAGGTTTATTTGACTAATTATGTTCATTTTCTCATTTTTGCATCATATATATTAAATAAAGAAAATAGTGCATCATGTTGGAGTTTAATTGTTTGTGCATTTAATAATAATAATATTAATAAGAATAAATTAAAAATAATAATTAGGGTTAAACCTAATTTAAAATCTAGAATTTGGAAATAATATATAAAAGAAAGAGAATAAAAAGGAAAACCCTATATACAATATGAGGAAAATATATAAATAAATGTGCCTTTTCATACTGGCATCTTTGATTTGAATATTTAATCTAAAGCACAAATTCACAACAAATATTTGGATTCAAATTTTGGATTCAAAAATAAAAAGGAAAGAAAACAGAAAAGAAAAGAAAAGAAAAAGAGAAGAAAAGAAAAAAGAAAAGAAAAAAAGAAAAGAAAAAACCCCTGCGCTTGGACCAACTACCCTCGACCCATCCCTCCCTCGCGGCCCAGCAGCGTTCAACCTCGGCCCAGCTCACCCGTAAGCTCCGGCTGGCGTATGGGTCCTTTGTGTCAGTCACTATATCACAGCGCGTGGAGCTCTCCCTCTGCCCGTGGGACCCGCTAGTCAGGGGTGTCGTCCTCACCGACTGAGGCGGACTGCGCCAACATAAGCCGTTGATGCCGGCCGGAGATCCCCGTGGGCTTCGGAGGGGTTGTTGCCGCCAACCCTGGGTATAAAACCCGCGCCTGTGGGCCTCGTTTCCTGGCCGCAACTCACACCCAAAGCTGACATCCACCATTGCCATGAGAATCTCTCCGTCGAGGGCCATAGAACCTTTCCCGTGGGTAGAAATCAGTTTGAAAAGCGTAGAGTCCGGTGCTGACGAGGACGCATCGTCAGGGCACAGCACGCGGGGTTGGATTGGTGGTTGGCGCTCGGAGCAGCGGTGTTGGTAGGAATTCCTCACCGGAGTTGATTCCCCGCCACGGTCTGCTATTTGCAGTGGGCGGCGCTCAACGTCTACTTTTGTCGCCGGTAAGTGATCCCTCCGATGGCATATTGTTCTCCGCTAGGCCGTGGGATCTTGTAGGCGAGTTTTGGGGCACCAGGTTCCGGGGTCGCGGGCACTACGGCGAGCTCGCCGGAATCTGGTGGGCGCCGCCGCCGTTCTGTCTTGCAGGGATGGAAGATGGCACGTATGCTGTTGGTTTCAGGATGTGTGGCTAAGATTAGCTCGCTCGTATCGGTTCGGCTGAATCGATCTGGTTCGTCCAGTCCAGATCGGGCATGTGAAATTCGTTGGGGGCGACATAAAATCCTAGATGTCAATCGTTGATCCAAGGGCCTACAGATCGTACTGATTTGTTCCTGATACAGATCTAATCGGTGCAATGCAATGTAGATCCAACGGCCCGAATCTCTCTGTACCCCTTCGTCCGCGCGACTTTTGCAATAGAGCCCCTCAGTTTAGTATAAATAAACCCGCCATCCACCCCTGTGTGAATTAATTTTATTTATGCCCGGGAATTTTCAACGAGATCCCTGGAAAACCTCAGAATAGTGCCCGCGGTCCAATATATATCTCAGATTTAATAAATCAAATCAGAAAATGATTTTTATGTGTTAATTAAACCCTAAAACTTCATAAATCCATAATTCCTTTGTTTTAAACCAAAATTGATTCATTCCAATTGCATTGAACTCGTAGTAGTATTGTTTATCTTTTAGTAACCTTATTTTATTATGTAACATATAGTTAAATTCATATACTCATTTTGTTTTATGTTTAACAGCTAAACACTCAGAAAATCGTAACTCGATAGCCGTAACTCCGAATTCAGTGATTCTCGAACCTACGATCTCGTTACAATGTGTAGAATATTATTATGCAGTATGATCTCATTTTTGGTATGATGTTAATTTCTCGTGTACCATGTTTGTTTGTATTGTTGCGAGTAGACGAGCAATCCACTAAGGACCCAGGTGTTCAGCCGGTGGATAATTCAGAGCAAGAGCTCGTCCTTGACCACTTTAATGTTCTCTTCAATCACTATGGCATGTCTAGGCTTAATTTTTATGGGAACCAATAGGTCACCCTAGTCTACTTTACCTTATGCCTTGATCATCATTGAACTTTTGGGTAGTCTTGTTATTGCTATATGTGGTTTTGGGTGTTGAGATAAATTTGACACATGATCATTCTTTATTATTACTGTTGATTATATATTGTTTATGATAAGATTAATGTGTTAATTGTAACATGGAGAACCACCCGGGAAAACAGTGCTACCACAAGGGTGGAATGAGACACCCTTGGCCAAGTAATTAGGAAAACTAGGGAGAGATTACCTTACCTGAAAGGGGCAAGCGAGGAGGCGTCACTGCAGAGTATAGGGAGGTTCTTGGGTCGGACTGCCTGGCATTCTGGATGGGGGATTCCTATGCTTCCTTCTTCCTGAATCCGTAGCGGGTTTTCTCGAACTAGTGGAACTTTGGAAAGGTCTCGTAGTGCTACCCTGCCTCGTCTCCTCGGTAGAGGTGAATGGGAAGTCACGATCCCTTGGCAAATGGGTAACACGACTTGTGGGTAAAGATGTTGTTGGCCACTTGTTCTCAAATACTGTGAATCAAGAATAGGCAATACCATTGTTAATCGTTAAGGACCTTCGTCCTTCGAAGCATTATCCTTCCACGGGTTTAATGCTTCCCAGACGAAGGTCATGAAAAACACACCTTCATCATATCAATGCAAGAGTGGACATGCAAAGTAATAAATACGATAATCATATTTCAATTATTTATTTATTCTCACATCCCACATAACATATATGAATATCAACAATATCAATATTACAATGATACCTTCGGCTTGCTCGAAGGCGAGGATGCGAGAAAGTGAATACAATCCAGCGTGAACAGTACGGTGTTACTGTTCATCTATTTATAGGCATAGGACGCAGCTCGAACAAAAGTACATTTATGTCCTTAATGTTTACACATGATTGTAATACAAATTATAAAGGACTAAGTAGACTTTTCCTTCTTCGGCCATTATCAACATTCCTCTGCTTCATTGCGAGCCAAAGCTTTTTCGTCTAGTAATAGCTTCGGCGTTTACTCTTATCTTCTTTGAATCTATCTTCATCCTGTGTGTCCTTCGTTATAAGAAAGAGATTTATCTCCTAGAGACGAAGCTTCCTGTAATAGCTTATGCTAAAAACAAATGATTAATTATGTTTTTGAGGACCTTCGTTCACGCTGGATTGTATTCACTTTCTCGCATCCTCGCCTTCGAGCAAGCCGAAGGTATCATTGTAATATTGATATTGTTGATATTCATATATGTTATGTGGGATGTGGGAATAAATAAATAATTGAAATATGATTATCGTATTTATTACTTTGCATGTCCACTCCTGCATTGATATGATGAAGGTGTGTTTTTCATGACCTTCGCCTGGGAAGCATTAAACCCATGGAAGGATAATGCTTCAAAGGACGAAGGTCCTTAACAATTAACAATGGTGTTGCCTTGTTCTTGATTCACAGCATTTGAGAACAAGTGGCCACAGACAGCGGGTGCACAAACCACATGACAGGATACAAAAGGATGTTCTCCTCATATGAGAAAAATGATGATCCCTAGAGAACAATCACATTCGGGGATAAGAATCAAGGTTTGGTCAAAGGATTGGGTAAAATTGCTATATTACCTAACTGTTCCATTTCTAATGTGTTTCTTATAGAATCTCTAGGTTACAACTTGCTTTCTATGTCTTAATTATGCAAAATGAGCCACAATTGTTTATTTACTGATATTGATGTTACCGTCTTTAGAAGAAATGATGATTCGCTGCTTTTAGGGGAGTGTTAAATAGGTAGCTATATTTTGTTGATTTCACTGATGACAAAGCTGAACTAGACACTTGCCTGATTGTTAAGACTAATATGGGCTAGCTCTGGCATCGCCGACTTGCTTAAGTTGGGAAGAAGAATCTTCACAAGCTTCTAAAGGCGGAACACCTTTTAGGACTAACCAATTTTTATTTTGAGAAAGACGGGATTTGTAGTGCATGTTAAGTAGGGAAGCATGTTGGAGTTCATCATCCACACAAGTACATCATGACGACTGATAGGCCACTTCAGCTACTTCACATGGATCTATTCGGCCTGATTGCTTATATAAGCATCGGCGGGAGTAAGTATTGTCTTGTAATTGTGGATGACTGTTCTCGCTTCACTCGGGTGTTCTTTTTGCAGGAAAAATCACAAACCCAAGAGACCTTAAAGAAATTCTTGAGATGTGCTCAAATGAGTTCAGATTCAGAATAAAAAAGATTAGAAGCGACAACGAAACGGAGTTCAAGATTTCTCAAATTGAAGGATTTTTTGAGGAGGAGGGCATCAAGCATGAGTTTCTTCTCCCTACACACCTCAACAAAACGGTGTTATGGAGAGAATGAATAGAACTCTTATGGATATGGTGAGGACCATGCTTGAGGAATACAAGACATCAGATCGGTTTTGGACGGAAGCGATTAACATCGCATGCTACTCCATCAACCGGCTCTATCTTCACCAAATCCTCAAGAAAACATCAAATGAACTCCTCACCGGTAAAAAGTCAAATGTTTCTTATTTTCGAGTCTTTGGGAGCAAATGCTTTATTCTTGTTAAAAGAGGTAGAAATTTAAAATTTGCTCCTAAAGCAGTAGAAGGTTTTTTACTTGGTTATGACTCAAACACAAGGGCATATAGAGTCTTCAACAAGTCCACTGGATTAGTTGATGTTTCTTGTAACGTTGTGTTTGGTGAGACTAATGGCTCTCAGGTAGAGCAAGTTGATCTTGATGAGTTAGCTGATGAAGAGGCTCTATGCATCGCTCTAAGGAACATGTCCATTGGAGATCTGTGTGCACAAGAACCCTAAGAACCTTCACAAGCATAAGATCAACCATTATCTTTCATACAAGCATCTCCACCAACTCAAAATAAGGAACCGGCTCAAGAAGAAGAAGAAGATCAAGTTCAAGACAATGAGCCACGTCTAGAAGAAGGTATTGATCAAGGGGGAGATGAAGTTGATCAAAGAAGGAGGATGAACAAGAGATTCAAGATCAAAGGTCGCGTCACCCAAGAGTTTACCAAGCAATTCAATGAGGTCACCCTATCAACTCCATCCTTGGTGACATTCAAAAGGGGGTAACCGCTCGCTCTCGAATTGCTCATTTTTGTGAACATTAGTCTTTTGTGTCTTCTATTGAGCCATACAGGATAGAGGATGCACTTAGAAATCCAGACTAGGTGGTGGCAATGCAACAGGAGCTCACCAACTTCACGAGGAATGAGGTCTGGCATTTAGTTCCACGTCCTAACCAAAATGTTGTAGGTACTAAGTGGGTATTCCGCAACAAACAAGACAAGCATGATGTGGTGACTAGGAATAAAGCCCAACTATTTGCCAAGGGATATTCACAAGTCGAAGGTTTGGATTTTGATGAAACATATTGTAACACCCTGAATTTTGGGGTACAAAAATTTCTTTGTTCTATACTCAAAATCCAGGTGTTACTCTCTCTTTTCTTTGCTTTTCTTTTCCCTATTCTAAAATAATGGAGAGGTATTTTGTTCTATGTTGGCATGAGCCCTAGAAGTGCTTTGATTGTTGCATTCATGTTGTTGCATAGTGTTTCTAAGTGCAAGAATTATTTGAAACATGTTAATATATCATGTAGAAGTTTCCGCTAAATTTTCATATTTTCCTGAATATTTTTCTATTTTCCGAGAACCAAAATCTATTTGTTTGAGATACTTAAAAATATTTTCAAAAGTTCTAAATATGTTTTTGAGTTCATTGGGTGCCAAATCATGCCTAGGAGTTTTCCTAGAATTTTTCGAGCTTCGAGATATTTTTCGGACAATAAAAACGATTTCAACCTTTTTCTGGAATTGTTTTAATTTTAAAAATAGATTTATTACGGAAAATAAAATATCTTCAAACCCTAGAAATATATATATATATGCCTGGAACCCTCTTGCCAAGCCCTTTCTAAATCTCAAAACCGTTTCCCCAGATTCGATTCACAATTCCCGGAATTGCTCGCCGAAGTTCGGGCGATTCCAACTCCAGCGAGCAATTACTTTCAATCCGTGTGTCGTTGGCGAAATCCGAGAGTATCATTGCGTTCTTCTCGTCGAGCTTCGTTCCGGTGCTTTTGATTTGTCGATCCGACCTCTGGTTCTCCGTCAATCGACGACTTTCTTCTCGGCTCCGGTGAACTCCATCTTCTCCGGTGATCTATCTCCATTGTTCTCCAGGGTTTTCTTCGTTTCTCACAACATGTTGCAGCCCAACCCCTCCTTCTCTCCCGTCTCTCTCCCGTGCCCCCTCTATATCTCTCTCTCCCTCCCTCCCCCCGTCTCGCCCTTCCCACCCTCGACGGCGCGGTGTGGCAGCGCTCCCCCCTGCGGCCCGACGGCACTCCCTCCACCTCCCCTTGGCTGGCCGAGCCACCCCCTCCCCTTGCTATGGTGAGTGAGAAGGGAGATGGAGTGAGGTAGGAGATGGTAATTTTTTCAAAATAGCCCATGGGTTATTGGGAAATTGCGCACAAAAAATTCATTTAATTTAAAATTGGGATATATTTTGCGTTATAAATCTGATTCGCTCCGTTCAAATTGTGTTAGATTCGTATTAAAGTCGTCTACATGTTAGAAATATTATTCTCTATTGTTACATATTTTAATTAATTATTTAAATATTTGTTTGATAGATTATTAAATTAGTGTTCCAATTAAAACTAATTTAGGGTTTTCAACTTGCACTTTTATAAATAAATACAAACATGGTTAATATTAGCTGGAATATTCTTTTATTGATAATTGTTTAGTATAAGCGAGCTCTATTTTGTGTTGCGCGTTTTTATAATATTTTCCCTTGTATGGTGTATTCTTCCTTTCTGTTTCAAGAATGTTGAATGTATGTTCGCACTCGCCTAGATAACGTTCCGTCCGTGGAGTCCAAGGAAATTGCAAGAGAAGTCCTTGAGTAGCAGTTGTTTGGTGAAGGCAAGTGTCATCTGACCTATTATCTCCTATTTACTTTATAATTCATTGTCCCGCATACTATGATTAACCTAAGGATTGACTAGCTTTCTATTTATCCTGTCCTTGATTACCTTTTTGGGTTGGGCTATTATGATCAGCTACATGCTAGTGCTTTACTTTAATCAACGAACATGATGAGAATTACTTTATGATACGATGATTCATTCTGATTATGATTATGAACTTGTGACACTTTAGGGGCCTCGGGCTATTTCCTAAGTATCTCTCCATATGGGACGCCCTGAGCTGATTAATTGGAGGAATCTGGGGTGTAGTTTGCTGCACCGTTGTGTCGTCAATGGGGGCTGGGGCATAGTGCTTGCTCTGCTAAGGGTGGGGTGCCGAGGTTCATTCAATTTGGTTTTGTTAATCACCCCCCTTAGGGCTGATTTGGTGGTCAGGGATCCCGAGAGGATCCATAGGGGAGGAATCCCCTTGTTATTTAAAATTGAATTGCAAGGGGATTTCTCCCCCGTGGATCCTCTTGGGATCCCTGACCACCAAATCAGCCCTTAGGGAGGAGTACTGTGTTTGTACGACTGGCGAAACCTAACAGGCGGCTACACACCAGGAGAATCTTTGTAAAGGCTACAAAGTGAAACCTTGTCGACTGACCTTGGAACTGTTTGAGGGTTTGATCGACCCGAGGCAAAAAGGGATCACGACCCATGGGTATAGTGTGCGACCTATGAAGAGGGTTAGAAACTGGTATATTAGCCGTGCTCGCGGTTAAGAGCAGCCTTGTGATCCTCTTTGATTAGAGATACTTTGGATACATTTATATTGATGGTTTAATGATGATGGCTATACTTATGATATCTAGTACTATCCTTTCTGAGGAGGTGCTTTCTTTTAGGAATATCAATTTGGGTTCTATGATAAAACTTGGCTTCTACTAATGATAAATACCTGACCAACTAAAAGTAACTGCTTTGAGCTTAACTCCACATGAATAGTGTAATGGCAGAGAATCCCCTGATTGGCTACTTTCTACTTCTAGGGTCACTGAACTGTACGGTCGGTGGCACCGGACTATCCAGTGCACCGTTGGCTCGGGGCCGATGTGGCCACTAGCCGTTGGCTGTTGGCACACCAGATGTCCGACGCTCTGTGTGGACGGTCCGTTGAATTATAGCCAACAAAGGCTGAGATTTCCGAGAGGAAGCAGTTCGGCGGACCGTACACCAGACTGTCCGGTGGGTGGCACCGGACCGTCCGGTGCAACGCAGTCCAGCCCATTTTCTCATTTTTCAATTTTATTCTCTTTTGCTCCTTTTGGCTTGAATTTATAAAGTCTTTAGCACTTAGACAAATATGATTAGTACCCAAATCAATTCACTAAGTGTCTAGAGCTTACCTTTTTCACTTGGTCCCATACAGATTTGTATTATGTTCTCTTCCAAGCTTAATTTGCTTCATGTACCTATGTTCATTTATCATGTTAGTCTAAACATAACGTGTTGAGCATTTAATCATCAAAAAAATATAGAAATAGTCCAAGGACACATTTCTCTTTCAGACACTGAGGCGGCCATGTAGGATGTTGCATGGCGTGTGCTCCCGCAATATTGCTCTTCGTTTGGTGGGTGGTTGATGGTCTTAACCTCATATATTACCCTCGCCTTTTGACCGGCAATACGAGAGGGCTAACCCCAAAACCCTAGACGGGTACTTTAACAACTACCAATGAACCCATCATTAATTGAATAGATATTTTTATTGGACAACATGTGGAACTAGGTTTGGCCATAAGCCGACACAACCTGGTGAAGGCTACTCAGCACATGCTATGGCTCAATATCAGCTTTTCTATTGATGTTTTTTCTCCTAGTTTTCTCCAGGAAAGTATCAATACCAAATCTCCACTATCTACAACAAAGGGAGTTATTTAGTTTCCTAACTACTAATGAACCTATCAGTAACTGAACTTTGGTTCTTGAGGCTGTTGACATCTAGAGTGGCGTTTTTTTGCTTCCAACTCACTGTTGTCTGGTCTGGTTCAAGAGCAAAAGACTTGAAAAATAGGCAGTATGGAAATTCAAATAAGATGTACAAAGAACGAGAATAAATGAAAGATATTCACCGCTTACTAATAGCACACTGCATAATACAAAGTAGAGTTCCCTCTTCTTTTTTTGAAAAGAAAACACTACAGATTGGTTTAGTCATCAATATTTTTAAGGAACCTTGTCAGATCTTTGTAGTTGTAGATTTATTGTTAGTAAGCTATCTATGAAGTATATTGTAAGTGTATCATGCTAATAAAACAGATGTTTCTGCTAATTTACATAAACATATTCCCACAAATGCATTTTTCCAGAATATGATAATCATCCCATGCCAAATTTGAAACTGATCAGGATTTGAACATTATGCCATCTAGAACAAAGAAGGGTGCTTCCAAGTCTTCAACAAGATAGAGGCTTTTTCTGAATTGCTGGTTTGCGTCATTGGCTTTGCACAAATTCTAGAATTATCCAATGTCAACTTTGAGACAGATAAGGATTCGAACATAAAACAAAGGGCTTATATCTCAATAATAGTTTACTGAGAAGTTAGAATCTCAACCACTATATATTCAAGGCCACAAACATTAGACATTTAGACTCATGTTTCCTTTCACATGCATGATGGAGCTCCAATAATCAGTAAGAGACTTGAACTATTTGATAGTATATGACACTAACATGATGGATCAATAAGGCAAAGAGGAAACAAAATGGATGAATTCACCTTGATTCATAGACTCATCCGGGTTGCTGCTACTTCCTGCCGCATGTTGATCACTAGACTAAGCCAACGTGCTGATCGAAGACATGCTTCTCTGCGATTGGATTCCGTTGTTCTCCATCTCATGAGCACTTGTGCTCTAGAACCCTCTGATAAGCTAGCCTTCCTTACCAATCACCCTTGGATCCTCAACCGCTTGGAAGGCTCGTTTACTGCTACTATTGGAGTTGGCTTAGCACATCATCCAAAGCAACCTCTTAAAGGAACGGTGAGGCAACTAGAGGGGGTGAATGGGAGCCACTAAAAATTCTTGACTTGCGAGCACATGACTTTGATCCCAAAACTCAAACCCAAAACCTCTAGGGACTCAAAGCAATAGATCAGAGTACAATGCAAACCAAAGTTGTTTGATTGTACCAAAAACCTGTAGACAGGCATACCAAACTTCCTATGAAAAATCAGAGTCAGAAACATCAGGAAGCATGAGTGGTAGTGCCGTGGGCAAGTCCGGCAGTGCCGAGCACACGGACGGCAGTGTCGGGCAAAGAAAATGCCCAAAACACGCTCAAACTTAGCATATAGTTTGCGTGGGGGGAAGGTGTCCACTGATGAAGTATCAACCAGAGCAACTTAGAAATCAATGTGTAGATCAATAATCCCAAGAGTGATGGGATTTTGTTGGGGTTTTCTCAAAACGAAGTCAAAGGAAAATAAAGTTGGATCACGACCAAGAACAACATAGTATGGATGTGCACAGTGATCCAAAGAGTCTATCTTCTCACAAATCAATCCCCAACACCACCCATATACCAAGAACTCGAAGGTTCTCCATAAATCCACAAGAGAAGGGAAGGGATGAACTCAAGAACACAATACTTCAAAAATTCAACAAAGGGACAAATTGAGATTGAAGTCAACCAGAACCTATGGGCCAAACCGGCGACCCTTCCTCTGATTAAACTTTGCAGAGCAAGAATACAATCGACGCTTACAAAATCGTTGTGGACCCCTCAGCCCAACTGATGACTACCTAGAGAGAAAACTAGGAGTACTAAACAAGTGCTCTAAACAAAATGGCGATCAAGAGCTGTAACAACAACCCTCACCTCTATTTATAGAGGGTTATTTCCATTTTCTAAACTACCCCTTTTTACATAGAGCATATCTACTCCACCAGGGGCGAAATGGACTGTTGGGGGTATGCTTCGTAGCCGAAGATCCTAAAAAGAACACCTTCGAATGGTCTTCTCAGAAGCAAGCGCTGAAGCTATTATCTATAAAGCTTCGGCATGAAGACAGATCCCAAGACGAAGGGTCGAACCGACTTAAAGATGGATTGACTTAAAGACCCATGATGTTTCGTGTCATTGCTATAATCGATTGTAAATGACATAAATGTAATTTTGCGCAGGTTGCACCCTGTGCCTATAAATAGGTGAACAGTACCTCGACGCTGTTCACGCGCTCCTGTAATCACGGACTTGGCATTTGTTTTCGCGTCACGCTTGTACTTTCGCTTTCCTTCAAGCCGAAGGTACACTTGTAATTTATTATCATTTCTATAATAATGAAATATAAATAAGCTAATAATAATGGTTAAGAATTTGTATTATTTCTTATACTTTATGTGAATCCTTCTTCATTGTTTACTATGCCAATGAAGGTATGTCCTTCATGACCTTCGTCCGAAATTCATTATATCCCAAGGGAAATAATGTTTCGAAGGACGAAGGACTTTAACGTTTAACAATTTTTCGTGTTGCCTTGTTCTTAATTCATAACAGTCAGGGACAAGTCCCCAACATTGGCGCCCACCTCCGGTGAACTCACATCCACTTGCTGAGCTGATGGCTTCGTTCAAAGCTGGAGTTGCTTTGGCTCCGAAGCTTGTGCTCCTGATAACAGGCGGTTCATGCTCAGCGCCGACTAACAAGAAGCAGAAGAAGGAGGCACAGAGAAGGGTACAACATGTATGGGTGCAAGGACCCTTCATCAAGTCAAGATGGTCTCACATCCCGATTACCTTCTCCCAAGAGGATCTTTAGCTTAAAGACTACCCTCACAATGATGTTATGGTTATCTCTTGTGTTATCAAAGGATTTATGGTCCACAATGTTTTGGTTGACACAGGCAGTGCAGCGGATATTATATTTGCTAAAGCCTTCAGACAGATGCAAGAGCCCGAAGACAAGATCCATGATGCCACGCATCCTCTTTATGGCTTCGGAGGAAAGCAGATTGTAGCACTTGGCAAGATCACGATGCCAGTAACCTTCAGATTTATCAACAACACAAGGACTGAACAAGTTGTGTTTGATATTGTTGACATGGAGTACCCTTACAACGCAATCATTGGTCGTGGTACTCTCAATGCTTTTGAAGCAATTCTTCATCCAGCATATCTTTGCATGAAGATACCTTCGGACCAAGGGCCCACTCCTATTCATGGAAGTCAGGAAGCTGCCAGGAAGGCCGAAGGAAACTGGACATATTCAAAAGCAATCCATAACATAGATGGAGCTGAAGCTTGTGAGCAGTACAAGTACAGAAGGGAGAAAGCTGCTTCGGTGGATTAGCCGAAGCCCATGCTCTTATGTGATGACATAGCAGAGCAGAAGGTGCTATTGGGATCTCAATTGTCCGAGGAACAGGAGAAAACCTTGATAAGGTTTCTGTTCAACAACAAAGATGTTTTTGCATGTTCAGCTAATGATCTCTGTGGAGTCAATAGGGATGTTATTGAACACTCGCTCAATGTTGATCCATCCTTCAGTCCCAGAAAATAGAGGCTTCGGAAGATGTCTGATGACAAGGCCGAAGGTGCTCGGAATGAAGTGAAAAGACTCCTCAGTGTTGGAGTCATCAGAGAAGTGAAATACCCAGAATGGCTAGCCAACACTGTTATGGTAAAAAAGGCCAATGGCAAATGGAGAATGTGTATTGATTTTACTGATCTCAACAAGGCTTATCCGAAAGATGAGTTTCCACTACCAAGGATAGATTCCCTAGTTGATGCAGCAGCTTCATCAGAGCTTATGAGTCTGCTAGATTGTTATTCAGGTTATCATCAAATTTGGATGAAGAAGGAGGATGAACCAAAAACCAGCTTCATAACCCCTAGTGGAACATATTGTTATCTTCGGATGCCTGAGGGGCTCAAGAATGCTGGAGGAAGCTTCAGCAGAATGACAGCGAAGGTTATTCATTCTCAGATAGGCAGAAATGTGCTAACTTATGTTGATGATATCATTTTAAAAAGCACGAAGCAAGAAAATCACATTACTGATCTGCAGGAGACCTTCGCCAATTTTAGACAAGCCGGTCTAAAGCTGAATCCAGAAAAGTGCGTTTTCGGAGTAAAGAAGGGAAAATTTCTTGGTTGCCTAGTCTCAACAAAGGGGATTGAGGCTAATCCAAATAAAATCGAAGCTATTCTTCGAATGGAACCACCAAGTACAAAAAAGGGGGCTCAGCGACTGACAGGAAGACTTGCATCTCTGAATCGATTTATATCTAGATCAGGAGAGAGAAATTTACCATTTTTTGAGGTGCTGAAGTCAGCCGAAGTTTTTCAATGGGGACCAGTTCAGCAGAAAGCCTTCGACGAGCTGAAGCAGTATTTGATAGATCTAACTACATTAACTCCACCAACGTCAGGGGCTCCTCTGTTGTTATATGTGGCAGCTTCGCACTCAGCGGTAAGTGCGGCACTTGTCCAAGAGAAGCTTGAAGGGCAAATCAAAAAGCAAGCCCCAATATACTTTGTCTCCGAAGTCCTTAGTTTATCAAAGAAAAATTATACAGAATTGGAGAAGGTGCTGTATGCTGTTTTGATGGCTTCCAGGAAGCTTCGGTATTATTTTCAAGCATACCATATAATTGTTCCTTCTTCACAGCCATTGAAGGATATTATGAGAAATAGAGAAGCTACTGGAAGGGTTGGAAAGTGGGCTGCGGAACTCAATGAGTTCTACATTGATTATGTGCACAGATCTTCGATTCAGTCCCAGGCGTTAGCAGATTTCATTGCTGACTGGACGCCAGGGGCTCAGGAAGAAGAAGCAAGTAAAGATGCTGAAGCTTGGATAGTATTCTGCGATGGTTCTTGGGGAACCTTCGGGACAGGTGCAGCTGCCGTTTTAATTGCACCTTCTAAAGTTAGAACATGCTACGCAGTGAAACTTGATTTTAGTTGTACAAATAATATTGCTGAATATGAAGCTTTGCTTTTGGGCCTTCGGAAGTTGAAAGCAATGGGGATAAGAAGGGCGGTCCTAAAAACTGATTCCCAAGTTATTTCTGGCCATGTTGACAAAAGTTGCAAAGCAAGAGATCCGAAGCTTGAAAAATATCTCGATACAGTTCGAAGACTTGAAGCCTCCTTCGAAGGGTTCTCTGTTAAGAATATTCCACGAGGAGAAAATGAACATGCTGATCTATTAGCCAAGTCAGCGGCACAAGGGCTGCCATTACCTTCGGATGTTTTCTTTGAAACAATAAAAGTACCTTCGGTTGACCTTCTTGAAAGAGCAGTGCTCAATATATCTCATGTTTACAGCGAAGATTGGAGAACTGAGATCATGTCTTTTCTCTAGGACAATTTGCTTTCAGATGACGAAGCTTATCAAAAGAGAATAGCGGCAAGAGCCCGTCCATATGTAATAATAGAAGGGGAGTTATACAAGCGTGGAGTCTGTTCTCCATTGCTCAAATGTTTATCCAGAACTGAAGGTATAGAGCTGATGAAAGAAATACATGCAGGCCTGTGTGGATCTCACATCGGATCTAGGCCTTTATTGGGTAAAGTTTTTCGTCAAGGATTCTATTGGCCGAAGGCAGCTTCGGATGCAGCAGAATTAGTCCAAAAATGCGAAGGTTGTCAAAAATGTGCAAGAGATCAAAAACAACCTTCGTCTCTAACTCAATTAATACAGCCCACTTAGCCATTGCAAAGATGGGGCCTTGATTTGCTAGGCCCACTTCCACCAGCACAAGGGAATTTAAGATATGTTGTAGTGGCAGTTGAATATTTCTCTAAATGGATTGAGGCAAAGCCTTTAGCCACAATAACTTCGGTTACGGTTCAAAAGTTTTTCTGACAAAATATTGTTTGTCGTTTCGGAGTGCCGAAGGCCATTACCGTGGACAACGGAACGCAGTTTGATTCCGAAGCTTTCAGAGAGTTTTGTGAACAAATTGGCACGAAGATCCATTTTGCATCAGTTCGGCATCCGGAGTCAAATGGACTTGTCGAAAGAGCTAATGGCATCATAATGACAGGAATAATGAAGTTAATCTTCAATCAGCCCAGGGGGAAGTGGCCGGACGAATTAATCAAAGTGGTGTGGAGCCACAACACAACAATATCAAGGTCAACAGGTTTTACACCATTTAAATTGTTGTTTGGTGACGTAGCAATAACCCCAGAAGAAGATAAGGCAGGATCAATAAGAACAGTGGCTTCGGCAAAAGACGAAGCTGATTACTTTGTGGACAAAGATGCTATAGAAGGGATCAGGCTTCAGGCTGTGGAAAACATCAATAAGTACCAAGCCGAAACAATAAAATGGTGTGATAGAAAGGTTCGGTTGAAGAACATTAAACCAGGACATTTGGTGCTTCGAAGAGTGGCCAACCCGGACACAGTAGGCAAGTTACAGCCGAAGTGGGAAGGACCTTTTCTGGTACTATCTTCGTCAAGACCCGGTTCCTACAGGTTAAAGGATATGGACGGCAACGACATTCCTAGATCTTGGAATGCGGATGAGCTTCGGTGGTATTATGTGTAACCTGATGTAATCTTTTTTATTTTATTTTTTCTTATGTCACCCTTTTCCTTTTCAAAGAGGGAGAAATGTTTTTAATGGGGCCATAGCATGTAATTTCCCTTTTCTTATATCGGCTCTACAAGAGCAGTATCCCCCGAAGATGTAAATGTAAAAACTGGGCATGCACCATCGAGTGCAGCGAGAAAAAGAAAAAACACGGAGAAGCTCGAAAGACGTCCCTAAGGGGATGCAGAGCACGACCAAGCTACAAAAAAGTCGTTCCTAAGGGAATGCAGAGCTTACAACGAAAAGTCAACGCTGATTCCGCCAAAATATAAGGCGAAGAAGCTCCTAAGGGAGGCTTACAGCAAAAAGTCAACGCTGATTCCGCCGAAATATAAGGCGAAGAAGCTCCTAATGAAGGCTTACAGCGAAAAGTCAGCGCTGATACACCGAAAAATAAGCGGTGAAGCCGAAAAATAAACGGCAAAGATTTGTTATTATGGTTTCATATGTGTCTTCAAACATTCATTTGCACGATACATTACATCATACATTTGCATTCATAAACATTTACTTAGACAAACATAGGATCATCATCAGCATAACATACAAACTCGTTTCGGTTTCGAAAGAGAAGGCAATTTCATGCTTCGCTGTGTACGCAAAGAAGGGAAGGTGTTTTTCGCCTATGGCTCAAAAGTATTAATTTCGTCCACGCCAAAGCATTTCATACATGGACAGAAAAGTAAGATTATATTACAAAGTGAAACTCAATTATATCATACTTCATACAAGTTATCACAGGAATTTTTTGAGTTATTTTTACAGATAATTCGAGCTTCGACAGCATCTCTGGGGGCTTCGTACTTTTACTCTGCAGCTTCAGCTTTGGCTTGGTCAACCTGTATGAAAGCGTCATAACCTAAATTCGAAATTCAAAGGAAAAGGTAAGCATAAGGCATGATTTTGTTACCAGCGAAAGGTGGCTTCGAGCTTCGTCACCAGCTTTGCTCCGTCCACCCTTCGTCCACACTAACTTTATAAATCTATTTGCAATACTTCGAGCCAGACTGGGAATATTATCTAGGTCTGCTGGTGACAGGCTAAAGTTGGGTCTATTAACAATCTTGTCGTGTTCACAGCCAGACTTCAAAAAGGCAACAGCTGTGCCCCGAGAAGCTGCCAGGGCACAGAAGTCCCCATGCCCAGCTATAACTTCGTCAAGATCATTAATTTCACCTTTAATATGCTCGAAGGCACCAGGCAGGTCTTCAGCCAAAGGAGTAAACTCTTCACTACTGGCTCCAACAAAATGGAACACCTACTTCAACTGTTGAATGCATCGAGTGCTGAACTCCAGGCACTTATTCTGAAGATTTTTCAAAGAGTCTTTCAGCTCCGAACTTCTTTGAACTTCGGCTTCAAGCTTTGCATCAAGCTTCAGCTTTTCTTGTTCAAAATTTTCTGATTGGGAAAGAAGCTTCGAATTTAATTCTGCTATTTTTGCTTCAACATCCGCTATTAAGCCTTGGGCTGTTTGAAGCTCGAAGTCTTTCTTTTCGATGGCAGCTGATTGCTCTTTTATCTTGTTTTCTAAGTCCTCAACTATAACTTCGTGCCTTTTATCCTCTAAGTCCTGCTGCATTTTTAAGGCCTTGCTCAAAAGCATACTCTGTGGACAAATAACCTTCGTTAGAAAATATTTCTGTTATTACAAATAATAAAAGTTAGACACAAGATGTTTACCTTAAAATTGGAATAGAACAAACTGCCGACAATGTGTTGTCGTCGGTAGCGGCTGGTATCTGCTTCAAGCTTCGGAAAACCGATACTCTTTGATAGAGTACCAATAACCTTCGCACCGGTCTGATCTCGTATGCAGTTTAATCCTTCATCATCAATGCCACCGAAGAGAAGCGCCCCCGGTCGGTACCCGCAAGATATAGCATACTCTTTTAATTCCTCTTTTTCAGCTTCTGTCAGCTCTTGGCCAACTAAGTTTCGGAAGTCAAAAGTTTTATCTTCCAAAGTTTCTTCGGTTATGTCTTCCTTCTCGGGTTTTGCGGCCGTGGTCTCTTCGGTGGCTGCAGCACCTTCTTCCGCGGCCATGTTTAGCAGCATTTTATCTATATCAGCAGCTATGTTCTCTAAATTAATATCTTCGGATTTGGCATCTTCGGCTATGGCCTCTTCCGCGGCAGCCTTCGAAGGTACAGCTTCAGTAGCTGTCGTTCCTTCAATTGCCGACACTTTCGGAGCTGAAACCCTTGGTGGTGTTGCATCAATCACTTCTGTCACAGTAACAATCCTTTGCCTCTTTGGCTTAGGTGCCTTTGTTTTTGTTGGCTCCTTTCCCTTATGAAAAAGTTTCGTCAGATGCAGCCCCAGTGGACTTAGTTTGACAGGCAAAGTTTCAGTCATTACCTTTAGGATTTCGTCTATTTCAGTAGCAGAAGATGTCGCATAAGTCTTCTCTTTTTCATCAATTGATTTTTGCTTTGGAGTCGGCGCCCTTCTTTTCTTCGAAGCATTTTCTTTCGCCTCAAATTCTTGTTTCTTCTTCTTTGATTGATCTTCGTCGCCCTTATTTAAAGCACTAGCCACTCTTTTTCTTTTTTGCCCTTCGGCACCCTTATCCAGTCGCTCATAGTTAGGATATTCAAAGCCTATAGCATCCATCACTCGATTTAACCTTCGTTTCGGGCGGGTGCCGAAGGCTGCTGTCATCAATTGATCTTCTTTTTTGGAATAATTTCCAAGAATTTCGTTACACATTACTTCGGTTGTTTCCAGCCATTCTTGGCACGATACTTTGAAATGTCTCTTGAACTTGTAGTGGTAGGGCAGTCGGATAAGTTCCCCCTCCTTCTTCTTTCCTTCAAGCTTCGGCATGGCCCACTCCTTCATAGTTGGAAATATTTTGAAAGCCAAAAATTCCTGCACTAAGTCCCTAGTGCCAATGTGCTCTGCGATAATCCTGAATTCAGCCAGCGCAGTTTGGGTTGGACCCTCTGGTGTCATATTACGTTGGGGTCTGGTCTCTCCGAAGATCAGCTCTAGCGGGCTCTAGACCAGCTTCTCCCTATCATCGTCAATTTTGACGTAGAACCATTCCGATTTCCAGCCTGCCGGCCACTTGCTTCGATAGCTGATCACAGGAAATTTTGTAGTCTTCCGGTAAGCAAAATTGTAACAGCCAAAGTTTTCATGTAATCCATCCTTTCTGGCCTTGGTTTGGTAATGCAGCTCGTGCACCCGGCAGAAACCTTCGGCAAACGGTTCCACCCCCTGGCTTCGGAGAGCCCAAATATAAACACTAAGCCTAACGATAGCGTTAGGAGTTAGCTGATGAAAGTGGATCCCAAATTTCTTTAGCACATCTGCAATCATCTTATTTAAAGGGAATCTCAAACCAGCTTTGAAGAAACTCTTAAAAACTACTATTTCATCCTTTTCTGGCTTCGGAGTAGTTTCTTCTCCACCGAAGCGAATCAGTTCTTTCTTATCTTCATTGAAATAGCCCAATTTCAGCATCTTCGGAAGGTCACCTTCGGAAACTGTGGATTTTCCAAAATCCAGGTGGCTGGGTTTGCTCGGCACCGAGCTGCTATAATCATCTTCAGAATCAGTCTCTTCAACACCAGCTTGTTCTGCTTCAGCAGCCGAGATGTCCTCCGGTGTTACCAACCCAGAGCGCTTCATTGCTTCCGAAATAGGAACAATCTCAGCAGCTTCGGTCTCATCTCCCTCACGATCGACCCTTGTAGTAGAGCGAACTCTAGCCATTTGAATATGGCTTACTTGAAATTTCTGGTGTTGACTTTTTTGTTTTTTCCGAAGCTCCAACTCTTTTGCCGAAGTACAATCACAAGCGAGGTTTCGTCTGAGCACGATGATTAAGCTTCGACTATGAGTAAAAATTTGGCAGCAAAACAGTGCAATAGCAATGAATGCTGTGGTAACTTCACACCTACCCATCTGTTTATATAGTGCCGCAGGTGAGAAGGTGAATCGGCAAGGTTTCCAGCACCGAACAAACAGTCACCCGCACTCAATGAACGGTGGGCCACAGGGTCCGAGAAGGTGAATCGCTGGCGCGCGCGTAATTGGTGCAAGATGGAGCGCGCGCACGACAATTATTTTAATCGTTTCTCGCCAACGAGCTCAGTGAAGGTGTTTTTTGGATCTTCGGCGTCCCGAAGCCTAGAAGACTTTTTCACGGATCAAGCTCGTTACGAAAAACGATCTAGCACCGCGAAGGGGCTACTGTTGGGGGTATGCTTCGTAGCCGAAGATCCTAAAAAGAACACCTTCGAAAGGTCTTCTCAGAAGCAAGCGCTGAAGCTATTATCTATAAAGCTTCGGCATGAAGACAGATCCCAAGACGAAGGGTCGAACCGACTTAAAGATAAATTGACTTAAAGACCCATGATGTTTCGTGTCATTGCTGTAATCGATTGTAAAGGACATAAATGTAATTTTGTGTAGGTTGCACCCTGTGCCTATAAATAGGTGAACAGTACCTCGACACTGTTCACGCGCTCCTGTAATCACGGACTTGGCATTTGTTTTCGCGTCACGCTTGTACTTTCGCTTTCCTTCAAGCCGAAGGTACACTTGTAATTTATTATCATTTCTATAATAATGAAATATAAATAAGCTAATAATAATGGTTAAGAATTTGTATTATTTCTTATACTTTATGTGAATCCTTCTTCATTGTTTACTATGCCAATGAAGGTATATCCTTCATGACCTTTGTCCGAAATTCATTATATCCCAAGGGAAATAATGTTTCGAAGGACGAAGGACTTTAACGTTTAACAATTTTTCGTGTTGCCTTGTACTTAATTCATAACAGTCAGGGACAAGTCCCCAACATGGACCAACTCTTAGTTTTCATCTGATGGCCACACCCTTCACTTGGAGTTGCTTCGCCTTGACGCACCTTCCGTGATCACGCCACGTGCCGCCTCCAGTTTCCACCGAAACTGCCAATGCCGAGTTTTGAGGCGAAACCCAGTCGAAAACCCGTTGTCTGCAGCGCTAGATGGTTTTGAGGCTCAACCACCAAACCATCATGAGTATCGCACCACATGCGTGTCCCTCAGGTCTTGGACATGTGTTCCGCCAGTCCTCGGCCGCGACGGCAACACGGCTCGCTCTGTCCCATCCTCGCGTGCGTGTGTCCCAGGTATCAACCACCACAGCTAGTCACCCGACTGCTCCGGTCCATCAGCTAAGACCCAACACTCGTCCTTCATCGCTCCCAGTCCATCAGCATAAGCCCGCATGACCTTCACCTCAGTTATCGACCACCGTCCCTATGCTCCACACCTGCACACCACAAGCCGACCTACATGGTTGCACAACATAATCTCACACTCTGGTCAGTCCACTGACTTCCTCAGAGTACTACCCATTGACAATCACTCATCATCAACTCGAACCACAAGGGACAAGTCAACCTTATGTTCGTACCTCTACTCTGTAGCAAACCAGAATCGACCAGTGATTGATTAGCACCAGCATTCAAGAGCCTAGGTAAGCTATGTTGTACTCTATCTTGTAATATAAATTACAGAAGAGAAAACTCCAAAATTATGACCATTTCTGACCTGATAGATGGTTGCAGTAAACTATCGAGCAACTATCACTTAGGGGATGTTTGGTTTCTAGGGACTAATCTTTAGTCCTTTCATTTTATTCCATTTTAGTTCCTAAATTGTCAAATACAAAAAATAAAATAGAGTCTTAGTTTCCATATTTAGCATTTTAGGTACTAAAATGGACTAAAATGTAGGGACTAAACATTAGTCCCTAGAAAACAAACACCCCCTTAGGGCGTGTTCGGTTACACCAATCCAAAGGGGGATTGGAGGGGTTTAAATCTGTTGGGGGCATGCTTCATCGCCGAAGGACCTCCAAGCAAAAACACCTTCGGCAAGCTGACACGAGCAAACAAAGCACGAAGATACAAACCGAAGCTATGATCTAGGTAGCTTCGGCATAGTGACATGCCTTGAGACGAAGGTTTGCACCGACTTAAAGAGCAAAAGACCGATCAGTCCATAATAGTTTGTGTCATGTTTATAGATATTCATTGAGGGCATGAATGTAATTTCGACCGGGCTGCGTCTCGTGCCTATAAATAGATGAACAGTAACCCCGTACTGTTCACGCTGACTTGTATTCGCCCGTGCGTCACGCTTGGACTTTTGCCTTGTGTCAAGCTGAAGGTATAAATGTAATTCAATATTGTTCACCTTCATTCATGATGATATAATTAAGATATATTAATGATGTCATATGATTATTTATGTTGTCTCTCAAGTCTCATATGCTTCTTCTTTCATTAATATATACTGCGATGATGAAGGTATGTCCTTCATGACCTTCGTCTGAAGATCATTATATCCTAAGGGAGATAATGCTTCGAAGGACGAAGGGCATTAACCATTAACATTTTGTGTTGCCTTGTTCTTGACTCATAGCAGTTGAGAACAAGTCCCCAACATTGGTGCCCACCTCCGGTGAATTCACTTCCACTGTTGAGATGATGGCTTCGTTCAACAATCAAGCTGCAGCACCTTCGGTTACGAAGCTGGTGCTCCCGATCACAGGCGGCTCAAGTTCAGAGCCGGCTAACAAGAAGCAGAAGAAGGAAGCGCAGAGAAGGGTGCAACATGTTGGGGTGCAAGGACCCTTCATCAAGTCTAAGTGGTCTCACATCCCAATCACCTTCTCCTAGGAGGACCTTCAGCTCAAAGATTGCCCTCACAATGATGCTATGGTCATATCTTGTGTTATCAAGGGATTTCTGGTCCACAATGTTCTGGTTGACACAGGCAGTGCAGCAGACATCATATTTGCCAAAGCCTTCAGACATATGCAAGAACAGAGGACAAGATTCATGATGCTACGCACCCTCTTTGTGGCTTCGGAGGACGGCAGATTGTGGCACTTGGCAAAATCACAATGTCAGTCACCTTCGGCTATGTCCACAATACAAGAACTGAGCAAGTTGTTTTTGACATTGTTGACATGGAGTACCCATACAATGCAATCATTGGTCGAGGGACACTCAATGCATTCGAAGCTATACTCCATCCAACATACCTATGCATGAAGATACCTTCGGAACAAGGGCCCATTACTGTCCATAGAAGTCAAGAAGCTGCCAGAAAGGCTGAAGGGAACTGGACAGATTCAAAAGCAATCCATAACATAGACGAAGCCGAAGCTTGTCAACAGTTTAAACACAAAAGAGAGAAGGCTGCTTCGGCAGATCAGCCGAAGCCTATGCTACTATGCAAAGACATAGCAGAACAAAGGGTGCTGCTGGGATCTCAGCTATCTGATGAGCAAGAGAAGACTTTGATAAGATTTTTATTCAACAACAAAGATGTATTTGCTTGGTCAGCCAATGATCTCTGTGGTGTCAACAGAGATGTTATTGAGCATTCACTCAATGTAGATTCATCCTTCAGGCCAAGAAAACAAAGGCTTCGGAAGATGTCTGAAGACAAAGCTGAAGGTGCTCGGAACAAAGTGAAGAGACTTCTCAGTGCCAGTGTTATCAGAGAGGTGAAATACCCAGAATGGCTAGCCAACACTGTTATGGTGAAGAAGACCAATGGTAAATGGAGAATGTGCATTGATTTCACAGATCTCAACAAGGCATGTCCAAAGGACGAGTTCCCATTACCAAGAATAGACTCTCTTGTAGATGCAGCAGCTTCTTCAGAGCTCATGAGTCTATTGGATTGTTATTCAGGCTATCATCAAATTTGGATGAAAAAGGAAGATGAGCCGAAGACTAGCTTCATAACTCCTAGTGGCACCTATTGCTATCTTCGGATGCCTGAGGGACTCAAGAATGCTGGAGGAAGCTTCAGCAGAATGACAGCCAAGGTCCTTCATTCTCAAATAGGCAGGAATATACTCACCTATGTTGATGATATCATAGTGAAAAGCACAAAGCAAGAAAATCACATTACTGATTTGCAAGAGATATTTGCCAATTTCAGGCAAGCTGGCCTGAAATTAAATCCAGAAAGTGTGTTTTTGGAGTAAAGAAGGGCAAGTTCCTTGGCTGTTTGGTATCAACAAAGGGAATTGAAGCCAACCCAAGCAAGATTGAAGCTATCCTTCGGATGGAGCCACCAAATTCAAAAAAGGGGGCTCAACGATTGGCAGGAAGGCTTGCATCATTGAATAGGTTCATATCGAAATCAGTAGAGAGGAATCTACCATTCTTTGAAATTCTAAAGTGAGCCGAAGTTTTTCAATGGGGTCCGGCCCAGCAAAAGGCTTTTGAAGAATTAAAGCAATACTTGATAGATCTGACAACTCTAACTCCACCTTCGCAAGGGGCTCCATTACTCCTGTATGTAGCAACTTCTCACTTTGCAGTTAGTGCGGCGCTTATACAGGAGAAGCTAGATGGTCAAATCAAAAAACAGACCCCAGTATACTTCGTCTCCGAAGTTCTAAGTTTATCAAAGAAAAATTATACAGAATTGGAGAAAGTGTTGTATGCTGTGTTAATGGCCTCCAGGAAGCTTCGGCACTATTTTCAAGCATATCACATAATTGTCCCTTCATCACAGCCTCTAAATGACATAATGAGGAACAGAGAAGCTACTGAAAGGATTGGAAAATGGGCCGCGGAGCTTAATGAATTCAGTATTGACTATGTACATAGATCTTCAATTTAGTCCCAGGCGTTAGTAGACTTCATTGCTAATTGGACGCCAGAGGCTTAGGAAGAAGAAACAAATAAAGATGTCGAAGCTTGGACAGTGTTCTACGATGGTTCCTGGGGAACCTTCGGTGCAGGAGCGACTGATGTCCTAGTTGTGCCTTCTAAAGTCAGAACATGTTATGCAGCAAGGCTTGATTTCAGTTGTACAAATAATATTACTGAATACGAAGCACTCCTGTTGGGGCTTCGGAAGTTAAAGGCAATGGGAATAAGAAGGGCCATCCTTAAAACTGACTCTCAAGTCATTTCTGGCCATGTAGACAAAAGTAGTAAGGCAAGGGATCCGAAGCTCGAAAAATATCTAGATATAGTTCGAAGGCTGGAGGCTTCTTTCGAAGGTTTTTCCGTCAAGAATATTCTAAGAGGAGAAAATGAGCATGCAGATCTGTTAGCCAAATCAGCGGCACAAGGGCTCCCTCTATGGAAGTATTTTTTGAGACAATAAAAGCACCTTCGGTTGAACTTAAGGAGAGAGTAGTACATAGTGAAGATTGGAGGACTGAAATTATATCTTTCCTCCAAGGAAATTGTCTTTCGGATGACGAAGCTTATAATAAGAGAATGGAAGCAAGGACAATACTGTATGTGATAATAGAAGGAGAATTATACAAACAGGGAGTCTGCTCTCCACTCCTCAAGTGTTTATCCAGAATCGAAGGTATAGAATTAATGAAGGAGATACATGCAGGTCTGTGTGGATCTCATATTGGGTCTAGGCCCTTGCTGGGAAAAGTGTTTAGACAAGGATTTTGTTGGCCGAAGGCAGCTTCAGATGCAACAGAGCTAGTTCAGAAGTGCGAGAATTGTCAAAAATGTGCAAGAGATCAGAAGCAATATTTGTCTCTCACGCAGCTGATACAGCCTACTTGGCCATTGTAAAGATGGGGTCTGGATTTGTTAAGCCCACTTCCACCAATGCAAGGTAATTTGAAATATGTTGTGGTGGCTGTAGAATATTTTTCTAAGTGGATTGAAGCAAAGCCTTTGGCTACAATAACTTCGATTACAGTCCAAAAAATTTTCTGGCAAAATATTATTTGTCGCTTCGGCGTACCGAAGGTTATAACTATGGACAATGGAACACAGTTTGATGCCGAAACGTTTAAAGAGTTCTGTGACCAGATTGATACGAAGATCCATTTTGCATCAGTTAGGCATCCGGAGTCAAACGGGCTGGTAGAAACAGCAAATGTCATTATAATGACAGGAATAATTAAGCTAATGTTCAATCAGCCCAGAGGAAAATGGCCAGATGAGTTGATTAAAGTGGTGTGGAGCCACAATACAACCATGTCAAGATCAACAGGATTTACACCTTTCAAACTATTATTTGGTGACGAAGCTATAACTCCAGAAGAAGCTAAAGCAGGATCAATAAAAAAGTAGCTTCGGTAGAAGACGAAGCTGATTATCACGTAGCAAAAGATACTATAGAGGGGACCAGACTTCAGGCTATAGAGAACATCAATAAATATTAAGCCGAAACAATAAAATAGCGTGACAGAAAAGTTTGATTGAAAAATATCAAGCCAGGGCATTTGGTGCTCCGGAGAGTAGCCAATCTAGACACAGTAGGCAAATTGCAGCTAAAGTGGGAAGGACCTTTTCTAGTGGTATCTTCGTTGAGGCCCGGTTCTTACAGATTGAAGGATATGGACGGCAACGACATACCTAGATCTTGGAATGCGGATGAGCTTCAGCAATATTATGTGTAATTAGATGTATTTTTTTCATTTTTTCTATGGCACCCTTTTCCTTTCCAAAGGGGAGAAAAGTTTTTAATGGAGCCATAGCTTGTAATTTTTACTTTCTTATTTAGCTCCACGAGAGCCAAATCCTCCAAAAGGATGTAAAATATAAAATCTGAGCATGCACCATCGAGTGCAGAGAGAAAAAAAAGACAAAAAACAGGGAGAAGCTCAAAAGTCGTCCCCAAGGGGATGCAGAGCATGACGAAGCTACAAAAAGTCGTTCCTAAGAGAGTGCAGCATACTTTTTCTGCTATGTAGAGCCAAATACCGCCGAAATATAAGGCGAAGAAGTTCTAAAGTCATTCTTAAGGGGATGCAGAACTTATACCGCCGAAATAGAAGGCGAAGAAGTTCAAAAGACGTTCCTAAGGGGATGCAGAACTTATACCACCAAAATAGAAGGTGAAGAAGCTCAAAAGACGTTCCTAAGGGGATGCAGAGCTTAAGACTCAAAAGACGTTCCTAAGAGAATACAGAGTCTAGGTGTGGCTTCGTGTGCGTGTGTTTTATTCATTTGCACATTACATTACATCATTCATTGCATTCATACACATTCATGTAGACATTCGTAGGATCATCATCATAACATAGAGTACAAACAGATGCTTCGGCTTTGACGACAATGCTTTGATGAGCATAAAGAAGCAAAAATACGCTTCGTTGTGTACGAAAAGAAGGGAAGATGTTTTTCGCCTTCGGCTCAAAAGATGCAAGTTTCGTCCATAGCGAAGCAACTCATACACGTATGGAAAGGTAAAAATATATTATAAGGTATGGACAAATTTACAAAGTAATGTTCGGTTTCCAATTACAATATCTTTTACAAAGATAATTTAAATATTTCTAAGTCCTGTTCAGCAGCTTCAGCAATCTCTGGTTCAGTAGCTTCAGCAATCTCTGGTTCAGCAGCTTCAGCAATCTCTGGAACAAGCTTCGGACTATTGACCTTCGACATCGTCATTCTGTACACAACAAAGTAGTATAAGGTAAAAGTAATTACAAGAGAAGGTAAGCAACAAGTACAAGTTTTATACCGGCTTAAGATGACTTCGTGCCTTGTCACCAGCTAAGTCCCGCCCGCCCTTCGTCCAAATTTATGTTATAAATCTATTCCCAATACTTCGGGCTAGGCTGGGCATATCAACTATGTCCGCTGGAGATAGACTGAAATTTGGCCTGTTCACTATTTTTCCATGCGTGCAACTAGCCTTCATAAAAGCCACAGCCCTGCCGCGAGAAGCTAGCAGGGCATAGAAGTCGCCGTGCCCAGCTATTACTTCGTCAAGCGCCTCAACTTCGTTCTCAATATGCTCGAAGGTGCCTGGCAGGTCTTCAACCGAAGGTTCAAATTTTTCAGAGCTGACTCCCACTGAGTTGAAGACCTGTCTTAGCCGTTGCACGCAGCGGTTGCCGAAGTTCAAACAAATATTTTGAAGCTCTTTTAAGGATTTTTTGCAGATTTGAGCTTTTCTCGATTTCAGCTTCAAGCTTTGCATCAAAAATTTTCCTTTCTTGTTCGAAGCCTTCTGATTTGCGGAGGAGTTCATAATTTAATCTAGCAATTTCGGTTTAGACTTCTGCCAATGAACCCTCCATTGTCTGAAGAAGGAAGTCCTTTTTCTCCAGAGAAGCTTCGTGATCTTTAACTTTCTTTTCCAAGTCATCAATTATAACCTCGTTCCTCTTATCTTCAATATCCTGTTGCATCCTCAATGCTTTGCTCAGCAGCATACTCTGTAGAAAATAATCTTCATCACAAAAATTTTCTTTCATCGCACGAATTAAAAAAGCTGAAAGAAGTTAGTTTTACCTTAAAATTGGAATAGAATAGGCTGTCAGCGATATGCTGGCGTCGGTAGCTGCTGATGTCAGCTTCAAGCTTTGGAAAATCAACACACTTCGACAGAGTGCTGATAATCTTTGCCCCCGTACGGTCTCGGATGCACCCTAAGGCTTCTTCATCGACGCCACCAAAAAGCAAGGCCCCTGGCTGGTAGCCACAGGATGTAGCATACTCCTGTAGCTCTTTTTTCTCAGTCTCGGATAATTCTTCACCAATTAAGTTCCGAAGGTTGAAGTTTTCTTCTTCTGAAGCATCTTCGGTAATTCCCTTCTCTTTCTCAAGCGCTGCGGCCGTGATTTCTTCCGTAGCTGCGACGATCTCCTTTGTGGCTATATCCAAGAGCACTTTATCAATAGCAGACAGTGTACTCTCTAGATTGGTAGCTTCGGTGGCCCAGCTTCGGCAGTAGTAACTGCTTCGGCAGCTGGTGTCATCTTTGATGCTGAGGCCGGCGGTGGCGTTTTCTTAATTGCTTGTATAACGGTAATAATTCTTCGCTTTTTAGGCCCAACCGCCTTTTTTGCTGCCGAAGGCTCGTCCTTCTTGTGTAAAAGCTTCGTCAGTTGCGGCCCAGAGGACTTAGCATCTTGATAGGTAAGGATTCAGTCATTACCTTTAAAATTCCTTTTACTTCGGCAGCAGAAGGCGTTGAAGGAGTTTCCTCTTCTATCTCATCCACCTTCGGCTCTGGAGTTGCAGCCCTTCTCTTCTTCGAAGTCGCAACCTTCGGTTCAGGGCTGGATTTTCTCTTCTTCAGAGTTTTTTTGTCCTCTTTCACCATTCTAGCAGCCTGCCTGCTCAAAATGCTGACAACACTTTTTCTCTTTGTCCCTTCAGCACCCTTGCTGAGTCGTTCATAATCAGGGTATTCAAAATTTAAAGCATCCATTACCCGGTTTAATCTTCGTTTTGGTCGGGTGCCGAAGGCTGCAGTCATTAATTGATCTTCTTTTTTGGTGTAATTGTCCAAAACTTCATTGCACATAGTCTCAATCATCTCCAGCCACTCTTGACAAGGCTCCTTGAACTGCTTCTCAAACTTAAAGCGATAAGGCAATCGCACAAGCTCAAGTGTTTTCTTCGTCCCCTTTAGCTTCGGCATGCTATTCACTTAACGTTGGAGACGTCTTGTTGGCCAAGTATTCTTGAACCAGATCTCTAGTGCTGATCTGTTCAGCCACCACCCTGAACTCTGATACACACAGTTGGCATGCTGACTCTAGCTTCATGTTGCACAAAGGTCTGGTAATTCCGAAGCTCAAGGCCAGCGGGCTCATCACCATCGTCATCAGTTTCTCTCTTTTCTTCTCATCGGCCTTAATATAAAACCATTCGCTCTTCCAGCCGGTTGGCCACTTGGTGCGATAGCTGAGGACCGGAGCCTTCGTATCCTTGCGGTACGCGAAGTTATAACAACCAAAATTTTCATGCAACCCATCTGCTCTGGCCTTCGTTTGGTAGTGTAGCTCGTGCACTCGGCAAAATGCTTCGACATCTGGGTTCATCCCTTGGCTTCGAAGGGCCCAGATGTAGATACTTAGCCTAACGATAGCGTTAGGGGTCAGCTGATGAAGATAAATTTCAAAGTTCTTCAATACTTCTTCAATCATCTTGTTCAGGGGAAACCGTAATACTGCCCTAAAAAAGCTTTTGAAATCCACTACTTCATCATCCTTCGGCGTTGGAGTGGTTTCTTCTCCGGCAAAACGAATAACCTTGTTTTCAGCTTCTCCGAAGTATCCCAGTTTCATCATCATGGGCATGTCGACTTCAGACACAATAGATTTCTCAAAATCCAGGTGGCTGGGTTTTGATGGGATCAAAATGCTATAATCTTCTTCTTGTTCATCAGCATTTTCTTCTTCAATATCAGCCTGCTCAGCTTCGGCACTAGAAGTACCTTCATCAACGGTTCCCTCTGTCACAACTAAGCCTGATTGTCTCATGACTTCGGAAATAGGAGTTGTCTCGGTGGCCTCAGTCTCATCTCCTTCGCGAGTCACTCTCGCAGTCGAGCGTACTCTGGCCATCTGTTGCGTCTTTTGCGGTTTTTACGAAGCTGATGTTTTTAACAGTTTTTGACGAAGCTCTCTCTTTTGATGAAGCTAATTCAAAATGATGGTTCGCATTAGTGAAAAAGCTTCGGCTATAGTTAAATTTTTCAACAGCACAACAGTGCAATAGCAATGAATGTTGTGGTAACTACACACCTACCCGTCTGTTTATATAGTGCTGCAGGTGGGAAGGTAAATCGCCAGGTTACCTGCACCTGCTGAACAGTCGCCTGCACCCGCTGAATGGTGGACCACTCGGCGTCTGGAAGGTGAATCGCCAAGTCGCTTCTACCCGCTGAGTGGTGGGCCATCCACCGCTTAAAATATTTTAATCGTTTCTCGGCAACGAGCTCACGGAAGGTGGTTTCGAACCTTCAACATTCCGAAGCCTTTGAGATTTTTTCGTGGATCGAGCTCGTTACGAAAAACGATCTAGCACCGCGAATGGACTACTGTTGGGGGCATGCTTCGTCGCCGAAGGACCTCCAAGCAAAAACATCTTCGGCAAGTTGACACGAGCAGATAAAGGACGAAGATACAAGCCGAAGCTATGATCCAGGTAGATTCGGCTAGCGACATGCCTTGAGACAAAGGCTTGCACCGACTTAAAGAGGAAAAGACCGATCAGTCCACGATAGTTTGTGTCATGTTTATAGATATTCATTAAGGGCATGAATGTAATTTCAATCAGGCTGCGTTTTGTGCCTATAAATAGATGAACAGTAACCCCGTACTGTTAACGCTGACTTGTATTTGCCCGTGCGTCACGCTTGAACTTTTGCCTTCTGTTAAGCCGAAGGTATAAATGTAATTCAATAGTGTTCACCTTCATTCATGATGATATAATTAAGATATATTAATGATGTTATATGATTATTTATGTTGTCTCTCATATCTTATATGCTTCGTTCATTAATATATACTGCGATGATGAATGTATGTCCTTCATGACCTTCGTCTGAAGATCATTATATTCTAAGGGAGATAATGCTTCGAATGACGAAGGGCATTAACCATTAATATTTTGTGTTACCTTGTTCTTGACTCATAACATTTGAGAATAAGTCCCTAACAAAATCTCCTCCTAGTCATTTTTAACTAGGAGAGGATTTAAACCCCTCCAATCCTCTTCTGTATTGGCCTAACCAAACAAGCCCTTAGTGAACTCAACAACCAAAGACTGCACACTAGAGCCACAAAATTATGTCACCACTAGTACTCGAAAAAACAATCATAGCAACAATAGCGAGAAAATATGCAATATCTTAGCAGTAACCTATCCAAAACGCTATAGCCACACTAGGGATGAAAACAGCCAGTAAACATTAAAACCATTTTCATTTTCATATTTTTTTAAATGAAATCGAAATGGTAATCACGGAAACAAAACAATATCGATATTTTAAAAATATCGAAAATAAAAGTTCGATATAAAAAATACACCAGTAACGATCGAAATCTAATATACGATCAGTAAACATATCAATATAAAAACATCTTAATATAAAAGTTCACAATACAACAAAGATCACATATTTACAATTCATAATATAACAAGTTCATAAAGATCACAAGTTTATAATATAAGTTCACAATATAACAAGTTTATAAAGATCATAAGTTCACAGATTCAAAGTTCACAAATACTCTCTTTGTTCCAATTATAATTTGTTTGACTTTTTTACACTAAATTTAACAACCTCAACTTATTCAAAAAAAGTTCATAATTATTATTAATTTTTATTGGGATACCGTTTAGCATATAATATAATTTAACTTGAGACAAAAAATCCAAGTTTATTTAGTTTTTTTAAAATTCCAAGATTTAAATTCAATAAACGAAGAAAATGATAAGTAAAACATTAATCCAATTTCGATACCGATTTCTATATAAAATTCCGATAACCAATTCTGTTTTCAAAAAATACCATAACCATTGAATACGATCGAAAAAATCGATTTTGGAAAAATCAAAAAAAAATTGAAATCGTTTTCATCCCTAGTACCACACTACTAGCGGCTAGTGACAGTAGAATCGAGGGGCAGTGAGGTGACAGCTGACAAGTAATTACACTAACTGAACATACAACGGTGGGGGTTTGGAAGCAAGAATATACCTAGGTCCCTAAGAACCAAACGTGCTTTATACAGGGCGCAGTTTACTCAATTTTGCTCCCCGTTTCTAGTGCCACCAACAACGCCGCCGCTCGAGGACGATTCTGATGCTACCGGAAGAATCATGCCCCCTGGTATGTCGCTCGAGATCGCATTTGAAGCTTTTGCAGTGTCACTTTGGCAGTCGAAATGGGCTATCAAACCTCTTAGCTGTTACAGGAGAACAGATCAGTTAAGCTGCAAGCTATCACACCATCTGCACAGCGGACCATTACTTGAAATGGCACAAAGAACAACATGAATATACTATGCATTCTGGAAAAGGCATTGCTTTAAGCATACACACCTCTTCCTGAAGTTTTTCGATCTTCTCATCTTTTAATCTGAGCGCAGCTTGCTCCCTGAAACAGAATTACACTAACTTAGATAAAAACACAAAATAAGTGTATGTTCTATTCTAGTTTCTAAATTGGTACGATCATAGTATTCAACACCTGGAACAATGACCGAAGTACAAAACACAAAAGAAAATTCTAACAAGTGACCAAAGGAAAAGAACGAAAAGAACTTGATCGCTCATAACTCATGAAACCATATGGAAATTAGTGGGCCTATACCAAATTGAGATGTCCAAGGCATTTCTTGGACAGACATATTAGGATCAGTTATTAGGAAGGCAGCAAAAGCACAGTACACTTACCTTGTTGATCCATATTCTCTAGCTTCAATAAAAATAACATAGGGCAAACAAGAAGCATTATTTAATAGATTGGTTCTGTGTTTATTTCAAATGCAACAAAGAAACTACCTTGCTTGTGCTTTTCGTATAGTTTCAATCCACATCTCCTGATTCTTGACAAGATTGCCATTTACCTGAGGAAAAAGGATACAGTCCAAACAATTAAAACAAATGAAGACAACAGATAACACAAAATATTAAGCTCTAACATATAGATTTAGCTGTACCATATAGTCAAGTATTCGCTTACTTCATCAAGAAATTTTTTTTCTTCCATACACTTGTCAAACTTTACTTCCAACTTTTGGAGTTTTGTGCTCATGGCTTTCTCAGTAGCAGCAGAAATTTCTTTCTCAGTTTCCTCCTTGACTTCTAGTAGAAGTGACTCATAGTACTACATTAGCACGAAAACCAAATGAAAACACATGGTTTCAATACAGTAGCAGATAGTAAACATCATTAAAAAAAGCACAATAACGTATGGACTTACATTTCTTTGCTTTTCAAGTTGAAATGTGACGAGATCATTGTACTCTTCAACAATCTAAAATAGGGGTAAGTCAATGGTGTAATGCAAGGTATAGAAGTTTGTCAGGATGCTATTTGGTAACAGTTAGCATAACAAATTCTTTACTTAAACACATTACAGCTTCAAATTTACTGTTCAGTAGAGCTTCATCCATTGCGGCATCACCACTGCATAGTGAACACGTGCTCTCTGCTGTGTGGTCACCATGGAAATTGTACTCAACTAGCTTTCCATCTGTTTTTGACTGAATAAGCCGATGTACATAGTTGTCCCCAGCATAGTCCCACACTTTTTGTGTCTCTAACTCAAGTGAATAACAATGTTGAGTTTCCTTCCAGTGTTCAATAGCATGTCCACCCTTGTACCTGTGAATATCCCCAGCAATTAAATCAAATAAGTTATTTAATATATTCGCAGTTGCCAGAATGAACATGAAATATTTTACCTTCCACAGCCAACATGGCCACAGATTAGACATATCCAAAGATTCTCCGAAGTTCCGCAAATAGAACACATGGATTTCTCTGGTTGCTGCTGACAATATCTACAGACCTGAAAGATACTTTCAATGTAAACACAAATTGCACAAGCAGCCAACATGAGTAAAATGACATACTATGTTTTTCCCCTAAAACCAGGGAGAAGAATATTGACAAAGGTCAAACCCAATCCATCCACTATAAAATACAAAAGGAAAGAAAGAATTGCTCAATGTACAAATTTGAATTATTGCTAGCTTGATGATAAAAGGTATTCCCATAGGCACCAAGACCATAGCTGAGTTTCATATTTCCATTTTGAATTTAAACAAAAATATGGCAATGATACAATCAGCACAAAGTACTGCAGATAGTAAATTAATACAAAACAAACACATTAACAAAGTAAATCATCTGTCACTTACCGGGCATGAGGAGTCTGTCCATTTTGATATGCACGAGCAGTGGAAAGAATGGTTGCAGATTGTTGTGAGAATACCTCCAGGATCTTGGTCAAGTCGTTCTATTTAAAGATCGAAACAAATAAATCATATGATCAAAATAAACTTCAAACAACATCTTGTTTGGGCTCAAATATACTAGGGATCTTGATAAAATTCATGACACCAAGCCTCTATAAAGCGAAGTGAACATAAAAATAGATATATTATGTATAACATAAAGTTCCATGTACTATGCACTGCCAAAGGAACAAATCAGAGAAACCACCCAAAAGAAAACTAAGCATCCTACATTATAGTAAGCCAATTTAACAGATGATATGTTTGAAAAAAACCTAAATTAAAATATTTCTATTCATGGTTAAACCTTCTGACATCAATTAAGGCAACGTTTGGAACCTCTAGAGTTAATAGTTAGTTGCTAAAATTAGTTGTAGAGGTTCCAAATGTTAAGGCCCATATATTCTTGTCTGCCTATATATATGCTACAGTACCCGAGGGGGTCCTCATATCGCCTAATCAAGGTTAGTTACATGGTAACAGAGCAGGTTAGGGTTAGGGTTTAGTCTAAATCCGGCCCTGATCCATTTTTTTGGCGTCGTCGCGCCGTCGCTGTGCTGCCATCGTGGCCAGCCTCCTGTCCGCCGCTGCGGCCTTCTTCCTCGATCCGCCACCAGGGGCGGATCTCTCCGTCGCGCGGCCTTCCCCCGTTCACCCGTCGCGGTCTTCTTCATCGATCCGCCGCCAGGGGCGGATCTCTCTCTCTCTCTCACTTCACTGTCTGCCGCCAGGGGCAGAGCGCCGTTCGCCGCCAGGGGCAAAGCGTCATCCGCCGCCACGGTCTTCCAGGGGCAGAGCGCCGTCCGCCACCGCAGTCTTCTACATCGATCTGCCGCCAGGGGCGGATTTCTATCTCTGCCTGCGCCGTCCGTAGCCAGGGGCTGCCTGCGCCGTCCGTCTCTGCCTGCGCCGTCCGCTGGGACAAGGTCCGCCGCCTGGGACAAGTTCCGCGGATCCCTGCCAGCCGCCGTTGCGCGCAGGGCCGCGGATCCGCCGCTCCCGCCGGAAATCTGCACCGGCCGCCGCCGTTGCGGACAGGCCCGCGGATCTGCGTCGTCGCTGCTCCCGCCAGCCGCTGTTCAACTCGGCTTCCGCGCCCAGGACCTCCGTCAACTCGTCCAAGTCGGGCTGCTCTGGTTTGTTTGGTCTCAGGTCTCTTGTTCTCCCTGATTTTGATTCAATTCAATATGGCAACAAATGCTATTGTGGTCAATATCACTCTTGATGGTCAAAATTATCCGGAGTGGGCTTTCTGTGTTGAGACTGCACTCCGGGGACATGGATTACTCTTCCATTTGACTGATGCGGCACCCGTTCTTGCTGATGATCGTCGCAATGCTGCTGATATCAAAACATGGCAGCTTAATGATGGTAAAGTGATGGCTGCTATGGTGAACAGCGCCAAACCGTCTATGATTATGAGTTTGTCTAAATTTAAAACTGCTAAAGCCAGCTGGTCTCATTTGAAGGAGCGTTTTGTTCAGGACAGTGGTGCTCTATTACACACTCTCATGCAGCAGACACATGTTATTGAGCAAAATGATATGAGTATTGATGAGTACTACTCAGCCTTTGATCGCCTAATGAGTGCTTTGACATCAATGGTGCCTGCTTGTACTGTTGATCCGTGTCCGGCTCATAAGTTTATTGAGAAGTTCTTCACTTACAGATTTGTTATGCGCGTTCAGACCGAGTTTGATTCTCTTCGTGCTCGTTTACTTCAGGGTTCTGACACTCTCACAATGACTAAGGCATTGACTGATTTACTTGTTGAAGAGACTCGTCTTAATTCTCTGTCCTCTACTGGTGGTAATCCTCACAGTGTTGGCTGCTGCCCAGAAACCTAAGAGTATTTTTAAGCCATGTGATCATTGTGGCAAGACCAATCATCGATCTGAGCTTTGCTTTGTCAAGTTCCCTGAGAAGTTGACTGATTTCCGTGCACGACGTGCTGCTCGTGGTCGTGGTCCAAGACCATCTACTAGAGGCTCAGTTGTTGTTGCTGCCACTTCGTCCGCCTGTACTTCAGAGTTGGTCTGGGTACTTGATTCAGGAGCCTCCTTTCATGTCACATCTGATCAGTCAAAGTTGGCTTCTACTACACCTGTCACAGATGGTGCTTCAGTGCAGACAACTGATGGTACTGTATGCCACATTACTCATAAGGGTTCTCTTTATGATCCACACTTTACAGTACCTAATATTTTCTTTGTTCCTGAGCTATGTATGGACCTTCTTTCAGTAGGTCAAATTACGGATCATAATTGCTTTGTCGGATTTGATGACTCATCTTGTTTTGTACAGGACCTTCGCACAGGGGAAGTGATTGGGACTGGCCGTCGCCGTAGAGCTGTTCCTCGCCTCTACATCTTGGACTCTTTGCGGCTTCCTTCCTTGGCTACATCTCCAGCGCATGTGCTTTCAGCTACCCTTGCTTTTGTTGCGCCTTTTGCCCAGTGGCATCATCGTCTAGGTCATTTGTGTGGATCTAGATTGTCTACTCTAATAAAGTCAGGTTGCTTAGGTCATACTTCGGTTGAGTCTAATTTTCATTGTAAGGGTTGTCATCTTGGAAAACAAATACAACTTCCATATTTTACTAGTGATTCTCATTCTGTTAAACCCTTTGATTTGGTTCACTCTGATATTTGGGGTCCTGCACCTTTTGTGTCAAAAGGTGGATATAAATACTATGTCATTTTTATTGATGATCATTCTCGCTACACTTGGATTTATTTCATGAAACACCGCTCTGAGCTGATTTCTATTTATAAAACCTTTGCTCGCATGATTCACACTCAATTTTCCGCTCATATTAAAACCTTTCGTTCTGATTCTGGTGGTGAATATTTATCTGATAATTTCGCCAGTTTTTGACTTCAAAGGGTACTCTTGCTCAGCTTTCTTGCCCTGGTGCTCATGCACAGAACGGTGTGGCTGAACGCAAACACCGTCACATTATAGAAACTGCTCGCACTTTGTTGATATCTTCTTTTGTCCCTTCACATTTTTGGGGTAAACACCGTCACATTATAGAAACTGCTCGCACTTTGTTGATATCTTCTTTTGTCCCTTCACATTTTTGGGGTGAAACAGTTTCTACTGCGGTTTACCTCATCAATAGACAACCGTCATCCAAACTCTCTGGCAAAACACCTGGTGAAGTTCTTTTCGGAACTCCTCCACGATATGACCACCTTCGAGTTTTTGGATGTACGTGTTATGTACTATTATCACCTCGTGAACGTACTAAATTGACTACTCAATCTGTTGAGTGTGTTTTTCTTGGATACAGCCCTGAACATAAAGGCTATCGGTGTTATGATTCATCTTCTCGTCGCATGCGTATTTCTCGAGATGTGAGCTTTAATGAAAATCGACCCTTCTTTTACAACTCTTCCACTCATTCTTCTTTTTATTCCACAGAGTCTACTTCCTTCATGAGCCTTCCTCCCATTTCTGAAACTTCATCAGTATCACCACCTACTGTTTCTACCCCAGATGTTCTTATTCCCATCACACCACCTTCCACACCATCTCAGTCTTACTCTTCCAAACCACCTGTCACTCAGACTTACATTCGTCGTCCTTGCTCTACTCCCACGGCCAGTCCTGATGATGATCCTGTTGCTGATACTTGTACAAACAATGATGACTCTCATGTTGTTTTTAACCAGGGGTATCATCTTCGTGACCGTGGCACTATTGCAGCTCCAGAACGTTATGGGTTTCTCCGTGCTGGTGCAGTCATTGCTGAACCATCATCTTATAAAGAGGCTTCTGGTATACCTGAGTGGCAGCTTGCTATGACTGATGAATTAAATGCCCTTCATCGCACATGTACATGGGATGTTGTTCCGTTACCTGCTGGTGCTGTACCTATCACGTGCAAATGGGTCTTCAAGGTTAAAACCAAATCTGATGGGTCTATTGAGCGATATAAAGCTCGTCTTGTGGCTAGAGGTTTTCAACAGACTCAGAGTATTGACTATGATGAGACTTTTGCACCTGTGGCCCATTTGACTATTGTCCGAGCTTTACTTGCTGTTGCAGCCTCATCTTCTTGGACTATCTCTCAGATGGATGTCAAAAATGCTTTTCTTCATGGTGATCTACATGAGGAAGTCTATATGCATCCACCTCCTAGGATAGAGGTTCCATCAGGGCATGTATGTCGTCTCCATCGAGCCTTGTATGGTCTTAAACAAGCTCCTCGTGCTTAGTTTGAGAGATTTGTTTCTGTCATCAATGCTTGTGGTTTCTATTCTAGTGATCATGATCCTGCATTGTTCATTCATGTTTCTTCCCGAGGACGCACGTTGCTATTACTATATGTTGATGACATGTTGATTACAGGCGATGATCCAGACCATATTGCTCATGTGAAGGCGTATCTGAGTAAGGAATTTCAAATGTCTGACTTGGGGGCACTCAGTTATTTCTTGGGCATTGAGGTTTTGCAGACTCAAAATGGTATTTATCTTTCTCAGGCCAAGTACATACAAGACCTTCTTGATCGTTCTGGTCTTAGTGATACTCGCACTATTGCCACGTCTATGGATCTTCACTTATCTCTTCATCCGACTGATGGGACACCTTTGGAGGATCCATCTCGATCATCTTGTTGGCAGCTTAGTTTACCTTACTGTCACCAGGACAGATATTGCTCATGCGGTTCACATCTTGAGTCAGTTTGTCTCTGCTCCTACATCAGTTCATTATGGGCACTTACTTCGTGTGCTTAGATATTTACGAGGGACAAAAACACAATGTTTATTTTATGACTCAAATTCCCCACTTCAGCTTCATGCTTACTCTGATGCTACCTGGGCTAGTGATCCTACAAATCGTCGCTCCATCACTGGTTACTGTATTCTTCTTGGATCATCCCCTGTTGCTTGGAAATCCAAGAAGCAAGCTGTTGTATCTAGATCTAATACTGAAGCAGAACTTCAAGCCCTGGCTACTACTACTGCTGAGATTATCTGGATTCGTTGGCTCTTGGCTGATCTAGGCGTTTCTTGTGACTCGCCTACGCTTCTTCACTGTGACAACACTGGAGCTATACAAATTTGTCATGATCCAGTGAAGCGTGGACTCACAAAACACATTGGTGTTGATTGTAGAAGGATGAACTCTTGTATTGCATAGAGAATGGGTACAATATATAAACTCAACCCTAACCCATGGGCTGGCAGCCCAACAATGGTGTCGGCCCACACACACTCACACACACAGTCTAACATCCCCCTGCAGTCGCAACGGGGTACCACACATGATGAGACTGGAGTAGAGGCCGAAGGTAGGAGCCGACGGGTTGAAATCCCCCGCAGTCGCAGCGTCGTGATGGTGCGAATGTTGCGGCTGGAGTAGAGACCGGTGTGTGCTCCAAGAAGACGATAGCCCCTAGATGTCGAGGTAGCCGAAGTCGAGGTGGTCGCGGTCGGGAGACACACAGCAGAAGCCTGATCTTCGAGAGGGGTCGACGTTCGAGCGTCAACGATCGGCAGGGTGACACAACAAAAGGACATCGGCAGGCCGACCTTCCTGCTTCTTCGATCGTCCGGGCGTCAAGGAGCCCCACCAGGGAGGCCGACGGCAGCGCACGCGTCTATGCCGGTCATGGTGTCCGCGCCCGCGGCAGAAAAGGAGAATGTCGGATCCGGCCGGGAAGGCCACGGCAGCGACGGATCCGGACGGGAAGACGCGATCCAGCCAAAGGGACAGCGGATCGAGCCAAAAAGGTCGCAGCAACGTGGATCCGGCCGGGAAAGCCGTGGCAGCGACGGATCCAGCGAAGGCGATGAAGGGGGTGGGTGGCAGGGCGCGTCCAGCCGGGCAGGGGCCTGCGCCGGACCTGGCAAGGGATGATGACGGCGCCGGCGCCGGGAGAAGCTTGAAGGGTGAGGCGCTGCTGGGCATCAGCGCGAGCAGTTAGGAGGTGGCCAACGCGATGAGGAGGGGCGGCACGTGCGAGGGTGCCGACGGAGGACACAACGAAGGGGAGGGTGCACGTGCGAGGGACGCAGCGAAGAGGAGGACGCCGACCAAGGGAGGCAGCCATGGGGAACAGGGAACCGAGCAGAGGGGTTGCTCGCGCCCTACCCCATCTCGACGCGCGGGAAATGGGGCTCAGGCGCCGAGCACCATGGATCCGAAGCTTGGCTGGTGACCTGGGAGAGGTAGCAGCAGTGGGAAACTGGCTGGAGACCGCGACCGCCATGGGGGCTGGATGCAGATCGTGGGGCGTCTGTGGGCTTGTGCCCGCCGAGCAGGGAGCCAGACGGCCGGAGAGGAAGCAGAGAGAGGAAGAGCATCGGCTACTGTAGAGGAAACAGGGAGAAGATGGCGTGGGCGAGAGGGGCCAGGATGGGGAGGTGGTGAAGGCCACGACCTGGTGGAGGCCGAGCACCAAGGGGAGGTGAGGGAGGAGCTGGGACGACGGCCTCCATGGCCAGCGAGGAGAGGAGCTCGGTGGAGGTCGGCGAGGAGGCCGGCTCGGTGAAGGATGCAGTCGAGCCCGGCTGCCACCGCCGCTGGCCGGGGACGTGCGCGCACACCGGGGCTAGTTCGTGCCCGAAGGAGGCGGTCGCGCCTGGCCGGAGATGCACGCCGCGCCTGCGCCGTGGCCATGCTCGCGCATGCTGGGGCCGCGCCCTCCTCGGGGCTGTGCGCCGCCGTGGCCAGGCCGCCGTGCCACGCGCCGGGTTGTACCTGGCCGGATCCATGCGCCCGTGCTGGAGCCGTGGTTGCGCCTGGCTGGCCGAGTCCGTGCCGGCGGCTGCGCCTCCAAGGGCCACGTCGGGGGCCTGGCCGCCGCGCCTGGGCCGGAACTGTCGCGCCCGCGCTGGGGCCATGGTCGTCGCGCCCGCGCGCCTGGTGCTCCCTTGCGCCTTGGAGAATGGGAGGGGAGGAAAGGTGGGGGCACCGGGATGGGGTTGGGGGCCGCCCCGGGGAGAGATGAAGGAGCCTCCTAGGGACGGCGGCAGGGAAGCCTGTGGCGGCTGCTGTGGGAGATGGGAGGAAACCCTAAACCTAATCCTTTGATACCATGTAGAAGGATGAACTCTTGTATTGTATAGAGAATGGGCCGGCAGCCCAACAGTGGTGCCGGCCCACACACACACACACACACACAGTCTAACATTGATGTCTCATTCACTAGATCTCATTGTCATCAGAAGACCATTGATCTTCAATATGTGCCCTCAGAATTACAGCTTGCAGATTTCTTCACAAAAACACAAACTAGGGCACAACATCAGTTTCATCTAATCAAACTCAATGCTTCAAATCCTCCACTTCCGCCTTGAGTTTGACAGGGGGTGTTAAGGCCCATAAGGGCCATATATTCTTGTCTGCCTATATATATGCTACAGTACCCGAGGGGGTCCTCATCTCGCCTAATCAAGGTTAGTTACACCAAACATCTCTAGCTAATCCCTCAATTTTTTTTCTCGAACACGCAAGAGAGCTAACTCCGCCTATGTTGTCTTAGCATATGTTGGTGCATCATAGCCTAGTCCCAAGTCCAGGTACAAGGAGGAGGGTTGCGTTAGACGTGGCGAGCCAGCTATAAAAACTTAGCCACTCAAATGGAGATGAAACCCAATGGAAAACCGTTGGGGCGTAACCCTCTTAGCGATGCGCCATATCAGAACCCGAGTATGGTGTTATGTTAAATGGGCAAGGGCCAGACCGCCACCCCTTGGTGGCGCGTCGTGTCTTGATCTGGATGCGGTGTCAAGTGAGCAAGGATCGGGTCGTCGCTTCCTTAGTGGCGCGCTACATCAGCGCCCGGGTGTAGTGACAAATGTGCAAGGGTCTTCGCATCTGTCTCAACGAGTGTGAGGGGTAAGAAAGCTAGTTGAGCCGACTAGGATCCATGTAGGTAGTTGGAACGTAGGGTCCCTTACAAGTAAGCTAAGGGAGTTAGTCGATGCAGCGAGCAAGAGGCGTGTTAATATCCTATGTGTCCAGGAGACAAAATGGAAGGGGCAAAAAGCGAAGGAGGTGGAGAACATTGGTTCTAAACTTTGATACTCAGGAACAGTGGCAAACAAAATGGAGTAGGTATCCTGATTGATAAGACCCTAAAGGATGGAGTGGTGGATGTCAAAAGGCAGGGAGATAGGATTATCCTAGTCAAACTAGTTTTTGGGGATGTAGTCTTGAACATTATAAGTGCGTATGCCCCTCAGGTTGGTCTCAGTGAGAGCGAGAAGAGAAAGTTCTGGGAAGACTTAGATGGCATGGTCAGAGCAGTACCAACCAATGAGAAGCTTTTCATAGGAGGAGATCTCAATGGTCATGTAGGTTCAACAAATGCAGGTTATGAGCTGGCTCATGGAAGTTTCGGGTATGGTTGTAGTAATCAAGGAGAGGATATTTTGGACTTTGTTGTAGTCTACAACCTAGTAATAGCCAACACTTTCTTCAGAAAGAGATATTCTCGTTTGGTGACTTTTAGCAGTGGCCATCGTTCGAGCCAGATCGACTTCGTTCTCACAAGGAGAGAAGATAAACAAGTATGTTTGGATTGTAAGGTGATACCTCGAGAGAGTGTTGTGCCCCAACATAATCTTGTGGTGGCTTACTTCCGTTTTCGGATCCGTACCCATAGGGATAAACAAGCCAAAATTACGAGAAGGAAGTGGTGGAAACTCAAAGGGGAGACATCCGAAGTTTTTAGGGAAAGAGTTTTTGTGGAGGGTGCTTGGTCCGAAGAAGAAGATGCAAACAACATGTGGGTGAAGATGACAACTTGTATTAGGAAGGTGGTGTCAGAGGTGTTTGGAGCGAGCAAAGGGAGCAGAGGTGAACCTAAGGATACTTTGTGGTGGACCGAGGACGTTCAAAAGTCAAAAAAGGAGAAGAAAGAATGTTACAGGAGCTCGTTCCATGACAGGAGCGCGATCAACATAGAGAGGTATAAGGTGGCAAAGAAGACTGCAAAGCGAGGTGTGAGTGGGGCAAAGGGTCGAGCTTATGATGATCTTTACCGAAGAATAAGTACAAAGGAAGGGGAGAAGGATGTCTATAAGATGGCTAGGATTCAGGAAAGGAAGACGAGGGACCTCAACCAAGTTAAATGCATTAAGGATGAGATGGATCAACTCTTGGTGAAAGGACAAGACATCAAACATAGGTGGTAGAGGTATTTTGACAGTCTTTTCAATAGTGAGAATGAGACTATGGTCACCCAATTAGATGACTCCTTTGATGATTTAAATAGATGCTTTGTACACATGATCCAAGAATCAGAGGTCAAAGAAGCTTTAAAGAGGATGAAAGGGGGCAAGGCGATGGGCCCGGATGGTATCCCAATAGAGGTATGGAAATGCCTTGGGGATATTGCTATCGTTTGGCTAACCAAGTTGTTGAACCATACTTTTCAATCAAACAAGATGCCCGATGACTGGAGGAGTACATTAGTACCAATCTTCAAGAACAAGGGAGATATTCAAAGTTGTACCAACTATCGAGGGATTAAGCTCATGAGCCACACTATGAAGTTATGGGAGAGAGTTATTGAGCATCGCCTAAGAGGAATGACACATATCACCATGAACCAATTTGGATTCATGCCTGGAAGGTCAACCATGGAAGCAATTTTTGCAATTTTTTTTAATAAGACAGGTCATGGCGCGGTATAAAGAGCAGAAGGACTTACACATGGTTTTTATCTACTTGGAAAAGGCCTATGATAAAATGCCTAGAAATCTCATGTGGTGGGCATTGGATAAGCATAAAGTCCCAACAAAGTATGTTACGCTCAAGGACATGTATGACAAGGTTGTGACTAGCATCCGAACAACTGATGATGATACAAATGTTTTCCCGATTAACATATGACTACATCAAGGTTTAGCTTTGAGCCCTTATCTATTTGCCTTAGTGATAGATGAGGTCACGAGGGATATACAAGGAGATATCCCTTGGTGTATGCTTTTCGCTGACGATGTAGTTCTAGTAGATGAAATCCGGGAAGGAGTAAATAGAAAGCTAAAGTTATGACGTCAGGCCCTAGAGTCAAAAGGATTTAGAATTAGCAGGACCAAAACCGAGTATATGAGATGTGACTTTGGTACTACAATTACTGAGGATGGAGATATAAGCTTGGGAGGCCAGGTAGTACCAAAGAAGGACACCTTCCGTTATTTGGGATCAATGCTACAGAGAGATGGTGATATTGTTGAAGATGTTATCCATAGGATCAAAGTTGGGTGGATGAAATGGCATCAAGCATCGAGAGTCCTATGCGACAAGAGAGTGCCACAGAAGTTTAAAGGCAAGTTCTACAGGACGGCGATTAGGCCTGCTATGTTATATGGGGCTGAGTGTTGACCTACTAAGAGATGACATATCCAACAATTAAGTGTCGCAGAGATACGTATGTTGCGTTGGATATGTGGGCACACAAGATTGGACCGAGTGAGAAACAATGACATACGCGATCAGCTAGGAGTAATGCCAATTGAAGAAAAGCTTATTCAACACCGGTTAAGATGGTTTGGGCATGTCCACCAAAGACCCCCAAAGGCACCGGTGCACAGAGGCATCATAAGACGGGACAATAATGTGAAGAGAGGCAAAGGATGGCCAAACTTGACACGGGAGGAGGCAATCAGAAGGAACTTGAAGGAATAGAATATCCCAATGGAGTTGTGTTTGGATAGAAGTGCTTGGAAAGAAGCTATCCACGTACCCGAACCGAGATTAGGCCTTTTCCCTTTTAGTGCTCTCAAAAGCTTTTTCCCCTCCCCTTTCTCTCTCTTTCTCTTTCTCTTTTTGGTGACTTCTTGTTGGGTTTCAACTCTAGCCTACCCTAACTTTCTTGGACTAAAAGGCTATGTTGATGTTGATGTTGAACACGCAAGAGAGTTATGTATCATTTCATAAAAGAGAAAGAAGAGGACAGGACAAACACACCCACACGCACGCAACAAGACTCACCCACACACAACACTCCCACAGCACACAAAGGCTTCACACCACACAGACTGGGGCTAAGGCCATCAACACGTACCTTAACTAATTGTTAGCTAACTTACAACTAATAATTAGTTCATTAGCTGACTCAACCCAGCTAATAACTTCTTAGTTGGCTAACTATTAGGTCTAGGGGTTCTAAACAGGGCCTAAGAATAGGACAAAGACATAGGGAGGCTACAAACCACATATATCATTATGAATCAACTGGAACCAGGGTTCAAAATTCAACATGCACATCATCATGCATAAACTTAAAATATGGCCCAAGTTTTCCTTATGAATAAAGATATAACAAATGCACATGTGAAAAAGATAGGGTCTCACTTAGTGAGTACATCTAACTTGACATAGATCACAAATGTTCTCTTTCCATCAACCAAAGAACATATGACTGTACAAGCAGAAATCATGACTTGACTCCAAACATACGGTACTGAACATTTCTAACCATTTTGGTGCAATACAAGAGAAAAAACAGAGGTTACAAGCTTTTGAAGTTTCAATAATCAAACAAAACAGAACACTCTACTAATAGTTTTTGAAAAGCTGATAGGGTTGTTCAAGACAACTAGGCATACCAAGACATACTGGGCATGTAGGTTGCTCAGCCAAGTTTGTAACTGAGGTATGTGCATGCTCAATCAATTCAGTGTAGTGCACCTCTTCCACAAAACGGACATGGCAGACATCCCCCTGCACCACATAAACCTCCAATCAATAATCACTATAAAATTTAATCACCGCGCCAGCAGAAAACACCATACTAAATTCAGCAGAATAAAAGAAATCAAAACACCATACTAAATTCAGCAGAATAAAAGAAATCAACACCTCCAGCGAAGAGAACTGCTTCCCGTTGAAGTGCTTATAGAAGCTGTCTGTGGAGCTCTGAGTGTCAAAATTTATAAGAACGCTGTACTGGTCCTCTGCTCCATCAGTTCTGCAACACAACCACCAACTAATACTACAATCCACATACATGGAAACCACACCAGCACATAGAGTTCGCCAATTTATATGTTCCAGTATTATAAATAGAACATAGCACAGCATTAAGAAAACTAAATCAACAAATTAACTCAGACCCAACTATTGAGACTACTCGCTAGGGTCAGGGAAGCAGCAACCATATGAAGCGTAACCAAGGCATAGCAGGAGTGATAAGGCAATGTGAGCAACCTGACGATGCGCATCTCGAGTGTGTGAGGTACGAAGGCGCCGCAAAAACGGCAGAAGTCGGCGTAGGTCATGTGGTTGGGCACGGCGAGCACGCACACCCGCGGCTTCCTTCCCAACTACAAACACACACGGGCGAGCCAATCAAGTCACTAGATCCCATCCACACGGAAATCCCTATCAGTCGTGGCTTACCGGGACATGAGACCAGGAGGCGGCCGCGGGCGGGTCGGGGTGGAGGACGACGACGCCGCGGGTCTCCTCGATGCGAGGGTTTCCCGAAGAGAAGTGGACTGACTCCAGCGCGCGGTCGGAGGAGGAGGACGCGGCGGGAGGTGGCTGAGGGGCAGCGGGCTTGCCACCGGTCGCCATGGCCGGACGAGGAAATCAGGTCCCCTGAGTCTCGACTCTCGAGACTCGAGAGCACCGAGGAGGAAGGGTCTTTGTGTAAAACTGTTTCTTGGTCCCACCTGTTCGTGAGAAATTTGCTATTATAGCATCGCTGACCTTGCAGTTTGCTGTTTCAGCACTCTGAATATCAACATCGCCAAAAATAGCATTGTCAACATTAGCTCTCTGCTGAAACAGCAATGTCGTTGGTTTAAAGGGTTTAGGCCCTCTATATCCAACCTCTATATCCGTCCTTTACAGTCTTCTCTAAAAGATTCTATCCTCTATATCTCCTTCCTCTTCAACAACGTCCTCTAAATCACGTCCTCTATACTCAAATATCTATATTAGGGACATTTTTTATTTTTATTTTTTGTACATACGTATTTGTCATACTCTCAAATGTATTGTACATATTTTAGTTTTGCTAAACCGGTTATTTAAAGTATTCAAATGGATAGAGGACCGTTTAGAGAAACTCTATATATAGAGAATCCAGCAGCGTCCTCTAATTTAGAGGACTGTTTAGAGGACGTTGCTGGAGAGCGTAGAGGACCATTTGATCATCTATATTTAGGGTACAGAACCCTTTAGGGTCCTTTGCTGGAGCTAGCCTGAGTTTTTAAGAATCTAGTTTCTATCTCCATTTTTTATAAACTGGTTTATAAAAAAGAACTGGTTAATGGTGTTAGGAACTACCTCAATTTTCATAATCTACTTTTGGCTAGGTGAGGCTAGCTTCTTAGTTAAGAAACTAAAGATTCAGTTTCTATAAACTGAGGCATAAACTAGTATATTTGGAAGCACCTTAGTTTTTATAACCGGTTTCTTAAAAATTGGGTGCTTCTAAACAGGCTGTTGAGTTATGATTAACCACTGATGCAACTATTGAATGACCAAAATGCCATTCCCTCTCCCCCTCGTCGTTCTAAAAGCTGTCAAACGCCGACACGGCTCTCTCTCCAGTGTTTCATCCCCATTCATTCTACTCTCGTCGCCACAACGGCATCGAACCCTATGGGCAACGAATCCCGTGGTCGACGAGTTCCGCCGAGTGAACTTGCCGCCCATGGAGAGAGAGAGCTCGTGCCCTCCATCGTCATGCGGTCCGGTTTGTGGTGTTGCTCCTCCACTCTCTACTAGGTATATGGTTGGAGCCGGTTCATGGTGGAGTGGACAGTGTCCTTCCCGACCCAGATCTGCTACATTTGGCCATAGGCGCTAAGTACCCCCTTGGTGTCTGTTGGGGGCCTTCTTCTCCGCCAAAGGTCCTCTGAGCAGAAACACCTTCGGCAAGACGATATGCCGAAGCTATTATCAAGGAAGCTTCGACACAATGACGCGCTTGAGACGAAGGGCAGCATCGACTCAAGGAGGAAAGGACCGCCTAGTCCCTGATATTTTGTATCATGAGTATGATTAGTTGTCAAGGACACAGATGTAATTTTGTCCGGGCTGTGTCCCGTGCCTATAAATAGGTGAATAGTACTCCCGTACTGTTCACGCTGACTTGTATTCACTCGCACGTCACTCTCGGATTTTCACCTTTTGTCAAGACGAAGGTACAAATGTAATTCAATATTGTGACGGAACCTCCCAAGTAATTAGGCCCACCTACAGTTGTCCTTGTCCAACGGACCTCAGACAACCCTATAGGTGCCCCTGAACTACTTGACAAGCTCGGTATCTTTCCTTACCTTTCCAGGAACGTCTCACCCATCTCGCAGACATTACAGAACATCGGAGATAAAGAAATGCGGAAGTGATTACACAACTTACATTTATTAAAAAGTAAGATCGAGTTGTTTATTACAGACCAGGAATATAAATGAGTGCAGAGTAATATTATTACACATACCAAGGGAGGTAAAAACTCCTCCCGATTGTATTACACAAAAGTCTTAATGGAGGATCCTTTCCTCCCGCACTTCACTCTTGCTTATCTTCATTAGGAACCACCTTGGTACAGAAGCAACAGAACTCTGCTGCTTCCTCACCTAAAAACAACAAGGGGATAAACCCTGAGTATGGAATTACTCAGCAAGTCTTACCCGACTAAGGAAAAGACTCTCAAGGGTATGTTGGATAAATGGGAATCAAGGAGAGGCTTTAGCAAGAATCAACTTAGATACTTTTGCAGAAATAGCTTACTAAAGTGAGTCCTTACTTTCAATCTTTTAATGCCATGTTAAGTATTAATAGACTCTGTTTGCCTCTAGTCTAATTTCATCATTTCGTCAGTACAACATCATTTTTATCCATAATGTTCACATCTTGACTCTAGGTTGCAGGGAAGTGACCAAGTCTTCATAACCGCGAAGGTACGGCGATCCGAATCGATTATACTCAGCTGAGGATCTCCAATCACACGACATATGTAGCACTTAACCCTTGCATATGTCAACCCGCCATCGGGGTTCTTAAGACCAGATCAGGTTCACGCAAACCGAGAGCACAGATACACCACCGTCCAGCCTCTTGCCACGGTGGGTACACGCTACTCCCGCCACCGCTCCACGCCCATTTCGTGTTATCTTATTCTGGCCTTAGTCTGCCCGAGGCAAGGCTTACCCATGACGAGGCATGTGACCAGTTAAAGGGTCCTCGATCAGCACGCCTACATACACGTTCAATCCTTAATCAACCTGGGTAGAACATCACCCGTTCCTAACCCAAGTTTCGATTTAAGTACTTCCACCCTTAGGATTGTTTCTGTTCCTTAGGATGGACGGAGCATCACAGGGAACTTTGCAGTAAGATCCCACCACGCTCTCAATGAAAGTATTCTTGCAGGTAGAAGTCATCTTTCCTCAGGATAACCCCTGAGCTAGGCAGAATAGCAAAAGACAACCTCTATCCACAAGACCTAAGCAGGGCTAAGCATTTTTATAAAACAATTTTGATACTTCACCAGAAGTATCCATAAAGGTGTGGATACCAAGGAAAGCAATGCATCAAAAGGTTCCAAGCAATTCCTATGAACTTAATGCACATTTCACTTGACTTAAGATGTGCGAAAAGTATTTAAAAACACAAGGAAAGGGGTTGCATGCACCGGGTCTTGCCTTTGTTAACAGGTGAGTCTGGCTCGGATCCGCAAATATCAAAGTAGAAGCAGTTGCCTGCTTGAGAATCCGAGGGTGGTGGTGTCCTTTCTTCGGTGACTTCCTCTTCTTCCTCGTGTTCTAACATAACCATATATATGTATAAGAATGGATGTCATGGGATGCTCATGAGGGTGCAAAGATAATATAAACTTATTATCTAAGTCTTGAATACAACTTTCCTTCACGGTACTCCGAGAACCTAGGGTTTCCGGAGTCAGTAAAGGAGTTCATAGGGCAGGGGGGTGTTTTGGGGTTTGGTGATCAAACAAGGTCCAATTCAACCCAAACTCTACCTAAGGCTTCTAAATATTATGAGGAACTCATATAAAAATTTTTGAGCATTTTTGGGATTACAACTTATCTTTTAAAAATCCAAAACTACTACTTTGAACTACTTTAAATGCCTTAAAATTCCTTATTTAACCTAAAAATCACAAAACTATTTTTATTAAATTCTAGGGTAAATAAGAAACCTAGGAAAATTGGTTTCATAATTTTACCATTTTTCTACTTTTTTTATAATTGTTTTGGCTCTGGAGTAAAAGAAAAAGAAAACAGATGAATAGTACTGGGCTGATTTCAGCCCAGTGGCCCAGCTAGAGGGGGAAAGGCGCCCGCGCGCGCCCGTGCCCTAGCAGCTTTGCAGAAAGGGCCTCACGTTTCAGAACAACCCGAAGTAGATCCGTAACACTATTCACTGAGTCGCTGACACTTTACACCGAGCCCCCTGGGTTTCTAATTCTTTGCACGCCCACGTCCCCGACGGCGTTCACGCCCAGCCGAGCTCCGGCGAGCACCTACGCCGGCCGATTGGGGCTATTACTGGCGCTCTCCGATGACTAACACCTAATTCACACCTTAATCGAGGTTTCCCCTAACTTAATTTCACCAATCGCGCACTAGAACTCTCTGGCCACGGCGGCCGAGAACATCGTGGCTTGGCGCTCGCGTTCCCGGTGATCCTTGGCAGCCCAGTTCAATTGGGTGGGTCGGTGAGCATCATAGATGCATGAGAACACTTAAACAAGGGAGCAGAGGTGAAGAACTGACCTGAGTTGGGCTGACCACGACGAGATAGAGTTGGTGGTGTTCTAGAACCGGATTGGGGGAAAAACCGAAATTCGTGCTTGCTAGCGAAGGATTCGGGAGGCAGATGGGTGCAATAGCTGCTTGAGTTCATGGCGGAGCTGGGGGCGCGGTTAATTTATAGGCCGCTGGTCGTAAGTGGATGAGGATCGGGGAGCTTGGGATTGCGCGGTCGACCATGCCGCGCGGCGGATTCCGGTGACAGCGCGGTTACCGCCGTTTAACCGGAGCCTGCCACCTCAAGGATGCTCTGACACGTCGCCGGGGCTTTTACCATGACCGCCGTCGACCAATTCGGGCTGCAGTGGCATCCTTATCGCCGGCGACGAGCGATCCAGCTGGCGGTCCGATCTCCTTACTGTACCATGGCGAACTCCCAATTGAGCACCTGACAGAGCACTTTGAAGCCCCATTTTCTCCCGAATTTTCATGGCAACATCCCCGAATCACTGCATCAAAGTTGTAATCCTATATACCAGCTACATTTCGGTTATAGGAATCTTGACCAAATTCTCAGTAGTTCCAGCTTGGATTCATGCTTAAAGCTCCAGTGATCACATTGTCTATCTGAAATTCAGATATTACACCCTGACAGCCCAACTTCAACCCTAATTATCTCCAGATTTCTCATAAGAACATGGCTTGCACTCTTAAGCAAAAGTGTTCTCCTATAATCAGGTTACAATTTTGATGTGGTGACCTACTATGAATTCTCACTATTTTGAAAGCTATACAGCCCCAAAGTTGGGCCTATAATCCTGATTTCAGACTTAGAATAAAACCAAATTGAGGTCCATTTTGCATTTAAGTCCAAAACTCAACATTTGGCTTTCAAGTCCACACATTTGTGAACCAAAGGACTTAAGAAACTTATTTGACTTGGTTTTTGCACTTTAGTCCAAAAGTGGACTAATTTTGCACATAAGCCCCTAGGTTTTAGTTTTAGGGTTTTCTAGGGTTCTAATTAGGGTTTTCTGGGATTCCAGGGGTTTAAATGTGATTCCACTTTGTGTTTGGGGATATTTTATGACTCTTTCCCTAAAGTCTTTAGGTTTTCTCATCTTGGGTTAGGTTTTACCCCTTTAATCTCTATTTAGGGTCAAGTCCCTTAACCAGGGCTCTATTTGCAAAAACACTTAAACAATACAACTTGTTTGAAATTTTTACCTAGTGAATGCACTCTAGGTGTATCAAACATATGCAATGTCAATGCTTATGATGCCATGCTCAAGTTTTAGTTACAGTAACACCAGGAACATCCTTCCCCCCATAAAAGAATCTCGTCCCGAGATTTAAAGTCCTAGGGTGAGTAATGGAAAAGGAAATGCTTCACTTTTGTATTTCCTTATTTTTGGTACAAGGCAGGGGTGGTGTGGGGGTTCACTTCTTTATTACAATAACTGTACACCTTTACAAATTACATGAGGCTAGAAAGCCTGAGAAATTCTTATTCAAGAAGTCTTGAGTTTCCCACGTAGCCTCTTCCTCAGAATGTTGGTTCCATTGTATCTTGTAGAACTTGAGAGTCTTTCTCCGGGTAACCCTGTCCTTTTGATCCAGAACTCGAATAGGATGTTCCGAGTATGTTAAATCTGGTTCCAGGACAACATCTATCACTTCAATGGTTCGATCGGGAACCCGAAGACACTTCTTCAATTGCGACACATGGAACACATTATGGATGGCAGACAGAATTTCGGGGAGTTGCAGTCGATATGCCACTGGCCCACATTGCTCAAGTACTGGAAATGGACCAATATACCTGGGTGCAAGTTTCCCTTTAACCCCAAAACGCGATACACCCTTCATTGGTGAAACTTTCAAGTAGACATAATCGCCTACCAGAAAGCATAAGGGTTGTCGTCGTCGGTCTGCATAACTCTTTTGTCGAGTCTGAGCTTTCTTCATATTATGAACAATTTTCTGAACCTTTTCTTCGACCTCCTTTACCATATCAGGCCTAAAGAAGTATCTTTCTCCTGGTTCAGACCAATTTAGCGGAGTTCGACACCGTCGCCCATATAAAGCTTCAAAAGGTGCCATCTTGATACTTTCTTGATGACTGTTATTGTATGAAAACTCCGCTAAGGGCAAATATTCATCCCATTTCTGTGAGAAGTCCAGAACACATGCCCGCAGCATATCCTCAAGTATTTGATTGACTCTCTCAGTCTGTCCACTTGTTTGAGGATGATAGGCCGAACTGTGGAGCAATTTGGTACCCAAGGATTTATGAAGTTCTTCCCAAAACTTGGATACGAACTGAGGTCCACGATCCGACACTATAGTTTTTTGGAATACCATGCAAACTGAGAATACGGGCAATATATAATGCTGCATAAGTGGCTACTGTATATTTGGCCCTAACGGGTAAGAAATGGGCAATCTTTGTGAGTCGATCAACGATAACCCAAATAGAATCATACCTTTTGGCCGTCCTGGCAGTCCCACAATAAAGTCCATACTTATGTCTTCCCATTTCCATGTTGGGATTGGCAAGGATTGTAATGGACCAGCAAGTTTTTATGTGTATGGCCTTGACACGTCTGCAAGTGTCACACTTAGCCACATAGCATGCAATTTCGATTTTCATCTTTGTCCACCAGTAATGTTGCTTCAAATCTTGGTACATCTTAGTGCTTCCGGGATGAATAGAATAACGACTAAGATGTGCTTCATCAAGAATTTGCTGGCGGAGTTCTTCATTCTTTGGCACTACTATGCGGTTTTTAAACCATATCACACCTTGATCGTCTTCCTTGAAACATTGGCTGTTCCAGCCCTTATCTTCTCTCATATGTGCTTCATACCCAGATTATCCTTTTGAGCATCAATTATCCTTTGCAAAATGATTGACTCAAGCTTTAGCTGATTCAGAGTCCCTTGTTGGATCATCCCCAGGTTTAACTTTTCCATTTCCTGACACAAAGTGTTGTCAGGGGTCTTCACCATAAGACAGTGGCAGGAAGCCTTACGGCTCAGTGCATCTGCCACAACATTGGCCTTGCCTGGGTGATAGTGAATTTCTAGCTCATAGTCCTTAATAAGCTCAAGCCATCGTCTTTGCCTCATATTTAATTCTGACTGGGTGAAGATGTACTCAAGCTTTTATGATCTGTATATATATGACAGATGTTTCCCAGCAAATAGTGACGCCAAATTTTCAGGGCATGAACCACAGCAGCTAGCTCCAGATCATGAGTTGGATAATGCTCCTCATGACGGCGCAACTGCCTTGAAGCATATGCAATTACTCGGCCCTCTTGCATTAATACACAGCCGAGTTCACTGCCTGACGCATCACAATATACATCAAAGGGCTTGGTGATGTCCGGTTGAGCCAATACCGGAGCAGTGGTTAATAATGTCTTCAATTGCTCAAAGGCTTCATTACACTTAGAAGACCAATTGAACTTAATGTCATTCTTCAATAAACTTGTGATTGGCTTCACAAGCTTAGAAAATCTGGTATGAATCTGCGATAATATCCAGCTAGTCCAAGAAAACTTCGGACTTGGTGAACAGTAGTTGGGGGTTTCCACTCCAGAATATCTTTGACTTTGCTAGGATCTACCGCAATTCCTTTGGCCGATAACACGTGCCCCAAAAATTGAATTTCCTCCAGCCAGAACGCGCACTTGCTGAACTTGGCATACAGCTGATGTTCCCTCAGGCGCGTCAATACAATCCGTAGATGTTGAGCATGCTCCTCTTCATTTTTAGAATATATCAAGATATCGTCAATGAAGACCACCACGAACTTGTCCAACTCGGGCATAAACACCGAGTTCATCAAATAGGTGAAGTGGGCAGGAGCATTTGTTAGCCAAAAGACATTACCAAGTACTCAAATAAACCATACCGCGTAGTAAACGCGGTCTTCGGTATATCCTCGGGCCGGATACGGATTTGATGATAGCCCGACCTGAGATCAATTTTGGAAAATACCCTTGCTCCAGTCAGTTGATCAAATAAGATGTCGATCCTTGGAAGAGGGTACTTATTCTTGATGGTGACCTCATTCAGGGGTCGATAATCCACGCACATTCGTAAGGTTTGATCCTTCTTCTTAACAAACATGGCGGGACAACCCATGGAGACAAGCTTGGCCGGATGAATCCCTTATTTCAGTAGATCTTGTAATTGAATCTTCAATTCCGCCAACTCATTAGGGGGCATACGGTATGATCTTCGAGAGATGGGAGCCATACCGGGCTTTAGCTCAATTACAAATTCTACATCTCTTTCAGGGGGCCAGTCCAGGCAAATCCTCTGGAAATACATCTGGAAACTCACATACTACCGGAATATCCTTGATCTCCGGTACAATGGCTTCATATACTCTACCAGAAGTTTTGGCTGGATTGGTTACGGGGAGAGACAAGAGAATCTCTTCTTGATTATAGCTCAACCTGACGGTTCTGAGTTCAGTGTTGAGAATTGCCTTGTGTTGGGTTAACCAATTCATACCCAAAATTACATCTATATCCTGGCCTTTCAGAACAATCATGTTAGCAGGAAAGTTCCGTCCGGCCATTGTTACTGGCATTTCATAGGCCACTTCTCGAGTAAAAATATGTCCCCCAGGTGAATGAATTTTAAATCCCTCTTTTGATTCATGGCATGCAATGTGATGTTGCTCCACAAATTTCTTGCTAATGAATGTATGCGAAGCACCAGAATCAAAAAGAATAATTGCAGGGTGACTGGCCACGAGAAACGTACCCATCATCACCGGCTCTCCTTCCGGTGTTTGTAGTGGCCACTTGGGTGTAATATACACGCCCCGTCTTCTTTGTATTCCTTCCCACAGTATTTCCCTTGGCTGAGTTGACTTCCCAGATCCTTGCTGAGCATTAGATTGATTTTGCTTGGGATATGGGCAGTCTTGATAAAATGTCCCGACTTGCCGTCAGTTGAAACACCGGTTGAAGAGCTGGGCAAGGCAGGGAATTGAGTGCCTGGGGCACCCGGCTGATTTGGGGAGTGGGGGTATTGCTGGGGCGAATAATGATTGGTTGTTTGAAAGGGAATGCAGGTGGACGAGAAAAAGTGCGATTTTGGCTAGAGGCCAGATGACAAACCGTTGCCTCTTCGCCTGGCCCTGATTAGGCCTCTCACCACCGAATCCCTTGTTCTTCCCAGAACTTGCGTATTTTGCTTCCACAGATAATGCTGTGCTGACAGCCTTTCCATATGTGAGATCTATACATGTGCCATCTTTCGCTGCAACCGGTCATTTAGACCCCTCATGAAGCAGTTCTTTTCTTTAAATCAATATTCACCTGGTCGATGGCATATTGCGACAGGTGATTAAACTTGTTGAGATACTGATTGACGGTATCTCCTCCTTGTTTCAGCTTCATGAATTCCTCTTGTTTCATATGCAGCACCCCTTCGGGTATGGTAGTGCTCACGGAAGGCTGCTTTAAATTCTTCCCAAGTGATTTTGATGGTTGACAGGTTGAATAGCCACAAAATTTCCCCACCAGGTACTGGCAGGGCCACGTAGTTGCTGCGCTGCGAATAATGGCTTCTGTGTTTTCTGAACAACGGAGAAGACCAAACTTTTGTTCAATAACCCGTATCCACTCGTCGGCTTCCAACGGGTCTTCTGCCTTGACGAATAGGGGTGGACGGGTTTCCGAGAAATCCAGATAGGTGGTTTTCACGGGGGCCTTGCTGATAACCCCTTCCTGCCTGCTGCTGGAATTGCTGTTGACCCGCCATTTCCCTAAGGAAGCGGGTATTGTCTGCGGTGGCATTTACCAAGGCGGCAATCGCCTCGGCCAACGTGGGCGGAACCGGAGGTGGATTTGGGGTGACATCCCGACCCCCAGAAGTTCCTGCGGCGTCCCTGTCCTCGAGTCCTAGTCGGCAACTGATGGCAAAGAACATTTGAAATAAACATAATATGCCAAAGAGACCTTCCATTTTACATACTATAAAAAGTAATTATACAGACTCAATTTTACATAACAGGACACATTACCCATTATACAAAAGTTCAACCTATTATACAACTTACTATTTCTACTTCTACAAGCTGACACTACTACTTCTGCTTTTGATTGTTCTTGGTAGCTTCATCGTCAGGGGTGGGAGACCATACGTCAACCAGCCTCAAAGAAGGAGGGGGCCTAAAAAGGTCTAACTCTCCACCAAGCGCTTCTCCCGCAGTATGCGAGGTTCCGGCTTCAGACCTGACGGGATCCACAGGGACATTTGGGTGTAATTGCGAATACAGTACATGAACTTCTTCATGTAAAGTATTGCAATATACCTGCAAGTTATCAACAGCAACGCTAAGTTCGTTGACTCGTGCTCGAGCCTTCGCTTCCTTAGCTAAAGCTACTAAGCGAGATTGTACTGCCCAGTCAAGTGCCAAATCTCGGTCAGCTAGTTGATCTTGCAAGGTGCGGATGTAACTTCTTAAATCATTTATCTGGTCACCGTCAGCAACCCATAGATTAGTCCTGCGCTGTAACTCCGCTTGGAGATGATTCACGTGAGCTTTGAGATCACCAATAGGATCGTTGCTCCCGCTACTGCTGTTTTGCTCTTGCTCTCGTGGGGCAAGTTGATGCCGAGGCACACCAATGGGTCCAGTATGCTTACGTGCCGTTTTCCTTGTACGTGGCGGGATTTGCTAAGGGGAAAATTTATTAGTATAATTCTTAGCATGATGTATGAATAAGTACAGAATCAACCTTAGTCGATTCAACCTTCTATACATTGCACTCTTCCTATCTGGTCCTTGAAATAAACTCTTCAGAAATACTTAGATAGGAAGAGAAGCAATTTTCTAGATAAGTCTTAGGAATTCTTTTGAAGATGTCACAATAATATCTGTCAAGAAGGGCTACGCTCCGATACCAGCTGTGACGGAACCTCCCAAGTAATTAGGCCCACCTACAGTTGTCCTTGTCCAATGGACCTCAGACAACCCTATAGGTACCCCTGAACTACTTGACAAGCTCGGTATCTTTCCTTACCTTTCCAGGAACGTCTCACCCGTCTCGCAGACATTACAGAACATCGGAGATAAAGAAATGCGGAAGTGATTACATAACTTACATTTATTAAAAAGTAGATCGAGTTGTTTATTACAGACCAGGAATATAAACGAGTGCAGAGTAATATTATTACACATACCAAGGGAGGTAAAAACTCCTCCCGATTGTTATTACACAAAAGTCTTAATGGAGGATCCTTTCCTCCCGCACTTCACCCTTGCTTATCTTCATTAGGAACCACCTTGGTACAGAAGCAACAGAACTCTGCTGCTTCCTCACCTAAAAACAACAAGGGGATAAACCCTGAGTATGGAATTACTCAGCAAGTCTTACCCGACTAAGGAAAAGACTCTCAAGGGTATGCTGGGATAAATGGGAATCAAGGAGAGGCTTTAGCAAGAATCAACTTAGATACTTTTGCAGAAATAGCTTACTAAAGTGAGTCCTTACTTTCAATCTTTTAATGCCATGTTAAGTATTAATAGACTCTGTTTGCCTCTAGTCTAATTTCATCATTTCGTCAGTACAACATCATTTTTTATCCATAATGTTCACATCTTGACTCTAGGTTGCAGGGAAGTGACCAAGTCTTCATAACCGCGAAGGTACGGCGATCCGAATCGATTATACTCAGCTGAGGATCTCCAATCACACGACATATGTAGCACTTAACCCTTGCATATGTCAACCCGCCACCGGGGTTCTTAAGACCAGATCAGGTTCACGCAAACCGAGAGCACAGATACACCACCGTCCAGCCTCTTGCCACGGTGGGTACACGCTACTCCCGCCACCGCTCCACGCCCATTTCGTGTTATCTTATTCTGGCCTTAGTCTGCCCGAGGCAAGGCTTACCCATGACGAGGCATGTGACCAGTTAAAGGGTCCTCGATCAGCACGCCTACATACACATTCAATCCTTAATCAACCTGGGTAGAACATCACCCGTTCCTAACCCAAGTTTCGATTTAAGTACTTCCACCCTTAGGATTGTTTCTGTTCCTTAGGATGGACGGAGCATCATAGGGAACTTTGCAGTAAGATCCCACCACGCTCTTAATGAAAGTATTCTTGTAGGTAGAAGTCATCTTTCCTCAGGATAACCCCTGAGCTAGGCAGAATAGCAAAAGACAACCTCTATCCACAAGACCTAAGCAGGGCCAAGCATTTTTATAAAACAATTTTGATACTTCACCAGAAGTATCCATAAAGGTGTGGATACCAAGGAAAGCAATGCATCAAAAGGTTCCAAGCAATTCCTATGAACTTAATGCACATTTCACTTGACTTAAGATGTGCGAAAAGTATTTAAAAACACAAGGCAAGGGGTTGCATGCACCGGGGCTTGCCTTTGTTAACAGGTGAGCCTGGCTCGGATCCGCAAATATCAAAGTAGAAGCAGTTGCCTGCTTGAGAATCCGAGGGTGGTGGTGTCCTTTCTTCGGTGACTTCCTCTTCTTCCTCGTGTTCTAACATAACCATATATATGTATAAGAATGGATGCCATGGGATGCTCATGAGGGTGCAAAGATAATATAAACTTATTATCTAAGTCTTGAATACAACTTTCCTTCACGGTACTCCGAGAACCTAGGGTTTCCGGAGTCAGTAAAGGAGTTCATAGGGCAGGGGGGTGTTTTGGGGTTTGGTGATCAAACAAGGTCCAATTCAACCCAAACTCTACCTAAGGCTTCTAAATATTATGAGGAACTCATATAAAAATTTTGAGCATTTTTGGGATTACAACTTATCTTTTAAAAATCCAAAACTACTACTTTGAACTACTTTAAATGCCTTAAAATTCCTTATTTAACCTAAAAATCACAAAACTATTTTTATTAAATTCTAGGGTAAATAAGAAACCTAGGAAAATTGGTTTCATAATTTTACCATTTTTCTACTTTTTTTTATAATTGTTTTGGCTCTGGAGTAAAAAGAAAAAGAAAACAGATGAATAGTACTCGGCTGATTTCAGCCCAGTGGCCCAGCTAGAGGGGGAAAGGCGCCCGCGCGCGCCCGTGCCCTGGCAGCTTTGCAGAAAGGGCCTCGCGTTTCAGAACAACCCGAAGTAGATCTGTAACACTATTCACTGAGTCGCTGACACTTTACACCGAGCCCCCTGGGTTTCTAATTCTTTGCACGCCCACGTCCCCGACGGCGTTCACGCCCAGCCGAGCTCCGGCGAGCACCTACGCCGGCCGATTGGGGCTATTACTGGCGCTCTCCGATGACTAACACCTAATTCACACCTTAATCGAGGTTTCCCCTAACTTAATTTCACCAATCGCGCACTAGAACTCTCTGGCCACGACGGCCGAGAACATCGTGGCTTGGCGCTCGCGTTCCCGGTGATCCTTGGCAGCCCAGTTCAATTGGGTGGGTCGGTGAGCATCATAGATGCATGAGAACGCTTAAACAAGGGAGCAGAGGTGAAGAACTGACCTGAGTTGGGCTGACCACGACGAGATAGAGTTGGTGGTGTTCTAGAACCGGATTGGGGGAAAACCGAAATTCGTGCTTGCTAGCGAAGGATTCGGGAGGCAGATGGGGTGCAATAGCTGCTTGAGTTCATGGTGGAGCTAGGGGCGCGGTTAATTTATAGGCCGCTGGTCGTAAGTGGATGAGGATCGGGGAGCTTGGGATTGCGCGGTCGACCATGCCGCGCGGCGGATTCCGGTGACAGCGCGGTTACCGCCGTTTAACCGGAGCCTGCCACCTCAAGGATGCTCTGACACGTCGCCGGGCTTTTACCGTGACCGCCGTCGACCAATTCGGGCTGCAGCGGCATCCTTATCACCGGTGACGAGCGATCCAGCTGGCGGTCCGATCTCCTTACTGTACCATGGCGAACTCCCAATTGAGCACCTGACAGAGCACTTTGAAGCCCCATTTTCTCCCGAATTTTCATGGCAACATCCCCGAATCACTGCATCAAAGTTGTAATCCTATATACCAGCTACATTTCGGTTATAGGAATCTTGACCAAATTCTCAGTAGTTCCAGCTTGGATTCATGCTTAAAGCTCCAGTGATCACATTGTCTATCTGAAAATTCAGATATTACACCCTGACAGCCCAACTTCAACCCTAATTATCTCCAGATTTCTCATAAGAACATGGCTTGCACTCTTAAGCAAAAGTGTTCTCCTATAATCAGGTTACAATTTTGATGGTGACCTACTATGAATTCTCACTATTTTGAAAGCTATACAGCCCCAAAGTTGGGCCTATAATCCTGATTTCAGACTTAGAATAAAACCAAATTGAGGTCCATTTTGCATTTAAGTCCAAAACTCAACATTTGGCTTTCAAGTCCACACATTTGTGAACCAAAGGACTTAAGAAACTTATTTGACTTGGTTTTTGCACTTTAGTCCAAAAGTGGACTAATTTTGCACATAAGCCCCTAGGTTTTAGTTTTAGGGTTTTCCAGGGTTCTAATTAGGGTTTCTGGGATTCCAGGGGTTTAAATGTGATTCCACTTTGTGTTTGGGGATATTTTATGACTCTTTCCCTAAAGTCTTTAGGTTTTCTCATCTTGGGTTAGGTTTTACCCCTTTAATCTCTATTTAGGGTCAAGTCCCTTAACCAGGGCTCTATTTGCAAAAACACTTAAACAATACAACTTGCTTGAAATTTTACCTAGTGAATGCACTCTAGGTGTATCAAACATATGCAATGTCAATGCTTATGATGCCATGCTCAAGTTTTAGTTACAGTAACACCAGGGGTGTTACAAATATCATTGATGTATGTTTATGATTATATAATGAAAATATAAATAAGATTTAACATGATTATTCAGGTTCTCTTCCATGTTTCATTTGCTTATGATTTCATTATTACATGTTGAGATGACGAAGGTACGTCCTTCATAACCTTCGTCCGAAGATTATTATATCCAAGGGAGATAATGCTTCGAAGGACGAAGGTATTTAATTATTAACATTTGTGTTGCCTTGTTATTAATTCATAGCATTTGAGAACAAGTAAAACAACATTGGCGCCCACCTCCGGTGAACTCACTTCCACTGTTGAGACGATGGCTTCGTTCAATAATCAAGCTATAGCACCTTCGGTCACAAAGCTGGTGCTCCCAATCACAGGCGGTTCAAGCTCAGAGCCGGCTAACAAGAAGCAGAAGAAGGAAGCACAGAGGAGAGTACAACATGTTGGGGTACAGGGACCCTTCATCAAATCCAAGTGGTCTCACATCCCAATCACCTTCTCCCAGGAAGACCTTCAGCTCAAAGATTATCCTCACAATGATGCTATGGTTATATCTTCTGTCATCAAGGGGTTTCTGGTCCACAATGTTCTGGTTGATACAGGCAGTGCAGCGGATATCATATTTGCAAAGGCCTTCAGACAGATGCAAGAGCCAGAGGACAAAATTCATGATGCTACACACCTCTTTGTGGCTTCGGAGGAAGGCATATTGTCGCACTTAGTAAAATCAGAATGTCAGTTACCTTCGGTTACATCCACAACACAAGGTCTAAACAGGTTATCTTTGACATTGTTGACATGGAGTAACCATACAATGCAATCATTGGTCGAGGGACGCTCAATGCCTTCGAAGCCATACTTCATCCAGCGTACTTATGCATGAAGATATCTTCGGAACAAGGGCTCATTACTGTCCATGGAAGTCAAGAAGCTGCCAGAAGTGCTGAAGGGAGTTGGACAGACTCAAAGGCGATTCATAACGCAGATGGAGCTGAAGCTTGTCAACAATATAAGCACAAAAGAGAGAAGGCTGCTTCAGCAAATCAGCTGAAGCCTATGTTATTATGTGAAGATATAACAGATCAAAGGGTGTGCTGGGATCTCAGCTATCTAATGAGCAAGAAAAGACTCTGCTAAGATTTTGTTCAACAACAAAGATGTCTTCGCTTGAACAACTAATGATCTTTGTGGTGTCAACAGAGATGTTATTGAACATTCACTTAATGTAGATCCATCTTTCAGACCAAGGAAGCAAAGGCTTCGGAAGATGTCTGAGGATAAAGCTGAAGGTGCTCGGAACGAAGTAAAAAGACTTCTCAGTGCTAGTGTTATCAGAGAAGTAATATATCCAGAATGGCTAGCCAACACTGTTATGGTGAAGAAAGCTAATGGAAAATGGAGAATGTGTATTGATTTCACAGATCTCAACAAGGCATGTCCAAAGGACGAGTTTCCATTACCAAAAATAGACTCCCTTGTAGATGCAGCAGCTTCTTCGGAGCTCATGAGTCTATTGGACTGCTACTCAGGCTATCATTAGATATGAATGAAGAAGGAAGATGAGCCAAAGACTAGCTTCATAACTCCCAGTGGCACCTATTGCTACCTTCGGATGCCTGAGGGGCTTAAAAATGCTAGAGGAAGCTTCAGCAGAATGACAGCCAAGGTCCTTCACTCTCAAATAGGCAGGAACGTGCTAACTTATGTTGATGACATCATAGTAAAAAGCACGAAGCAAGAAAATCATATTACTGACTTGCAAGAGACGTTTGCCAATTTCAGGCAAGCTGGCCTTAAGTTAAATCCAGAAAAGTGTGTTTTTGGAGTGAAGAAGGGCAAGTTCCTTGGCTGTCTGGTATCAACAAAGGGAATCGAAGCCAACCCAAACAAGATCGAAGCTATCCTTCGAATGGAGCCGCCAAATTTAAAGAAGGGGGCTCAACGATTGGCAGGAAGGCTGGCATCGCTGAATAGATTCATATCAAGATCAGCAGAGAGGAACCTACCATTCTTTGAAATTCTAAAGTCAGTCGAAGTTTTTCAGTGGGGTCCGGCTCAACAAAAGGCTTTTGAAGAGTTAAAGCAGTACTTGATAGACCTAACAACTCTAACTCCACCTTCGCTAGGGGCTCCGTTACTCCTGTATGTAGCAGCTTTTCACTCTACAGTTAGTGCGGCGCTTGTACAGGCGAAGCAAGATGGCCAAGTCAAAAGGCAAGCCTCGATACTTTATCTCTGAAGTTCTAAGTTTATCAAAGAAAAACTATATAGAATTGGAGAAGGTGTTGTATGCTGTGTTAATGGCCTCCAGGAAGCTTCGGCATTATTTTCAAGCATATCATATAATTGTTCCTTCATCATAGCCTCTGAAGGATATAATGAGGAACAGAGAAGCTACTGGAAGGATTGGAAAATGGGCTGCGGAGCTCAATGAATTCACTATTGACTATGTACATAGATCCTCAATTCAGTCCCAGGCGTTAGCAGACTTCATTGCTGATTGGATGCCAGGGGCTCAGGAAGAAGAAACAAATAAAGACGTCGAAGCCTGGACAATATTCTGTGACGGTTCTTGGGGAACCTTCAGCGCAGGAGCGGCTGCTGTTCTAGTAGCGCCCTCTAATGTCAGAACATGCTACGCAACAAGGCTTGACTTCAGTTGTACGAATAACATTACTGAATACGAAGCTTTTCTGTTAGGGCTTCGG